>OU026153.1:133128473-133360089 GCA_907269105.1 Volucella inanis
AAAAATACCTACGTATGTAAAATAAAAAAAATTTAGTGAATCATCATAATTCAAAATTTACAGGAGCTGGCCGTAGGCGTATGCCCTCCCAAAAAAGAGAGGGTTTAACTGTCATGTTAAACTACTACAAACTACCTTTGTAAACTCGATTTATTTTATAATCACAAAAAAGTCTATTTTTATGGCCTCTACTACTATTATAAAATTGGAAAAACTTGGGTGATGCCCTATGCATGTGAATGTACCCAAATTAATTTTTTTTAGAATTTTTGTCCGTTTGTCTGTGCGAATTACTGAACCGAGCTAGTGAAAAAGTACATATTAAACATCATATACGTGACTATTTTTATAAAAAAAAAATTTATTTATTTATCAATATTAATGTTGTCCCTTTAAAGTAATGCCTCTCAGATATAATACATTTGTGTCAACGCTTTTTCCAATCCTCAAAGCACTTTTTGTTATAGATGTGAGCTCTTAGAGCTATGCTGTTTTTATTTCCTCAATCTGTCCTTTTCTAGGTATCTTCAATTTTGGGAACAGGGGAAATTGCGTATAAGAGCTCCTGAGTGATGCTCATGCGACGGTTTCTCTGATCAAAATTAAGAAGTTTCGAAACAAACTTCGCTGACACAAGTTTCATGCCCAAAATACCCGAAAAATTACATGACACGATCTGACCAACATCATCATCAACTTTTCTTATGGTAATTCGACGATTTTGCAAAACAATTTTCTGCACAGCTTCGACGGTATCATCTTTTGTTGATGTACTTGGGTGTCTTAGAAGAGCTTGTACCACTTGTAAACATTTTTTTTTACTTAGACCACACTCACCGTATGCCACTGTCAACATCCCAAGTATTTTAGAGCACTTGATTCCATTTTTTACACAAAATTTGGTGCAAATTTTTTGCTCCATTTCACATCTCCAAAACTTTCAAAAACTTCAAGCTCCAAAACACATCTTACTCGTAATTTTCTATCTGTCAAAAATAAACTAAGTATGCTATGAAACGAGTATGCTCGAGACATGTGTACCAACACAGAAAAAAAAAATCGATAGTCGAATGTACGTTGTCTGCGAATTTTTAAGTCACATTACTTTTTGAACATACTTCGTACATGTGCACGCTCACTCAAGAGAGAAGCAAAAAAAGAAAAAAAAAAAAAAAAACAACGAAACAAGTTTTTCTTTACATCTACTAATATTAATCGTTTACAGTAGAGCAACGTATACTCGTAGAAATGAGTGATACCTTAAAATGTTTCAAAGTCTAGCACTTTATAATAAATTAATTAAACCGGATACACCAATTTTGAGTATTCGATGTGGAAAAATGTAATCTTTTTATTAATTTGACCCCTGTGTGGAATAGCGTGATAGTTTATGAATTTTGACGTTAAAAAAGTCACAATCAGAACTTATCCTGGATTTTATGTCAAAATGTATAGACGTCAAATTGTATTGTGTGTCAAACTCAATTTCTGTTTTCGGACAATTAGCTAAGTTTTTGGACAGTTTATTATCCTTAAGTGTTTAAATTGATTCAAATTGATTCGCATTTGAGAAATGAAAGAAGATGAAAGCACAATTAATAAATATTTTATAATCCTAATCGAAGATAGTAAATATAATACTTCCGAAGAAGTTTTTAGTGTTTTGATCCCCTACAGCAAGCAGAAGAGTGAATTCACTTAACTCCCAGCGTCTCTGTTCACTTGACAATGTAACCTGGCTATTAGTGATAAGAAACCTGGCACCAGCAATTAAAAGCACTAATGTAAATTCAATAAAAATTAGTTAAACATTTACATTAGATTTTCCTTTAAACCACAGCATCAATTTTTTATTGTTTTTAAAAATGTTTTTATTTTGTATGTATATATATATTTTTTTGAAGAATTTAACTCTATGAGATATGAGAGCACTTTAAACTAAACCTTAAAACCTCACACGATTTTAGTTGCCTGCAAATATGTTTGTTCTTCGGGCATCCGTCGTGATTGAATGCCTAGCCCTCCAATACACTACCTCTTGTGCCACGGCCACCAATTAAAATTGGTATTTTTTGAAAGCCTCTGTAACTTTCGTCCCCTCGTTGGTTAACAAGCAGGGAACTTTTATCGATTATTCACTATATCAACGCGAACGAAGTCACTAGTATAAGCAACCCATAAACTCGGTCTAGGCTGTATGAATTAAGAGTCTATAATAACGTTATATCTTTAAAAAAAATTAAATTAAAAACGCACACAAAAGTCATAATCTTTCAAAAATCGTCTCAACTACAAATTGTGATCTCATAAAAGCAATAGCGGTTAGGGTGAGTTTATAGAAGGAGATTACTGCAAAAAACATCCACAATTAATTAAAGTGCTATAATCCCAAGAAATTTCTCCGACTCTGCATTTTTTTAAACTACTACATCAGTGCCAAAATTGAGTGAAGATATATTCCTGTTTTGTTTAAAAAATTAAGTATTGTCTAATCTAAAACTACTACAATACATAATGTAAATTGTGATGAACTTATTTTGGATTGGAGTTTGCACAACAGGGTACTCCTGTCTCTTAACCAACATGCCTCTGTAGTCAGCTCTATAGCTAGCTGAGCCTGCGTTCGCGCACGCTGATAAAAGTTCCAATTATTGCGTCCCAGGACTACATTCAACGATACTTTGAGCTGGAACATTCCACACCTTACTCACTACAAGCGCTTTGACTAGTTTCATGTCAGCTGATATTGTCCTTGGTTTTACTGCTCTAATCACGTTCTCTTAACGTAGACAGGGCCGAATATCAAGCGAAAAATTATACGCTTAAAGCAGTTCAATGAGCTTTCATTCTCTCTGAAAAGTACTGTGCACCGTATAACAGGTCGGAATGCTTGTAAATCATCTTCGTTGTTCGATATTGAGCTTCGCTACTCTACTGCCTTCTCAGCTCATGGAAACACACGCTGAAGTGATGAATTCCAAATAACGGTAAATAAGATTGTTTACCCCCTTGAAATCATAGTTATTATCCATTGTTATATACTGTCTAGAGCGTCGGTGTTGGTCGTACCGTTTTGATGACAGAATTTATTTTGTATTGCTTTCATCGACTATCCGACAAATTTTTGCTGCTTCTGCCACAATACTCGCAGTTCTTTGAATTATAATGAATTTAAAAAACGCATTTGTAAAAACGCATCAACAACCAGAATTACAATTGGATCGATTTTCAACGCTGAAATGATCGCAGTGTTCAAGCTATCGTAGAGATAACTAATCAAAATTTTGCAGCAGGAAACCTACAATGACGAGTTAAAGACTTTGGCCACCGGACAAGATTTGAGTATATATATATATATATGTATATAGTGGCAACACGTGCAGAAAAAATGAAAAAACAAAATTAATTTACTCATGCTGAATAGAAAGACTGCCGGTTAGGTAGGGATAAAGAATAAGAAAATAAATCATTCGATGTTGAACTGTGAACCGAGAAAGAGGTGTGCGTAATTATTTCTCTTTTCTTTTGCTTTTTTAATAGATTTAATTCCGAACGAGTGTATTTAGATTTTTGTTCATGCTTACAATCTCAGAAGTGGGAAAGTTTATCCCTTTACGCGAAAATATACATTTTTACCATCGCGATCCTCCCGACAAGATAACTTATGCGTGAAAAAAAAAGTAACAGTATATATATATTGTATACAACGGTCCTGGCGAGCGTTCCTAAAACGGAAAATTAACCGAACGAGTGTTTCCCTAAAGACATACTTATATACTTAATGAGCGTCAATTAAAAATATATATTCCTTCGCGACCACATAAGTTTTTTTTTCCTTTCTTTTCCTTTTCTTGTCATTTTTCTCGTGTGTCTTTTGATTTTGCCTTAACGACAATGGACAAAAAAATCCAGCAATTTTCAACAGCGCAGCTCAAAATTTGGTTGCAAGAGTTGAACAAAAAATCTACCGATAACAAGAAAGAACTGTTGTTGCGACTGTTGGCTATTCCAGAAGTTGAGCGTGGTAGTTTCCCACAGTTGGAAAAAGCAAATGAAGAGGACAACGACGACGACGACGAGAACAACAACAATGCAGAGGCAGATGCAGAAATAACTGAAGAAGTTGATGGCGTCAATAATGAGGGTGAAAATGAAAGGCAAAGAAAACGAGAGCTAGAGATGTTAAAAAGGTGGAAATACTGAAGAGAGAAAAAGAACTCATGGAACGAGAAAATAAAATGTTGCGACGAATGAGTGAGTTAAATGTAACTGAAGACAGATAAATGAGTGGAAACTATGCATATAGACGGCAAACGACAGAGGCCAGAGTTGACAGCCAAGATTCTGAAGTACATTTTAGTACTGTAAAAGATTTGCTTCCGATGTATGATGGCGGTCCGATGTTGGATGTTCGGCTACAACAACTGACGAACTTGGGTAAAGTGTACAATCTGATATAAATGAAAGCATCGATGAGTTGAAACGACAAATGACCGAATTGTTTGGCAGACGAGAGGACAAACTGGCAGTTCGAAGACGATTCGAGGCAAGAATTTGGAAGGCGAACGAGAGTTTTGTCGAATACTACAACGACAAAATAATACTAACCCATGGTCTCGACTTGGGCGAAGAAGAATTGATGGAATAAATTATAGAGGGCATCCCAAATGAACACATCAGACTTCAGGCTCTAATTAGTTGCTATACAAGTCGCACACAGTTATTACGTGCCCTTGAAAAGGTGAAGCAAAAGAGGAACACCCAGATCCAAAGTACATCGGGACAGAGGCGGACAGGTGAGAGCAGCACATCAAATACGAGGACCAGTTGCTACAATTGTAATTTCCTGGGACACATGGCTAATGTTTGCCGAAAGCCGAAACGGGAACCATGGGCATGCCATTTATGCGGCAAGCAGGGTCATTTCGCAGCCACTTGCTCAGACAGAAAGACGTCGCAGGTACAGTGTATTCATCGAATTGGCGAGGATGAAGACGATTATGTTAGAAAGTATAAACTTATATTTAAAAATGAGAGCTATTTATATAATATTTATTTAGGAACATTAATTGACACCGGCAGTTCTGTTAGTATGATACGGGAAATGTATTTACCCTCCGTTTTTAACGAAAGAATTTCTTAAAATAAAAATGTTAATCTTTTTGGTATCAATAAAAGCCCATTATCCACTAAAGGAAATATCAATTGTACTATTTTTTTGAAGATAAGGAAATAGAGACAAATTTGTTGGTGGTATCAGACCACACAATGGAATATCCCATGATCTTGGGCCGAGATTTTTTTAAGAAGGCTAATGTAAAAATTAAAATAGATAAGAAAGATTTAGAAAATGAATTTACAAATGAATGTATAAATATAATAAAAATTTAAATAGGTGATGTTTTGCAATCGAAAGATAATGAGTTTATAATAAAAATAATAATCATATTAGTTATGAAGATAAATTTTTTTTACTGAAATGTTTTATACAAATTATTTACATTGGGAACGTCCTGATAAACCAGAAGATGAGTGTACAATGAGATTGATCTTGACTGATGAAAGGCCCTTCCACTTTTCCCCACGGCGATTATCGTATTACGAAAAATTACAAGTTCAAATGATTTTATACGAAATGCTAGAAAAGGGGGTGATTAGACCCAGTAGGTCAGAATACGCATCTCCTATAGTATTAGTTGAAAAGAAGACGGGCGACATTAGGCTTTGTGTAGACTATCGCGTCTTCAATAAATGAACATTAAAAGATAATTACCCGTTACCACTTATATCCGAATGAGTGAGAAATCAATCAAATATACAAATATATACTGGACCAGTACGAGTAAACAAAAATGCCTTTCGGTTTGAAGAATGCACCGTCAGAATTCCAAAGATTTGTCAATACAATATTTGAAGATTTGATAAAAACGGGACATATAAATATCTATATTGACGATATAATGATAGCAACTGAGACGATAGAAGAATGAGGGAAGTCCTTAATAGGCTTGTGAGAAACAAACTAGAATTGAGATTAGACAAGTGTCGATTTTTAGAGTCTGAGATACGGTATTTAGGTTATACGGCTACAAATGAGGGTATTAAACCGGATCCAAAGAATAGAAGTACTGGTACTACTCCAAGTGAATTATTATTTGGAGTTGCACAAAAGGGAATAATCACAGATTTCTTAAAAGAAACCATAGAAAAAAGTCTAAAAAATGAAGAAATGACAAATGAGTGAGATTTAAAACAAATGAGAGAGAAAGCGAAATAAAATCAAAGAACAGGAATATAATAAGAACCTTAAAGATCGAATGGGAGTAGATAGAAAGTACGAAGAAGGGGATTATGTAATGGTGAAGAATTATGTTAGTACGCCTGGTGTATGTAGGAAAGTAGCTCCAAAATTTAAAGGGTAGCAAAAGTTTTGTCAAATGATAGGTATCTGTTAAAGGATGTAGAAGGTTTTCAAATTAGTCAGATTCCGTACGAGGGAATATGGGAAGTGGAGAATATAAAACCATGGATAAACACTAAAACTGGTATATTTGGGACGATTAATAGTCAGGATGGCCGAATTGTGGCAACACTTGCTGAAAGAAAATTAAAAAAAGAGAGACTGTCGGTAAGGTAGGAATAAAGAATAAGAAAATAAATCATTAGATGTTGAACTGTGAACCGAGAAAGTGGTGTGCGTAATTATTTCTCTTTTCTTTTGATTTTTAAATATATTTAATTCCGAACGAGTGTTTTTAGATTTTTGTTTATACTTACAATATTTATTTATTTTTTTTTTTTTTTGAACCATTCAGTAATCCCAAAAAGGTTATTGCATTGCTCAAATAGAAGCAGTCCGCCGAGCACATTTTCTTAGGAGATAGCGATTTATCATGACTAGACTCGAAAGGGATAAATGGAAAATACAGATCTTCTTGATTTACCTCACTGGGTATACTCAGGAGCACTAAATACCTAGACTACAAGACTATACGAAAGCAGAGCACAAGGGTAAAGGCAGGAATAACAGTTTACAATGCGTTCACTATCAATGATTCATCAAGTTGCGTCTAAGTACAAGATTCAGACTTGATGCGTGAAGTATGGAAAAGAATAAGCTCTCACGTTTTTTGTGAAGGAACTCACACGAAGAAAACTGACCGTCGGATGCTGATGGTTAGGAAATGTGGTTAAGGAGGAGGTGGAGGTGAAAAATCGAATATTTTTAAATTATGCTGTTGAATGACATCTAAATTTCAGCACTTTAAAAATATTTTGGGAGTTTTTAATGTACAGACCGACTTTTCATAAGAAAGATTTTAGACAAGGCCCCATACAGAGTATTAAAAATTTTTACTTGTATTAACTGACGTTTTACCACCCACATACTTACCTGTTGTCCGATTTTGGACTAGTTGTTTTCAAAAATATAACACTATCTCATGTTCACCTTATGTCGAAAAAGAAAACTTAACGCTTAGGTGGGTATGACTACACTTATGATGCCAAAGCATGTGTTAAGTTTATCGCAAAATGGGAGAGAAAGAAAGATATTTTGGCTTAGTGGCTATTACGCTCAATGGATGGCATCCAACATTTAATGGGGGGACTAAATTATTAGTGTAAATTTACCTGATGTATTTAGGCAACCATTCATCTTTCGAGATTTTAGTTGCCTGAAAAAAAGTCTTTCGGTCACGGCTGGTATTGAACCCCGAACCGTCCGATTGCGAAGCCAGTATACTACCACCTGAGTCACAGCCACCCACAAGCTTCACCCTAATTGCTTCGTTTTCCAACTATTCACTTTAATGCAAACATTCTCTGATCTCCGATCAAAGCTGATCTCCGAATTGTTTACACTCAGCGTTGTTTAGACTATTACGATTGCCAGCTTTCCAATTTGAAGCGTCATTTTTTAAATTCGAACTCCTATCTATGTTAGTTGCAGCACAGAATTTAACCCGTTAGAGACAGCGCCAGAGTTATTAATAAGGATGGATTTGACCGCATTCAACCGACTTTCATCCACCAGAATTTCGACCCTTGTTGGTCTTAGCGCTGGTTTCATTCGAATATTGGGTGCAGGTAAAGTCAAAATCTGAACTTGTTTTCGACTACATCGTCCGATTTTTATCCACTGGAACTGCCGCTTTTGCTGGTCGAAATTGCTGTCAATCACTGGAATATATGAAAAAAAAAACTCTTTTTTTTTTGTTTCAAGTGCACAAAAAGGGGATAGCAACTGAATAAAATGAAAAAAGAGCCTAAGCATCCTATTTTGAACGTTTCATTTGAAGAAGAATTGCAACTATTACAATTTTGAAACCAAGCTTAAGCTTATGTTGTAAGTCAATTGTATAAGCATTTTTCATGTTCAGGCACAAACTCTGGACACTTGACATCAATGAAAATGATTTTTAATTAAGGACATCTTTTCAATTTCAATTTCCTTGTTGTTCTTTCAGTTTGATATGTGTTAAGAAAATAAATTAATTAAATAATACTGATAAGCAATAAATTAACATTTTTGATAACTTTTTAGTGTTTTAGGAAAATATTTGTTTTTCTAATTTATTGGGTCTATAACTTCGTGCGGTTTGCTAAGGGATGGCGTAACTTGTATTATTCCATTGGAACATGCGTTGGAAAGCTACTGTCATTATACGCCATTTCAGTATATGTCATTCTTTTGAAGCGTAAACAACAATAATTTTTTTTCACTCAAATATGTCGAACTCAAAAAGTGTTTTTGCGGGGAGTTCTTTTTCATTACTTTAACATGAAGAAAACTGCTGCCGAAAGTCATCGTATTTTGGTGGAAGTTTATGGTGAACATGCGCTAGCTGAGCGAACGTGCCAAAAGTGGTTTGCAAGATTTAAAAGTGGTGATTTTGGCTTGGAAGACGATGAACGTCCTGGGCAGCCAAAAAAGTTTGAAGATGAAGAACTGGAAGCATTACTCTATGAAGATTGTTGGCAAACATAAGAAGAGCTCGCAGAATCTTTGGGTGTCACTCAAGCAGTCATTTCAAAACATTTAAAAGCCGCTGGATATATTAATATTTCACATACACGCAAGCCGAGAGACGTCGAAAGGCGGTTTTGCATGTTCGAAATGCTGCTGGAACGCCACAAAAGGAAGTCATTTTTGCATCGGATTGTTACTGGTGATGAAAAATGGATCCATTAGGACAACCACAAGCGCAAAAAATCATATGTGAAACCCGGCCAACCAGCCAAGTCAACGGCAAAGCCGAATATCCATGGCGCGAAAGTAATGATCTGTATTTGGTGGAATCAAATGGGTGTGCTGTATTATGAGCTATTAAAACCGGGTGAAACCATCAATGGACAACGCTACTGAACACAATTAATCCGTTTGAAGAGATCAGTAGCCAAAAAACGCCCGGAATATGCGACCAGACACGAGGCAATAATTTTTCATCATGACAACGCTCGGCCCCACGTTGCTATTCCGGTTAAGAACTATTTGGAAAACAGTGGATGGGAAGTCTTACCCAACCCGTCTTATAGCCCTGACCTTGCCCCTTATATACCCAATAATTTAAAGTTTTTCCAAAATATTTCGAGAATGTTTTTTTATCACACATTATAAAGAAACAAAGAAGTGGTATAGTTAAAGATGTTCGCACCGCAACATCTAAAAAAATACACGAACAACGAACAACCAACCGTTCGTTCAAATAAAACGCGGACTTTCAATTAAACAATTAAACTTCCTTTATTCTCTAATTCCAGAATTAGACTAAAAACTATACTTTAACTTATCCTACTCCACACCTTCCTATCATCGCATTTGGTGTATAGCGCGTGCAAGGGTTTTATGTTGCATCAGCAATTTCCCAGTTTGAATGGTGGGAAACAATTGTTAGTTTCCGTCACACGCTACGTGTTACGGCAACTTACGATGGGTGGTGAAATACCCATTTAAGAATCTACGTCCCGTAGATCCTGCTGATGTTGGGATGATCTGGAATGATGAGGCTCCAGGTTTAACATTCGTATTGGCTTCGCTACCTTCGCATAATCGCGAATAAATTTCCTATAATAAGATGTTAAACCTAGGAATGATTTGAGTTCTTTAAGATTCTCTGGAGGTTTGATTTCTTGGATCCCATCAACCTTTTTAGTATCTGGCTTGATGCCTTCAGGAGTTATTACGTACCCCAGAAACTCCACTTCAGTTTGCATGAAGTGTGTTTTTTCCAAGTTTACTTTTAGGTTTGCTTCTTTGAGTCTGGCCAAGACGGTTTCAAGGTTTCTCAGGTGATCTCCTTCACTATTACCAAAGGCGATTATGTCATCCATGTAGACATAACAAATTTTGGCAATATAAGGTTTTAGCACATTGTCTATCATACGTTGAAATATAGCAGGGGCATTTTTTAGCCCGAAGGGTAGTCTGAGAAATTCGTATTTGCCGTTCAAGGTTCAAAGGGCAGTCTTTGGAATGTCTGACAATTTCATCAGTATTTGATGAAACCCAGAAGTTAGGTCGAGGGTTGTAAAGAATTTAGCTTTACCCAGACTGGCAAGAGTGGAATTAATGTCCGGGATATGATACGTGTCTGCAATAGTTACCTTGTTCTATCTTTTATAGTCGATGACAATTCGATATTGTTTTTCGCCATCTGGCTTTGGTTTTTTCGAAACCACACAGATCGGCGAATTGTAAGGGCTTCTGGAGGGTCGAATTATGCCCTCTTCAAGCAACTTAGCTATCTCTTTTTCACCTCTCCTCTCAGACAGGCGGGATAGGTATTGTATTTCGTAAGGCCGATTTGATTTCATTAACATTCATGACAATTTGCAAATTTTTAGCATTACAACGTGATTTTTGTGAAAAGTACAGCGTTGTATTAACATCGATTTATTTCTAGGAAATTTTTGGATGCAAGAACAGAGCAACGAATTTGGAAATGTTGCATCAGTAATGAAATTATTGACACAAGAAACATTTAAAATGTATTTTGAAACGATTCTTTAAAGATAATAGGTGGCAGCTTTAGAAGACATGTCTTGCAATGTCCATTTACTACTTTTCTCTGTAGGAAATTCAAATCCCACGACACCAGCTTCGCAGCGGCACGTTTTTTATGTTGATGAACTGCCAAAACGGTCGATGACTTCTTAAATATGCCAATCGTACAGCATTGTTTACTTTGAAATTGGTCAAACTATAGCATCATAATAGGTATTTTAAAATTTTTGACTGCAGATAATTTTTTAATTTTAAAAATTCACGTAAGTTAATTACAATTTGCCGTGTAATTCAGATTTTTTTTCTCCATTATAAGCTAAATGTGTCCAGTCAAATACAAATATTTTTTTAAAAAGGATTGGTTACGACATACCTATTATGTTTACTTTGTTTTCTGTTACCAATATTTTAAGTTCAATTTTACAAAAGGTTTGTGTATAGTTATATTTTTACAAATAATCATTATTCCTCTTCAATTACTTCTCAATAAAAGTTAATAAATAACTGAATTATATATATGTATTTTCTATATAATCTAATAATCCAGTTTATTCGTGTATTGTAATTTACATTTTTTCAAAACATACTCTCCTGATAAAAGCATTCACGGTGAAGTGAAAAATTTGTCCACACCGTGGTGGAATTAATAAATGTCAATATTTTTTCGAAGAGGGAACAAAAAAGTAAGTGGAACAAATGTCAAATGTCTTTATTCAGTAAAAGTAATTCGTTTTTAGTTTATAGAAGAACAAGCACAAGAAATACCGTTTAGGATGCATGCATGCACTGTGATAATCCCAAGAAGGCTGTTTACTACAGATAAGGTTTTTTCTTATTATTTATATTTTCCACTAATATGAAGAACTCCAAACCGAAGATAAACTTTTCTCCGATACGTCTCTTGAAGAAAAATAAAAAACAGAACGAATCAAACCACGATAAAGCTGTGCAATGTGGGAGCATGAAAATGGCAATCAACCATACAACTGTCCTACAATAATTGTGAATACATGCAATTATATTTTTTGAAGCACTGTTTGTTAAAGAACTTGAAAGTACAGATCTTGAACCTAGTGAATCAACACTAGAGCAACAAAACACTAGATTGGTTACTTCTAAATCATGACATCAAGGCTCAAAATTTGTTCCCATAAAAGAATAGAAATTCAGAATTTTCAGTTTTTTTTTTTAACTTATTTTTAATAATAAAATAGGAATGTAATTTTATCGATTAAACATATGCATATATATGTACATATAGGTATTACACAAAATACCTCTTAGTTAAGAAAAAATACAAAATACAAAATAAATAAAAAAATAAAATGTATAATGCCACCATGAACGAGCCTTAAGCTCATGACGTTTGAAATTTGTCGAGTGATATATTTTTTTGGCGTTGGTTGTATGAGTCGTAAAAAGGCACGCGCAAGTAGAATTAGTTAAATCAAATAAAACAATTAACATCCGCATTATTCCGCGTATTTTATTCACGTTTATCTGTTGTCTACAATTCTGCGGACAAAATACCTCAAATATTTTTCATCAACTTCGGCACAGTCCTACGCAGTATTTTCCTGAAAACCGTCGCCCTCTGAACAACGTGGAAATCATGGCTCACCAACTAACAAAGAAACAATGGACTCAGGCATTCGAAAGAAGCAGACGACATTAGTTTCCCATTATAGTGCGACAATCCAACATTTCCGAATGTTACACGCTGATAATATATTGCAAAATATGGAAAGTGGTGACGATGACGACGACAATGGGTCGAATGTTGCTAGTGCTACTGGCACCGCCGACATTTCGAGTGTTGTTCATACCACTACCATTCCAATTGCCCCAGTTGTGATCGCCAGCATAGGTGTTTCAAATACCATCGTCGTTTCAAATGCAACAAAATTTGTTAGTGCCGTGACCACACCCTTAATTACTGCGGTCCCAGGCACATTCCATGTGAGCTGCTATCAATACGGTTCCTCGACAGAAGTAGCGGTACTTTGACTCTCGGTACAACCTGCTGCACCCGCTATTCGGATGGAAATTAGGGAAATCGAATCAATGGTCCAATCATTCAGGACCGATGACTTAGGAGACGCCTTTAAGATACTGAGATTCGTGCCCAATTGGTTGCCTTTGCACGAACAATCACAGTACACATATTCAGTCGGAAATACACAAATAATGAAATTTACACGCAACTTCGAAACCGACGCCTGCAGCCAAACGAAACTGTTCATCGTTACGTTATCGAAATGTAGCAAATCTACTCAAGTTTCATCGTTACTGAGGGCGAATTGGTGAGCATTATCGTTGATAATTTTTGATAATGGATCAAACAGTGTTATCATGCTATATGGTGTCACAACGATGCAAAAACTGAAGGACTTACTTATTCGATTTGAACGATTACGCCAACAATGACCTGCGGCCACCCAACAAAACCGCCGTCTTTCCGCAATGATGCCAAGTATTAGAGTCAGTGTTTAAAAGCCAATTTATCGTACAAATATCAACGTGACAGCCACACTGTGCGTCCAAGCGCACAAGCAACTGGCGAATCTTCAGTCGACACTTCGGCTCGTTCCTGCTGGCAACTCCGCAATCCGAAATTAAATTAGTTAGCGTAAAACAATGTTAAACTTTACTTATGAATTTGAATAATAACAATGATATTAACAATAAACTTATGAGTAAACTTAATTCACTTGGCATACTGAGATTTTCGGATAGCTTTGACTGTAGATCCGACACTCTGATGATGAATCCTATTATTGATAATAAAACTGATGGTAGTTCGGCTAACTTCGATATCGCAAACGGTTCAAATTACCTGATCGATTATTTTCGAAATTTGTGTGCTATTGACAATGCTTCAGATACCGATGAACAATTGGACATAAATTTGTCATTGCCTTTTGGTCAACTTCAGTCCTTCCGCTCCACGATTCGGAATGCATATTACAACACCGAAGTGGATCCATGGTGTTATGACGAACACTTCAAGAAAATTGAAGTTTCGAATCAATCTCCTATTTATCGCCGATCCCGCCGTTTATCACATCAACAACGCAACGAATTCAGAGAAATAGTTAGTGATCTGCTAAAAAGAAACATAATACGCCCTAATAATTCCCCTTATTCTTCCGCGATAGTGCCAGTACCAAAGAAATTCGCGCGAAATCAGATTAGTGTTGACTATCGACCTTTGAACAAAATAACCTTACGCGACAATCACCCCCTTCCGTTACCTGAAGACTGTTTAGAACACTTAGGCCATAAAAAATTTTCACAATACTTGACTTTAAGAACAGCTTCAGTCAAATTGAAATGCACGAAGATTCGATCAAATACACTTTGTTCGTGACACCTGACGGTCAATATGAATACTTACGCATACAATTCGGATTGATAAATGGACCAAAGGTATTTCGGCGTTTCATTTTTTATGTATTACGCGTCTAGCAACGAAAAAACTTGTGGTTTATATGGAGGACATCGCTGTAGCATCGAATGACTTTGAAACACACTTAAAAAGCGTCACTGAAGTAATCAAGAGACTGCGGAACTAACCAAATTGGAAAATTCAGGATGGGTCATACGTTTTCGATGAAGAATGTCGTGAAGCTTTCCTTACACTTAAGCAAAAACTTGCTGAAGGACCAGTTCTATGTATTTATGGTCATAAACGCTAAACTGGATTACACTGCGATGCATGCTCACAGGGGGAACAAGACGACAAAAAATTCCATCCTGTTGCCTATTATTCAAAAAAGACTTCAGCTACAGAACCAAAACTACATAGTAACGAACTGGAGACCTTAGCAGTTGTATATGCCTTACGACCGCAGACCTTTCAAAATCGTGACTGATTGTGACGCACTGGTGAGAATGCTAGCAAATGAAAATAATTCTTCGAAAATCGCGCGCTATGCTTTACTTTTGGAACAGTACAACTATACTATACAGACCTGGCATATACTATATTTATACTATACTATGGCATATGTTGATGCACTTACTCGAATGGAACACTTAGGCGCCATCAGTGATTTCGACATTGATTTCCAACTTCCGTGACCCGGAAATATGCCGTCTACGTGCACGCTTAGAAACTGCTGACAGTAACGAATATGAATTAAGGGATGAAGTCGTTTATCAAATATCACCTTCCGGCATGCGCAGACTATATGTACCTCGAGAAATGATCAACAACGTTATAAGACATATACATGAAAAGATTTGCCACCTCGGAGTCGACAAATGCTGCATCCAAGTCAAAAGACATTGCTGGTTTCCACTTATGAAAACAAGAGTACATAATTTTATTCGCAACTGCTTAAAGTGTAAAGTGTATTCAGCACCATCGCGGTCCAACAAACGTAATTTCTTCAACATTCCAAAAGCATCGCTGCCCTTTGCCACGATACACATTGACCGCTTAGGTCCACTTCCTTCTGTAATATCGAAAAAGGAACACACCCTGATAGTAATTGATGCCTTTAGAAAATTACTTCTGTAATTACAGGCTCCCACGCCGTATCATTAGTGACCGAGGAACATCATTCACTTCAGAAGAGTTCACATCGTTTTTAAAAAAGAGAGACATTCAAGGTATACTCAATGCGACTGCCTCACAGGTTGAACGCGTAAATCGTGTATTTGCGCCGCTGATGAGCAAATTATGTGAAAAGCCTGGAAACGTTGACTGGTCACATGTACTGCCGAAAAAAGAACACATACTCAACAATAAAGTGCACACAACAACTGACTAGCTGCCTTCTGCACTTCTTTTTGGCGTCACACAACGAAACACAGAAACTGAACTGACGGAACTTTCTAAAGGGCGATTATGTAGCACTACGCCGGATACAAACAAGAAATTAGATATTAAATTCTGCGGTCCATATATAGTAAAATAAGTTTTGCCACATGAGAGATATATGATATGCGATCTTGAGGCTAATAAATTGAAAAAGTATGTGTCTGTTCTGCAGACTTAGTTACCGATGAGGGTCCTGAATAGAAACTGATGAAGAATATTTAGATTGTGATTAAATAATGTATTTTAGCTTATGTACCTAAGCAAATTGAGATGAATTTGATCGTCAAAATGGAATAACTGCAGTATATTGCCACCATGAACGAGCCTTAAGCTCATGACGTTTGACATTTGTCGACTGTGTTGTATATTGCCACCATAAATGGGCCTTAAGCTCATGATGTTTAACATTTTTCGACTGGTATGTTCTTTTTTGACGTCCGTTGTATAAGTCGTGAAGAGGCACGTGCAAGTTAAAGTAGGTAAATCAAATAAAACAATTAACATCCGCATTATTTCGCGCTTTTCATTCACGTTTATCCACTTATATATATACAAATATACTTTTTCATATAAATAAGATAAGCTTTTTGATTTCGGTGTGCTAGTGGACATCGAGTTCCTTGACAAAATATAATATTCTCAATCTACGGGTTTCAGGATGATCTGCAGAGAGGACGGATATATTAAGTACTTATCGTATTATGTGACTTATATGTTTTAATACTCTGGAAGATTTTTTAAAAAGATAACTTTATTACTTGCCCATTTCGCGGATACTTATCAACTAAACTCACAATTTTTCTTCAATCATGAAATTACTTACTCTCTTACAAATTTAACTGTCGCATTTGCATGATTCCCACGATCATATCGTACCTGCAGGAAATGCATCAATTATGATCCCCAAGAATTTATTCACGGAAACACATACATGTTGCAAGGTAAAGGAGTTCATTTGACGCGAATTACGTAACCAATAATAGCAACAACAACAAAGAACCAACCAATGATGACAATAATAACAACAACAACAAAGAACCAACTAATGCAGACAATAATAACAAGAACAACAAAGATCCAACCACCAAAACTTAACAAGAAACCAACCCAGCAATAGGACACCACCGGATCCTACTCAGCAACAACATTATAAAATTAAAACACAAATTGTAATTCCTAGAATTTGAAAATGTAAATTGCACAGGTGAAACTCTCCCAAGCATTTTTGCAAACTAAGCGTCAGACGACATCCGGCAGATACGAGAGCTCACCTTTGCAAGTTAGGTGAACATTTATAAAAATTTATTCTGTTTTCGTCATTCGGAGAAGAAAGATTAAATAAAATTATATTTTTTAAAACTCCCGCGTTTTCGCTCCCTTAACTGGCGCAGTCGTTAGTCCGGTTTAAATGTAGTTAAAGTATACGTATACGCATAGTTAATTCGGCGGTTTACCGAAATAACGTAGAACGTAAAACATTAATGTGACCGGCAAGACCACAAATAAAAATATATATATATATATATATATATATATATATATATATATATATATATAAATATAAACATAATTATAACAACATAAAACCCAGCGGTTAATTAAAAAATAGTTTTAGTATTGTAATAAGAACACACAAAAATCATTATCCCGAAGGTAAATCAATAAAATTCAGTAAAAAAAAAAGAGAAAAAGAAGACACCATCATCAAGTCATCAAGCCATCAAGGATGCTAATACTCTTGGGAATACTGTAAGTCAAAACTATTGAATATTTACCTTCCTTCCTTTTTAAATGCATAAGAAAATCCGTTCCTTTTTCCCTTACACTAACCTAAACGAACATTAAGCTTAACAACATTACATCCAATAAGTGAAGATCCAGAAGATATTGTGTAGAAGTCAGAGTACACCTCACTTAAATTTAGATTCGGTTAACAATATGACCTCCGTACCTAATAATAGTCACCCAGAAACGTCTGGCACAAACGCGAATTTATTAAGACCAATTGATATATTTAGTTACCTCCGAATACTTGATGTAATAAAAGATTTTCCCAAATTTGACGGCAACTTGCGATTACTCTATGAGTTTTTAAACAATGTCGAAGAGATTTTAGTCTATGTGAGAAGTATTGATGGTACGCCATACTCAGCTATTTTGCTACGAGCCATTCGAAATAAAATAGAAGGGCCTGCTAACGAAGTGCTGAATATGTACGGCACACCACTTGACTGGGAATCAATAAAAAATAATCTAATACTACACTACTCAGACAAACGGACAGAGACAACTCTCATTCGTGACCTACATAACTTAAGACAAGGTTCTAAAACGGTAGAAGAATTCTATAGCACAGTTATAGAAATTCAAGCTACTCTTCCTAATAACAATTTAATACACGAAAAAGAACAAAATGTTATCCGCGCAAAACAAAACCTTTACTGCGAAATGTGTTTGAACGTTTTCCTAACAGGACTCAAAGATCCCATCGGCTCAGTAGTTCGAGCAATGAGACCAGAAAACCTTCCAACAGCCCTTTCTTTTGTATTAAAGAGCAAAATATCCTCTATATTAGAGCAACATCTTACCAAAATAAACAAATGCAAAAACCCTCAAAACACCAAAGACCTTAAAATCCTAACTCTAGAAACACACAACAGAATTTCCAAGTAGCAAATAACTTTCACCCACAACAAATGAGAAATCCTCAAAGTGGACTGCCAAGTAACAACGCACACCTTTTTACTAATAATTTAGCAATAGTGCGAACATTGCCACAACACAACCAACAACAAAACCATTTTAAAAACTCCCAACAAACCCAAGTCCAACATTCAAAACCTCCTTCAAAACCTTCTCGTCCAGAACCCATGGACACCCTCACTACTAACTCACGCCTGACAATAATACCAAATAGATCACAAGTCAGCCAATTGCACTATGACCCCCGTGCTAGGTACACTATCCAAGAAGTACACAATTTAGGAACACATCCAAATTCAGAAATACCATCTAGCTATGAACCAAGTTTTGACCACTATTACGTCAACGAAATCAATCAAGACAATAGCAATGCCCAAAACACAGAGACACAGCACGAAGATTTTACACAGGACAATAATTTATTAGACGACCAAAATTTTTACCCATTCGCCTCTCCAAACCAACAGGTTATATAGATATCAATAAACATGGACATAATCTTCCATATATAAATATTTCATCACCTTTTTGCCGACCACTCAAGTTTTTAATTGATACAGGAGCTTCCACCTCATTAGCTATCCCAATGATTTTTCCACATGTGAACCTGTAACTATTACAACAGTTCTTAGCAAATATGATTTAAATAAGCAAGTTACACTTCCAATTTTTATTGAATTCAATCAAACTGGTAATCTTGCATTTCTACTTTTTAAATTTCAATAATATTTCGACGGACTCTTAGGATTAGATGCTTTATCAAAACTTGGAGCTAAAATCGACCTCCAAAAGAATATTTTAATAACTAATTACGCAACCGGAAAAATACTAATCCCCTCAAAGTCTAAGCAGGTTGTTAAAGTCCTTACAGATATACGTGACGGTGACATCTTCATTTCAGCAACCATAATAGAACCCCAATTATACATTCCAGAAGGGATTTACAAAGCCAATAACTGGTTGAGTTCAGTAGAAGTTATAAACAATAATAATGAACCAAAAATTCTCCTTATTGAACAACCCCTCAAAGTAGAACAATTTGATCCCCACAAGATAATCGAAGTGAACAACTTCAACGTTGCCTATAACGAGGAAACAACAGAGACTGATATTTACAATCTCATCCGATCCACACATCTGAATACAGAGGAAAAAAAGAATCTCTTTAAACTTTGCTCCTCGTACGACGACATTTCTTTTTCCAATCTAGCTTTTCTTTCTTTTCCAACCGAGCTACTCACCTTGGAGCTCACCAGTTTGGGAAGTTCCTAAAAAATTAGATGCAAGTGGTAGAAAAAAATGGCGTTTAGTCATTGACTACCAATAATTAAACGAGAAGACCGTATCCGACAGATATCCCATACCCAATATAAACGAGATACTAGATAAATTAGGAAAATGTTTATACTTTTCATCATTAGATCTCGCGAGCGGTTTTCATCAAATCGAAATGCATCCAAAATATATGGCTAAAACGGCTTTTACCGTAGAAGGTGGACACTACGAATTCTTAAGAATGCCTTTCGGGCTCAAAAATGCCCCTTCCACATTCCAACGCGTTATGGATAACGTATTAAAAGATTTACAGGGTAAAATATGTCTAGTTTATCTAGATGATATTATAATTTTTTCAACTTCACTTCAAGAGCATATATAAAACTTGAAAAAAGTTTTCGACAAACTTCGTGAATCAAATCTGAAAGTCCAACTTGATAAGTCGGAATTTCTCCACAAAGAAATTTAATTTTTAGGACATATTGTCTCTACAGACGGTGTCAAACCAAACCCGGATAAAATCCGTGCAATAAAAGAATTTCCTATCCCTCGTACCCAAAAAAGATAAAATCATTTCTTGGCCTTCTTGGCTACTACCGCAAATTCATAAAAGATTTTGCAAAGCTTGTTAAACCCATGACCGAATGACCGTTAAACTGACTGAACAATACATTAGAACTTTTGCAGAATGTAAACACATACTGACTAATGACCCAATTTTGGCATATCCTGACTTTATGAAACAATTTATTTTGATGCTAGCAATTTTGCTAACCAATTTTTTGCGCTAGTAGGACACTAACTGACAATGAAATTAACTATTCCACAGTCGAAAAAGAATTGCCATAGTCTGGGCAACGAAATACTTTCGCCCTTACCTATTTGGTAACAAATTCCAAATTATAACAGACCACAAGCCATTAACATGGCTCATGAGTCTAAAAGAACCCAATTCAAAACTCGTCAGATGGCGATTGAAATTGGAGGAATTCGACTACGAAATAATTTATAAGAAAGGCAAACTTAATACGAACGCTGATGCGCTAAGTCGTATTAAGATCAACACTCTCCCATTAATTCAGCAAGAGGAAATTAATAACCACGACAAAATGACTACACAAAGTACATCATTTTCAACCATACATTCAGCAGATGAAAATTTGAATGACAATATCCCAGTTTCAGAACGACCTTTGAATGAATTCAATATACAATTAGTTCTATTAAACTCCAACAATCCATTTATTAAACTTGAAGTTCCTTTTAAAAATAAACAACGCAGAACAATACAAAAACCACAATTCAATGAAGAAACATTAGTGGAAATTTTTAAACAATTCCTTCCGCCAAATAAAATTACAGCAATCTTTGCTGAAGACCACATTTTTCGCTTAGTTCAAGCAACTTACTCCAAACATTTTTCCAATAATAGATTCTTCAAACTTATAAGATGCATGAAAATCCTAACGGATATCACAAACAACAACGAACAAGATAAAATTATAAACGAATACCACATCAAAAATAACCACCGTAGAATTAATGAGACATTACTTCATCTGAAAAGGAATTACTTCTTTCCATTCATGGCTTCAAAAATAAAACAAACAATTAACAATTGCGAAAAGTGTCAAACCCTCAAGTACGACCGATCCCCAAATAAATCAATATTTATGACACCAGAAACTCCAGACAAACCCCTCGACATAATTCATATAGACATTTACACAATAAATCACAAAAATATTTTAAACAATCATTGATAAATTTTCAAAATTCGCAACAGCTTACACACTTTCCTCTCGTAATAGTATAACAATTGTAAAACATATTAAACATTTTCTAAGTTTACATGGTATCCCTAAAAAACTCGTCTGTGAAAAAGGTTCAGAATTCACAAGCAATCTCTTTAGAGAAATGTGCAATCAATATGAAATTACACCCCACTTCACTTCATTCCAATAATTCTCCAGCGAATTACCAGTAGAAAGGCTTCACTCGACGCTCACAGAAATCTATAGAATCATAGTCGCAAAAAGAAAAGAAAGTCACTTAGACCTCGATCATGATGAAATTCTTAATGAAACTATTACAACCTATAACAATTCCATACACTCAAGCACAAAATTAACCCCTTTTGAATTATTTTATGGAAGAACCAGTGATTTTAATAAAAATATTAGGTTTAATGACGAACACGACTTTCTTAGGAAACTCAATGAGTATAAAGAAATCCTTTACCCGCAAATTAAAAATAAATTAGAGTTAGATACAAATAAAAGAATTAAAAAATTAAACGAAAACAAGATATTATATTTAGAAAAGAATGTCGCAGGAATAAATTAAGCCCGCGCTTTACAAAACATATAGTTAAAAGCAACGAAAAAGTTACACTTTTAACAGACGAAAATAAAAAATTACATAAATCTAAGAGAAAAAAAAATAAAATAAATAAAATAAAATAAAAAATAAAAGTAGAAATAAATAAATAAGATAATATATTATAAAAAAAAAACTTTAATTTTTAGGTTGACAACGAATCTAATCGTTACCTCTTCACAAAAACTAGAGACGCAAGAATTAACAGACAGGAACAAAATAATTTCACTTAACATAGGCCCTGCACGACTTTTAAAAACGTACGACAATTTTATTCATATCATAGAACTTCAGATATATCGGAATAGCATTCAGAAAATAACTGACTCCCTAAAAGCCTTAGAAAAATTTTACAACTTAAAAGATTCAATAGACGTTACTTACTTACTTACTTAATAATATAGAATATAAACTCGACTCCTTATATCCGAAAACAAGAAATAAAAGAGGTTTAATAAATGGTCTGGGCACTGTCATTAAATCAATAACTGGTAACATGGACGAAAATGACGCTCAAAACTTAAATAGGCAAATCGAAATCATTCATTCCCAAGAAAACAAACTTCAGAACAAAATAAACTCTCAGAGAATGTTTAATAAAAACATAGTTCAAAGGTTCGAAAATATTACAAGCCACATAAACAAGCAGCAACATAATATTGAAAAATTTCTTGGCAAATTAAATGATGAAAACAATAATAAACTTCGCGAAAATGAGGAAATCCTGCTCCGCTCACAATATCTCAGTCAAATCAATTATAATATAGATCTTTTAAATAATCATATTAACAATATTGCAGAATCAATAATTTTGGCAAGATTAAATATGATTCCTAAATTTATCCTAAATAAAGAAGAACTGGAAAAAATCCAGGAATCATTTACAAACCAATCAATTCAAATTAGTTCATCCGAACATATATATGAATTACTTGGTCTTCAAGCTTATTCAATGATACCAAAATTATTTTCCATGTTCGAATACCTAACCTATCCCGTGAAATATACTCCCTTCTCCACATTATTCCATTACCTATTAACAAAACAAAAGAAATCGATATCCCAAAATATGTCCTTTACAATAACAAACACATTCAATACTTTGATGAACAATGTCCCAAAGTAGAAGGCATATTCTTCTGTCAACAATCAAAACAAAAATCAACCAATCAGGCATCATGTTTGCAAAAGCTTTTAAACGACCAACCAGGACATTGCACAATTAACGATATTGGACCAATTTCAAAAATTTTACAACCAGAACCTAACTACATTCTCCTGATTCAAGCACGGCCAACAGTAATGAAATCCAGTTGCAATATTGACCCATACACGATTTCCGGGACAATGCTGCTACATTACCAAAATTGTGAAGTCGAAATCAACGACATTACCTATAAAGATAATCCATCAATCTTTTGGGAAGAAATTCACTTGCTTTCAACTCCGCATCAAACAGTCATTCCAAAAGTCACAATCAACAAATTAAACCTAGAAAAACTTCAAAATTTCAGCATCCAGAATGAAGAAGCATTCCAAATTTTACAAACAGACGTTACGCATACCAATCTCTACACATATAGTTCCCTTCTTACTCTTGGAGCAATTTTAAAATTTTTTATGATTTATAATTACAAAAAGAATAAGAACGAAACAATAATTCTTCAAACTCCCGCTCCAGCCATATCACCAAAGCTTCTATGGCCATCGCTCTATCTAAGGGGGGAGGAGTTACGTAACCAATAATAGCAACAACAACAAAGAACCAACCAATGATGACAATAATAACAACAACAACAAAGAACCAACTAATGCAGACAATAATAACAAGAACAACAAAGAACCAACCACCAAAACTTAACAAGAAACCAACCCAACAATAGGACACCACCGGATCCTACTCAGCAACAACATTTTAAAATTAAAACACAAATTGTAATTCCTAGAATTTGAAAATGTGAATTGCACAGGTGAAACTCTCCCATGCATTTTTGCAAACTAAGCGTCTGGCGACATCCGGCAAATACCTTTGCAAGTTAGGTGAACATTTATAAAAATTTATTCTGTTTTTGTCATTCGGAGAAGTAAGATTGAATAAAATTATATTTTTTTAAACTCCCGCGTTTTCGCTCCCTTAACTCGCGCGCATGTTCTTGCTTGCTTGACTCTAAGCTTTAAGAATTTATTGTGGAGAGGCTCGGGAACAACATGCGCCGCCACCGGGTACGTAGCGGATTAAAAGTCGAGTTTTTTGCTTTTGCGTTTCAATTTTAGAGTATCTGATATAACAATGATTAAAATAAAAATGACAGTTAAACTTGTAATGTAGTTAACATTTTTATGAAATTTTAGCAACTTGATGTGTTCCATGTTTACAATATTAATAAGTATGATATCTTCAAAATTTATTGTTTTGGTAAAATTATAATTAACTTATAAATAATAGAATTTTTCTTTATATTAGAATTACTGATTGTTGTATTTATTATCTCAATTGAACAGTTATTATTAACTATTAAGTAATTTCCACTGAACTATCATCGCATTTATATACTATCTATTGATCTTGCAAATTTTTACAGATTATAGTGCTATCGTCAAGTTTTTTTATTTCCATTAATTTATTTATCTTAGTTTTACAATTTCGACTTATAATACAGCTTTTAAAAGGCTTAAGATCTTTTAAATTTTGAACATTGTCCGAGAATTCATATTTCGTATTGTTTATTTATATAAAATATTGATTTTCATCTTCAATTTCTGTATTATTTACTGTGGGTATCGCTGAGATTAATTTTAATTCAACTAACTGGTATCTGTCTGGAATGAACACTAATGTATCTATACTGTATTTAAGTAGCCCTACTTTTACGTTTTTTAGTTTGTAGAAGTCAAGTCCTGTTTCATTTATTTCTCCTGTCGTTAAAAGATTAGGATGTATTAAACCGTGTTTTACTAATGCTATATTGTCAATTACTACACTTGATTACTTGAAGTGTTTCGTTGGGTCTATTGAGTATCTCGCTTAATTCATATTTAAGTTCTATCTAAGTTCTACAATTATTAACAATTTTTGTAGTTTCCTTGACTAATTTTGGGTAATAAATTTTGGTTTTGAGGCTATGATACGTTTCTACTATTCCCCTATGTATACTTTCTTTGTGTGGTACAATGCGATTTGTTTATGGAGTTCATCTAAAGTTTTTATTTTTCTTGCTCTTAGAGTAGCTTTAATGAATCTTATTTCTTTATCATGTTGGAACAATTCTATTAACAGCTGTTGAAATTTATTAAACTCGTGTAGATTCCAGTCAAACCTGGCTTTACGTATCTTATTAGTAAATCAATCCAGTATTCCCTATTTCTATACAAATATTACTCTTCTATTGAGCTAAATTTCTATCTCTTCTTCAGAATCATTGGTTAGTATTAATTGGGTTTTGTACTTATTTACTATGGTCTCTTTAATTGGTATGTGATCTAACTGTTGTTCTGTCTGTGAGTGTACTGCTGCATTGTCGGATAGCTGGTCTGTTGATTGATTATCTACTGTTTCTCGTTATTTTCAGGAATCCTACTTAAGAAGTCTGCAATTTTGTTTTCTTTTCCCTTTATGTATTCTATATCGAATTGGTATTCTTGCAGTTTAAAAATCCACCGTTGGTTCCTTTGACTGAACTCTTTTCCCGTAAACTTTTTATTAAGATATTTTATAGGTAGGTGGTCTGTGACCTATCTTGAATCTTTTTCCCCATAAATACGGTCTAAAATAAGTTACTGACCATATAATTCCCAAAAACTCTTTATCTGTGACTGAGTAGTTCTTTTCATGGTCGTTCAATGATCTTGAAACGTAAAATATGGGTTGCTCATCTTGTGTTAGAATAGCTAATATTGCGTATTTACTTGCGTCAGTAAATAGTGTGAACGTCTTGCTGAAGTCTGGAAATTTCAATATTATATGTTTGATTATGTTTAGTTTTAAAGATTCAAATGCTTTATTTTGTTCGGATTCGGTTTCATACCATCAGATGTTAACACATGACCAAGAAATTCAGTATTTTTTTTTTTCAGGAATGAGCAATTAGAGAGTTGTAATTTAAGATTTTGTTCTGAAAATTTCTTGAAAATTAATTTTAAAGAATTTATATGTTCACATAGGCTTGTGGAGAAGACAAGTATGTCATCTAAGTACAAGACACGAATTTTATTGATGTATTCCCTAATTATCTCGTTCATCAACCTTTGAAAATTTGCCGGCGCCCTCTCTAATCCGAAAGGCATCCTTACAAATTCGTAAAGCCCGTTGGGTGTAACGAACGCCGTTTTATGAACGTCTCTCGGGTTCATCTTAATTTGGTGATACCCTTTTGCTAAGTCTAATGAAGTGAAGTACTTGGCTCTTCCCAATTTACCCAGGATACTATCAATATTGGGTAATGGGTATTTAACGTCAATTGTTATATCATTCAGTTTTCTGTAGTCTACACAGATTCTGAATTTCTGACGACCCGATTTGTCTGGTTTCTTCGCAACTACTACTATTGGAGATGCATACCTGCTGTTAGACTTTCTAATTATGCCCTGCATTTCCATTTCTTCTATTTGCTTCCTTACTTCTTCTTCATGATAAGGTGGTAATCTATATAACTTAGCGTTAATTTGCTGTTCAGTTATGGTTCTAACTTCATGTGGTTATAGATTCAGTATTGGTTGGTTGGTCACCTTCCTTAAAAATTAAACTTTGAAATTGGTTTAATAAGTTTTACATTGCCTTTTCCTCTTCATTATTCAAATAGCATAAATCTAGCTCTTCTTCATCAGAGATGAGCTCAAAACAATTCAAGTCTCTTCTGTTATTGGAGGTATAAATGGGTATTTTGGCACGGTTATTTAGTAAGAGACATCAATTTCAAGAGTTTTGAAAATTTTATTCAGTATGGTGATACTCATTGTAGATCCAGTAACAATTAATGCCCTGCATTTTTATTCGTCAATAGTGAAGTCTTAAAAAAAAATGTCTCTCCGAGACCTAATTTAGAAAAAACTCGGGTTCGATGTTATGTATCTCTTCTACATTTGTAGTACGTTCGATATTCTGATTAGAGATCAAATATGATCCGCAAGAATTTATTCAAGGGAACAGATACATGTTGCAAGGTAATGGAGTTCATGTGACGCGCGCATGTTCCTTTACTTGCTTGACTCTAAGCTTTAAGAATTTATTGTGGAGAGGCTCGGGTAACGAACATGCGCGCTACCGGATACGTAATCTGTGAAATTGTTCATGCACATTATTTACAACAATTTTGTATCTGGGAATGGGAGTATTGGTATGTAATTAATTTCGTGCGGTTTTTTTTTCAAAATTTGAACGTTTATTTAAGAAAAACATCTTCAATAGTATTATTCAAAGTATTGCCCATCTAAAGCTATGACTTTTTCCCATCTTTCTGGCAATTTGTGGATCACATCCCAAAAGAACTGTGCCGGCTTGGCAGCCAAGAATGAATCAAGCCAATTCTTGATATTCTGCTCTGATGTGAACCGTATTTCAGTGATGGCGTTCTGCATCAACCGGAACAAATGGTAGTCAGAAGGGGCAAGGTCAGGGCTATAAGGCGGGTGAGGTAAGACTTCCTATTCACTGTTTTCCAAATAGTTCTTAACCGGAATAGCAACGTGGGGACGAGCGTTGTCATGATGGAAAATTATTGCCTCGTGTCTGGTCGCATATTCCGTGCATTTTTCGGCTACTGCTCTCTTCAAATGGATTAATTGTGTTCGGTAGCGTTGTCCATTGATTGTTTCACCCGTTTTTAGCAGCTCATAATACAGCACACCCATCTGATCCCATCAAATACAGATCATTACCTTCGCGCCGATTTGGCTGGTTGGCCGGGTTTCACATATGATTTTTTGCGCTTGTAGTTGTCGTAATGGATCCATTTTTCATCACCAGTAACAATCCGATGCAAAAATGACTTCCTTTTGTGACGTTCCAGCAGCATTTCGGACATGCAAAACCGCCTTTCGACGTCTCTCGGCTTGAGTTCATGTGGAATATATCCAGCGGCTTTTAAACTTTTTAAAATGGCTGCTTGAGTGACACCCAAAGATTCTGCGAGCTCTTCTTGTGTTTGGCAACAACCTTCATAAAGTCATGCTTCCAGTTCCTCATCTTAAAACTTTTTTGGCTGCCCAGGACGTTCATCGTCTTCCAAGACAAAATCGTGCAAACCACTTTTAGCACGTTCGCTCAGCTAGCGCATGTTCACCATAAACTTCCACCAAAATACGATGACTTTAGATAACAATAACAATAGAATAATACAAGTTACGCCATCTCTTAGCAAACCGCACCGAATTAAGTTATAGACCAATACATCATCGTAGTCTTTGGATTTCTTTCCGGTGTTTAAGTGGTGAATTACCAATATTCAATTAAACATAGCATTATTAAACTAAAATGTATACTTCTCACTCACATGTTTTTAGCACATAGTTCCAACTTGGAACTTTTTTGGTCCAAATATTGAATCTACAAAGAAAAGCATTAAATGTATAGCTTAACCAAAATGTATACTTTTTACTCACATGTCTTTAGTTAGTATATGTTATTTATCCAAATTTCTTCAAGCTCTAGAGTATCCAAATGTTGTTACTTACTCACAAGAAAATGTAAACAAAAAATTGCAACTGCTTTTGCCACATTATATAAAAGCAGTTTGTTGGTGGCAGCAATTTTTTGTATGAAATTATTTCTTCTTGCTCCAGTTGGCTTGATTTTTCTTCTTTTGTTGTCCTAGAAAATATAATAAAGAAAATTATTGTCCAACATTAAAAATATTTTGCAACTTACACGAAATTAGAGTTGTAAACATGAAAAATGTCAAAATCAGAATTAACTGCGTAATTTTTATATGGGGGATGTCACTTCAGCGAGTTTTGACATTGGCTACAATTCACCAGTATTCATAAACAGTTCACACGAATAGGGGCGATCAAGAGAAAACCGGTTTTGATTTGCGGTATCTGGAAAGTTTGCAATCTTTGTTAATTTATCTATGGACAGTTCACACGCATTAACATACAGGGTCCTACCACAGATAATAAAGTTATATAGATATCACATGCAAAGCAAGAAAATATGACTAATTTTTCAATGACAATAAAATTCTCAAACCTAAGAGTTGTTGCATCAATTCGGTATGAAACTATTTTAAGTTGTATATGTATCAAATATACATATGTTTACATTTTTAAAAAGGACGCCGGTGTCGCTTTTGTTCGATTTTATTTTTCAATTTCATTTTCATTCGCCGTCAACTTTCGAGGGATTTCGTTGTTTTTAGTTTATTATTAAGCGATTCTTCAGCGGTATACTTTTTAAATATTTGGCAATGTGTGATACACGTAAGAGAAAGTCTGGCGTTTCTTGCTCGATTTGTAAAAAAATCGAAAAGAAATTTCCCGATTTGAAAAAAGATTTCAGTAATTTGTGGGAGCAGGCATGTGATTTTAAGAGCGAACGAAAATACTTTGTCAAAATCATTTTTCTTCGAAATTTATTGGCAGAAAAATGCTTAAAAGGGACTCTGTTCCCTTCTGCTACCAAAATGGAGAAGGACCTCTAGTTTGATGCGTTAAATGCAATAAATTATTAGAAAAATGCGCACAAGAGGAGAAAACAAATTCTGAATTGAAGAAAAATATATTAAGCTGCAGACTTAAAAAATATTAACTAGTTTATCACCGCAAATTCAAGTACTTGATATTTCAGAGCATTCAAAATTTGTTTGTGGTGTATTGATAGGACTATTCAAGTCCAAAAAATATAATGTTGCCCAAAGAGAACTTTCCCAAAAATGTGATTTAGACTTCCCCACGTATACACATTTTATGGTTGGGGTCTCGTTGATGAATTTATAGATCAAGGAGTGAATCGAAAAAGATTGTACGTCAACGAAATTTGTGTTTTCATGGTAAGCGGTCCTTTGATAGCTGGAAAAGTGTTTTTAATTATTTTGTTTTAACAAATTCTGTCAAAGGGGTTAACCTGAAGTCTATTTTAAAAAATAATTTGATAATTCGCCAAGAACTTGTTCTGAAAGTATGCGATATAGTTTGCTACCATGGACCTAACAACTGGAAAACTAACAAATTATTAGGTGTTACAGAAGAAAAGTCTTTTACAATTTTCAATAATGAAAAACTATTTTGTTTTTATGAGTTTCCTTATTTATTAAAATACATGCGTAATGTTTTACTCAAATCTGATATGCGAACTCCAGATGGTAATGTTTTCTTTGATGTTTTCAGAGAAAAATTCAATTTAGAAAGAGATAGTGTGGATAAAACATGCTTGCAATTTACAAGTTCACAGTTGTAAGTTTTTGCTTGGCAACGGAAACCTTTAATAGGACAACGGCAGCATCAATACAAACTGCTCATCAACTTAATTGCCTAGAAAATAGTTCAAATCAAGCTCTAGCAACACAAGCGTTTACAACAAAATCACTACAGCCACTTAAACATGAAAAACCTACCAAATTATGTGAACAGCTAAAAGAATTGGAAGTAGGTCTAATGGCTAAGTTCAGTGCATTGCTGTCTGACTTCGAGAAGAACATTAAAAAAGAAATAGGCGATAGAATTAGCGCCTTAAATTTGCGCTTGGAAAAATGAAAAAGCGAAATCTATGAGTTGAAGGAAAAAAACTTAAGAGTAAACGAAAAATTAGCGGAATTGCAACGTAGAGAGCGTCTAAGTGACATAATTGTTCGTGGTATTCCATTCAACGACAAAGAAGATGTTATTGAACTCACCAAAAAAATCACCTCCAAACTGCAAGTCCAGATCTCACCGCACGTTGATGCGTTTCGCATCAGAACATAAAATAGCAACAATCATCCGCTCTTAATTTGTCTCTCATCTCATTCTGAGCAAAATGCCTGGTTGTCAGCGTACCGGGCAAACAAAGGACTGACTATGTCGCAACTGCTGGAGAGTGAAAGCAACATCAATGCTCGCATATACTTGAACGAGAGCTTAACACCGGAGAACAGCTCTCTGTTAAGACATGCAATTCGTTTGCGAAGAGAAGGTCTGCTGTACTCTGCAAAAACAATGAATGGTCTTGTTTATGTCAAAAAGAGAAAAGACGGTGCTGAAATGAAAGTATTATCCACAACACATTTCTCCTGATAACTCCTCCCGCTTTCATAAATTGATGTCTTGGGTAATGCTATTGAACCGTTTATGCATCTATTACTCATTTTGTTAACTTTTTGCATTAATGTTAGTTCACAATCTTTCTATTTTTTTACCTCTCCACATCTACTCATCTCCCAAAATTTTCCACCTCCCCGCAATACCTCCCATTCATAATATGTATGATTGTAGTTATTTAGCTCAAATATTATTTTATTGTAATGCTTTGATGAATTGCTTTGCTTCTCAAAACTATTCATGATGGCTAATGCGTTTTTGTCTGGCGACATGGCAGAGTTTTCAGTACGTACGGTGGTAAAAATTTTATCTGATGTAAGCGATGGTTTCAGGGTGTGTACGGGTATGCGCGCAGCTTGAGTAGTTCAAAGCTAAATTACCTTAATCATATTTTTGTTGACTCTGGTGTGGACATAATTTGCGTATCAGAAACTTGGTTTAAACCTCGTATATCGGATTGTCAATATGATATTCCTGGCTATAAGCTGATTCGCAATGATAGAGTGACCAATACTTTTGGTGGTGGTGTTGCTATTTACTGCAGCCTTTCCCTTCATAATAAAAATTTTAAAATTATTGGGAAGTCCGGAAACAGTGGAATAGAATATCTTCTTTTTGAAGTCAACGATGGAAATGCTAAGTGTGTTGTTGGTGCTGCATATTGTCCTAATCGAAGATATTCACCTGAGCCCTTATTTTCCGAAATACAGTGTTTATCTGCTAACTGTGAACACATTATGATTTGTGGAGATTTCAATGCTGATCTCTTAAAAGCGGATACTAGAGCTCAACAACTCTTAGACTGTGTTGTAGCAAATGGATTGGCTGTGGTTAATTTATATGCTACCCGCTTTGCTCCCAACTGTTCTCCAAGCCTTCTTGACGCGATTATTGTGTCTGACCATTGTTATGTCTTAGTAACAATCTATCTTTAGAAGTTGTCTTGGTCAAATTTTTTATTTTTTACACCAATACCAAATAATACCAAATCAATTTTTCAATATAGAGATTTTTCATCCACCAACTGTGACCCATTGCAATTCAAGACTCAACGTATACAATGGCATAACATATAATATATAACATCCCCCATGGAAATGAAAAAGTTGATTATTTAGAGCGTCAATTAATTGAACTTTTTAATCAGCATGTCCCCATCAAAACTATTGCAATTCATAACAAAAACATCAGTTGGTTCACCCCGGAAGTACATAATGCTATAAAGCACCGTAGAAAAAAGTACGCGGAGTGGAGAAAAAACCCAAATGATTCACATTGGAGAGAATATTGCCGTTCCCTTAATCAGGCTTCAGCGATTACCCGCTGTTCAAAGAAAAGGTATTATTTTTCCAAGCTGAATCCAAATCAAACAGCTAAGCGGCTATGGGGCAATTTGCGCACCATTGGTGTTGGCAAAAAAAATGTATCTTGTAACGTACCCGATTTAAATGTGTTGAACAGTGCATTTTTATCACCTAGTGGAGTAAACCGTGAGTTTGTCCCAAATATGCTCAACTTATAGTCCATCCCCCAAATGAATTTAATTTTCAAGTTGTTTCTGAGATTGGGGTGGTTGAGAGTATTCGCTCGCTCCGGTCTGAAGCTGTTGGTTTAGATGGTATTCCAGTCCGCTTCATCAAAATGGTGCTTCTTTATATATTGGCTGCGTTCACGCACATCATAAATTTCTGTATGTATTCTGGTACATTTCCGGCTTGATGGAAGAAAGCATTAGTAACTCCTGTGCCTAAGAAACCTGACCCATCATTTCCCTCAGATTTTCGCCCAATTAGTATTTTGCCATGTTTATCTAAAGAGTTGGAGAAAAGTATGGCAAAACAAATTAACACATATCTTAATGGAAATGCACTGCTATATCCATTTCAGTCTGGTTTCCGAGCCCATCATAGCTGCTCTACAGCAATGGTTAAGGTGCTCGACGACATAAGGATTCAGTTTGACATAAATAATGTGATTTTTTTTACTCTGCAAGCGATATATACGTAACTTTATTATATTTGCTCCTCGGTAGAGGGGATCAGTTGAAAGCGGATTTTGGATTTCCTATATCCTTAAAGTTTGCCATCCTTGTTATGGTCATAACAAACAATATCAAAGACATTTTATATGTCAAATGAAATCATTCCAGTGAACTTGACAAAAGGTTGATTGCCCTTGATATTTTATAACCTCTCAATGATAACAGCGTCATCTATAAATCAAGAAACCAACGGAACATTAAGGGTAATTCTTTGACAACTGATATCGAAGTTAGGGAAATATGGAAAGAAGTACGGTTAGCTTACTAGTACAGGATTTCCCCAAAAGATGGTAGAAACACTGGCGTCGAATAAGGTGAAATCAGTTATAAAACTGAACTTGAAACGTGAATTGTTAATAGTGGTAATGTGGTTTAAGTAGAAGATAAAGTAAGGTAAAGGTCGTTGATAAAAGTAATTGAATTATCAATTGTTATTATATTGTGATTTGAAATAAAGCGATTATGTTGTAAGAAAAAAGTTATATCTTTTAATAAAACTCATTGAAATATAGATTGCTGTTGTATTATGGCTTTGATTAAAGCGATTGTGTTGAAAGAAAAAAGTTCTATCTTTTAAGCCAACATAAAAATTTTGTAATATGTTCTTATACTCTTAACACTTGAACAACGTACTATGGAAAATATAGATTAAACCTTTTATAAAATACATGTTTGTGAACGGATTCAAAAACATAATGAGGACTTTAGAGATTTTATCACTTCAGTTGAGTAGGGTATTGGACATCCTCTTACTGAAGGGCCTTAAAATTTGTTTGCAAACGCCTCATTGTTTTTCTCTTATTAAATATTCGCATACATAATATAATGGATTGCAAAAATTGCAATCGGCGGGCAGGACATCAATTTTGATTTGCTACTTTCAGATTCAATATCCTACTATCTACTTTGTTTCTTTTTGCTACTTTCAATTTCAAATGTCATCTGTTTTCTTGTGTCTAGAAACATCAATGAATCAAAAGTCAAAGTCTAAATTTTGTTTTTGTTTATCTCGATTTATCTGGATCAGCCACACCACTAAAAACGAATTTCTTCAAAATCCACTTCAGTTCGAATTTAAAGGAATTTTGTTTTTAAAGACATATGTGCGGATGAACTTTTGAACTTCTAAATAAAAGAAAGTGGACAAATTACATCATCACCTTTTAGTACACGTAGTCCTTTTTTTTATCAACTTCAAATTAGCAGGAACTGTTAAACCCCTAGATGACGAGAAATAAAATAAATAAAAGAATTTAGCAAAAAGAAAGATAATTTGAACAAGTCGTTAGGAACCTAACATTCGGGACCCCAATTGTACTACAAAATGCTCGCAAAATGGGTGTCACACATTCTGAAAGAATAATAGTAAGTATTGAGTTTTATTTGCATTTACAACTTTTACAATTATTTTTTTTTTTTGACATTATTTAAATATTTTAGAAGATAAACTGATGCAACTCTGGTGATTATTTTGGCAACGAGGGTAGCCACGAAGTAAATTGTTTTGAGTTTTGCTTACAAATCCACTATCTATACTTACTTTAAGCTAAGAAAAAAACGTATTATATATAGAAGTATAATTCAATTTATTGAAAAAAAAAAAAAACAAATCAATGAATAGAATAAAAGCAAAGGCATTGATATTATACATATGTAATTAATCGTGTTCTTTATCATCACATTGCTGTTCAGTTTTTACAGTTCACTGGAGAAAAAAATTTTTTTGCTTCGTCAAAAATCTCCAACGGTATGAGAAATAAGTTCAAAATTGTGTTCGAGGGCGGTATCTGTAAAAGTATCGTCTAGAAAATGACTCTCAACATGACTTTGAAACCCGTCAAATGTAACTAGGCTATTGAAAATAGCACCACACATAGGACATACTTTGTCCTCTTCACCTGCTGCTATTTTACTTTGTATAAAATCGATATGCCCGGAAGACTCCCTCGGAGGGCTGTCGTTATGTTCCGTATTATGTGAATTAAATTTACCCGTCTCGTCAATGCTTTCGTCAGTAACTAAACCTTTATCCACCATTTCAGGTTTTTTGGCATTTTCAGCACATTCTGCACATCCTTGAAGCACTGAATTAAAAACAAGTTATGAAAATTTACTTTATTTATATAAAATTATAAAACAAAATTTGATTATGCTTACCAAACCTATTTTCCAATGTTGTTAAAGTGGAAGTGATTTCAAGCTGTTGCTGCAGAGCTTCTAACCTAATTTTATGTAGCCCTTCTAGACATTTCTTTGCTTCAATACTAAATTCATCATTAATGGAAACGTGAACATTTAAGTAAGCAAATCCTAGTTCAGTTTCACATACACCTAGCATATCCCCGGATTTAAGTTCTCTGTTGCTACTCTCGTCATCAGAAGCTTCCACAAGTAACACTTCTTCTAGACTAGGATCATTAATGTCCTTTTCTACATTTTCATAGTTAATGACTTTCAATCTTAAATTTGGATTTGGTGAATGCTGTGTAAAAGTCCTTGAGCGAATTAAATTCTGACTTGCAATACGCGGGCTATCCAAATTATTTTCAGTGGAATGTGAAGGATTACTTTTATCTTCTTTAAAAAGATTTGTAATATCTTGTTTCTCTTTGGCAATTTGAGACAAACGTGACCAGAGTTTTCGGTTTTCATTTGCTACCATGTTAATGTGATCACTCAGTTGCACTTTCTGCCGATCAAGTTCAGCCACTTGAGAGCGCAAGTTGTCTACTTCAGCATTGCTATGTGATAATACCTTGTTTGTTTGGCATGAGTCATGGTAACGTTGATCTGTTTCTACCTGACCACGCAATGATTGATTTTCCTCCTCAACGACCGACAGTCTTTGTTGTAGTGACAGACAACGTTCCTTCATTGTTTGTAGGGCAACGCGTAAGGCTAATTGTGAGACCATATTGTAATCCGGTTGAATACTAAAATCCATTTTTAAAATAAGTATTTGTTCATTGCTTTAAAAACAAATTGAACTTATGAATAATAATTTTTGTTAAGTAGTCAGAAAGTCCTTGTTTACCGATGGCAGCTGATATCTGCACTGAAAATTGTCATGTTTGGTCATTTTCCAACTGTTGTCTCATTTATGTCATTTTCCATTAATTTCCCATGGCTTCAAATGGAATTTGAAATTTGTTTCTGTTTCCTCTGGTAATATATTTTTTTGGAATAATATTTTTTTCTTATAAACTAGTGAATTTTTGGTTTTAGTTGTTTGAAGTTACAAAAGTCACATGCAAAATTTTCTTCTCAAAGCAGGCAAGAGCACCCTCATCTATTATGGGATGAGGATTATTATGGTATATTTATTATAGGTCTTATATGGGGTCACTTTTGTTGTTGTTCAGTATTTGCTAGCGAATTGCATTCTTGGCCAAAAGAAGCAGCGATTTCCAGGAGTTATTCTTTATTTGATCTCAGCGTTGGGTCGTTGTCTGAATTGATTATGGAGCCTAGGTAGTCAAATTCCATAATTACCTCTGTCCGAGACTACGGTATTGTGTTTCCTTTCTGCTTGACAGCGCATACTTGGTTTTGCCCTCTTCATCTTGCTATCTTCCGAGTATGCGAGTAATTGGACGAACTTTTGAAAGACTGTGCCTTTTGTATTGGCGTATGCGGGTTGCACTATTCTTTCGAGAATATATTATAAATCTTTCTTCGACATCAAGGGTGGGGGGTGGCCGTGGTGTAGTAGTATTCGCATAGACTTCACAGGCAGAGGGTTGCGGGTTCGAATCCCGTGTGAGGCAATTCTCTGAAAAAGTCTTCATAGAATTTGTACGTAGTTATATGAAAATCCCGTCGGCGTCAACTCTGACATGAAGGCATAACACTGATGTTGTAGTGGATACTGGCTGGACTAAATGTAACGAACTAACAACTAGCACGTACTAAGACCTACTGGTTGAGGATGCACTGGCTCCAGTTTGATAACCACCTCTGGAAAAATATCGAAACCTAATACAACTGAGTTTCGAACTACTAGACCACCCGCCTGCGCCTTGGAGAAAAGCCAGAAAATGATATTCATATCCCCTTGGTGCGTGCGCGGGATTATAAAAAAAAGGTTCTTGGTGAGTTCTTTACCGGACTTAATAGACGGACGAGTTTGGCAGAGACGTTAAAATCAGACATTGCTCCGTATAGCTCATATCTATAGATGCTGTCATGCTCGATGAATATCTGGCGTGTATCGGTTTGGAGCTCATGGATTTTTCCCAAAATCTGCTGTAGTGTGAATATTCATTGACGGTGGACATTCCTAGACTGAAGCCACACAGGTTGTTGACGAACGGCTTTAGGTGTTCACACAATATTGCAGATAGGGTATTACAGGCGAAGTTAAGAAGACTGATACCTGTGTAGTTGGTAGATCAGAGGGTCTGAGAAACAACACTTCGGCTCCATTTATGGGGCATACTTTCGTCCGTTCATATTTTACAGATAAGTTGGTGTTTGCTCGTTGTCGAGTCATCGATTTCCGCTTTGAAGAGCCCAGAAGTCGGCTCCAGCAGCTTTGTCGTACTTAAGCTTGGATTTGGCATTCTTCATTTCATTCGGGTCGAGTGCCCGGAATTGTTGGTCTACATCATCCAGGTTGAAAGGATCATTCTACCTGACAGCGGTATTTGATTCATCGTCGCCGTTGTTCAGTCTACATAAATGCTTTTCTAAATACTCAGCATCGACTGCGAATCTACTACGATGTTCTCTTGTTCGTGTCTACAGGCTTCGTTTCGGGATTGTATCCGTGTCATGTTTTCTTTAACTTTTGGTAAATCTTCCGAATCTCATCCCTGGAGTACCATTTCTCAATTCTTTCGACAGCGCGCTTCTCATGCTCCTTCTTTATCCTCCTAAAAAGACGGTGTTTGTCTCTCCTCAGCTCTCGTCCTTTTATGCAGCGCCGTTTTGAAGGCATTTGTTGGAATGTAAGCAATCTTTAAAGTCTATACTACTAAATTTTCCCATTATCCATTACTCTTTTTTTTTTTTATAAATGTCAATAAATATTATTTCTTGTTACATTCCTTTTATAAAGTTATCACATGAATTAAATATTTTGAAGAATAAAAATTAATGAGTTTAGTTAAGCATACATTACAATAAATAACTTCCAATACTAAATTACAAGCAACAGGTTATGGGCCCAGAAGGCTTTAATAATAAATTGTAGTGTAAAAAAAATAAAACATAAAATGGCGGCATTTTGTAATTACAGAATCGATTATTTAGAAAGGACAATTATGATACATGGAAATTACAAGCACAAGCTTTGTTAATTAAAAATAATGTATGGAAATATGTGTCAGGTGATAAAAAATGCCCTGCAACAGAGTCATACAAAACAGATTGGGAAATTCCCAAGCCAAATCTGACCTGAATCTAATTATCTCCCCAGGTGAGTTAAGACACATTAAACATTGCAAAACGTCAAATGAAATATGGTTAGAATTACAAAGAATATACCAAAGTAAAGGGCCTACAAGAAGAGCAGCATTGCTAAAAAAAACCAATTTTGCACAAAATACAAGAAGGTTATGATGTTCGGGAGCATTTAAATTCATTTACCGATGCCGTGGATCGTTTGGAAGAATTGGAAATATCAATTGATCGCGATTTACTCAGCATATTAATGCTTTACAGTTTATCGCAAGCATTTGAGAACTTCAGATTAGCCATCAAATCCAGGGATGTATAGAGTTTTCTAATAACGACTTGACAACTTTTTTTTTTAAATAAAAGGCAAACCATTTGAGATATTTCAAAAACTTTATTATTGGCTTGAAGTACAATCAAAACATTTATGAATGGAATTCGACCTCATTCATATAGCCACCGCGGGCACGGTTTGCAGCGGTCGATTCGTTGGAACCAATTTTCAACGACTCGGCCACACATTTCGGCCGCAACCGCCGCTATTTCGCGTTCAATGTTGGCTCTAAACTCTTCCAACGTCGTCGGCGTGTTGGCATAAACCAATGACTTAACGTAGCCCCACACAAAATAGTCAAGCGGCGTTAAATCGAACGAACGAGGCGGCCAATCGACTGGTCCATGTCTTGAGATAACACGCTCACCATACTTACTCTTCAATAAATCGATTGTAGCGTGTGCTGTATGGCTTGTAGTAGCATCCTGTTGAAACCACATATCGTCCGAGTCCATATCTTCCAATTCGGGCCAAAAATAATCGGTGATCATGGCGCGATAACGCTGACCATTCACAGTAACGTGACGATCGTTATCGTCGACGATAAAATATGGCCCAATAACGCCGCCGGCATGCAAACCGCACCAAATAGTTATTTTTTGTGGATGAAGTGGTGATTCATGAAGCACATATGGGTTTTCACCCGACCAATAACGCATATTTTGCTTATTGACGAACCCATTGAGCCAAAAATGGGATTCGTCACTGAAGATGAATTTGCGATGAAATTCATCATCTTGGCGCATCTTCTCCAGAACCCAATCGGAGAGCGTACGTCGCTTCAAATGGTCCATCGGCTTTAATTCTTGAGTCATCTTAATCTTGTATGGGTGTAAACCAAGATCCTTACGCAAAATACGCAAAATAGTCTGAGCGATGCCAAATTCTTGAGAATGCCGTGGAATTGACTGATTTGGATGGTTTGCTACGGACGTCTGAACGGCAGCGATATTTTCGAAACTTCGACCAACCCGTTGTCTCACTGACACGGCAACATCACACAACGAATATGTAGACTCAAGCTTTTGCACTAAACTTGTAATTGCCTGTCTACTAGGGCGAGAATTACGACCGAAAATTGGAGTAAACGCCCTTAAAGTTGCAATCACCGACTCCGAATATCTGTAGAAAATTTTTATAATTTGCAGACGTTGCTCGTTAGTGTGCATTTACTGAATAAATTGACAGTGACAGTTTGATGATTAGTGAAAGAGTGCGTTCACAAATTAAATTCAAACTTGTCAAATCCCTATTGGAAAACCCTATATTATCAAGTCCTGATGATCTTAAAATAAAAATTATCGAAAAATACGATGCAAGAAATAAAATTATGCCATCAAATGAAGATGCGTTATATGGTAAAACCTCAAGACAAGGTAAGTCTCAAAAATTTTATAGAAATGAAAAACCTAACGACAATAAACTTAACAAATTTAATAAATAAAACAGAATTCTCTGAAAATGCAACCATTGCGGAAAAAGGAATCAGCAATCTAAAAATTGTTGGTTTAAATCTTTTTTAGTAACAGAAGAATCCTGCCTATTTTCAAATAAAAATTCATTCAAAAATTATGAATGGTGCATAGATAGTGGATGTATATACTTCTCACATGTGTAAGAGTATTTTGAAGACATTAGTCAATCTCAAATACTAGAATTAAAGTTTGCTACTGCAAACCATACGACAAAAATAAAAGGTAAAGGAGTAGTAAATTTAAAAACAGTTCATGACAAAAATCTAAAGTTAAGCGACACATTATATACAATATACCTGACCTAACGACGACTCTTCTATCCATTTCAAAAATGACCGAAAAGGGGCACAAAATAATTTTGTGGGAAATATGGCAATAATTACAAACAAAAACAATAAAGTCATTCTCAAAGCAAACAAAATAAATGGTTTGTACTACGCAAGTCTCCAACAAAACGATAGAGCTAACTTATTAAAAGAAAGACATTGATATTTGGCATAAGCCAAATATCATTTGGCCAAATAAATGAATAAACGCTAAAGCTAATAAATAAAAACAAATCCATGAATAAAGGGCAAAATGACTCCAAAGCCATTCCCCGAAAGAAATTGACACATTGGAAATAATACATACAGACGTAGATGGTCCAATGAGAACAGCCTCAGAAGGCGATTCAAATACTTCGTCACGTTTACTGACCAAAAAACTGGTTTTAGTCATGTTTAGTTCTTGAAACATAAGAATAAAGTCTTAAATTATTTAAAAAATATAAAAATTAAGAAGAAACATTTCATGAAAAGAAAATAAAATATTTACAATAGGATAATGAAAAATCTGAATATTTTAATAAAGTGTTTGAAAAATATCTAGAAGATAATGGAATTCAGAGACGGCTTTCAGTAATACGGACTCCGCAACAAAATGGACTATCAAAAAGAATAAATCGCATCCTAATGGACAAAAATAGATGCATGTTGTTAGAATCTAATCTGCCTTACCGATTCTAGGCCGAAGCCATAAACACAGCTAACTACTTAAGGAATAGAGTCCGATCAAGTAGTATAAGTCACAACCATCCATTTAAGCTATGGGTAGGAAAGATACCGTCAGCGATACACTTAAATATATTCGGTCGAAAAACATTTACATATATTAGATAAAACTCCAGGAAAAAGGATAAATTTGTTCCAAGAGCAAAAGAAGGGATATTTATGGGCTACTCAGATATATCAAAAGCATACCGTATTTATCTACCAAGTAACAAAAAGGAAGTAATAGCAAGAGACATCATGTGTCACGAAGAGGCTAATAATAATATTAGCAATAACAAGGAACTTAACAGAGAAGAAAATTAAGTTGAAACACCTGAATCTCAAAGAAAAAATAAAAAAGATACTCGGAATGACACTAGTAAAAAACAATCTGAACCCAGACTCAGCTAGGAGGCAGAGAACGAGGCGATAATGGAACAAAAAATTGCAGAAACCTAAAGGCTGAAAAAAAAAACACAAAACCATCCTCATGGATAGAAGATTATGAAATGCTGTCATTCTGTAATACTTACGAAAACGATACTGAGTATTATAAATATTGGCCTGATGCCATAAAGCAAGAGATTGTAGCTCATTCGAGGAACAAAACGTTTGAACTAATAGACAAGAACGGCCATGATAATATTAATAAAAATAGATTCGTCCTTAAAAATAAGACAGACGCAAAACGACATCAAGAAGAAAGGCTAAATTAATAGCTTAATGATTGTACTAAATACCAGGTGTACAATTTTTTGAAACTTATGCGCCTGTAGCAAAACTTAGCTCGATTCGACTAATTATTGCAATAGCTGTAAATATAGAAATGAAAATAAGCCACATAGACGACCCAACAGTTTTCTTAGACGGTGATATAAAGGAAAGAGTTATAATGGAACAACTAGAAAAATTAAGGAATATTTTTAGCGATATTATCAGTAATAACATAAGAATATCAATAATGACGTGAAACGTAGAGCCAAAAATATGCTTAACCAAAACGAAACATCAAAAACAAAAGAAGTGTGCTTACTAAAAAAGCCAGTATATGGATTGAAACAATCCGGTAGAAACTGTTATGAAAAATTGAAAAAAAGTTAACCAAACTTAAATTTAAACAATCGAAAGCTAACTCATGCGTCTACATATACAATCAAAATAAAGATCAAATAATATTAGCTATCTACGTCGATGATATACTAGTAGCTTCAACCAGTGACATTGCTTGACGAGTTAAGAAACGACTTAAACAAGTTCTTTGAAATCAAAGACCTAGGCCAACTGAAATATTGTCTTGATGGATGGAGATGGAGAAATAAAAGCATCTCAATCAAAATATATTAAGGAACTATTATCACAATATAACATGCAAGATTGCAAACCAGTCAACACACCTATGATAACGGGTTTAAAATTTATTCATCAAGAAAATAAATAAAAAAAAGATAAAAAATTAGAATATCCATATCAAAACCTAATAAGCTTTCTAATTTTTTTTTTATAAACCCGCGCGCGTACCAAGGGGATATGAATACCTTTTTAATGGCTTTTCTTCAGGGCGCGGGCGGGTGGTGTAGTAGTTTGAAACTCAGGTGTTTTAGGTTTCGATATTTTTCCCAGAGATGGTTGTCAAACTTGATGGGATGAGCAAGTGCATCCTCAACCAGTGGGTCTCAGTACGTGCTAGTTTTTAGTTCGTTACATTTAGCCCAGCCAGCAACCACTCCAACATCAGAGTTGACGCCGACGGGATTCTCATATAACTACATGCAAATTCTACTAAAAAACTTTTTCAGAGAATTGCCTCGCACAGGATTCGAACCCGCGACCTTCTGCTTGAGGAGTGTATGCATACACCACTACACTACGGCCACCACCCAGTGGTGGTGTCTCCACAAGGCCCGACATAGCACACGCAATAAATTTCTTGAGCCAACTGAGTCAACGAGTGTTATAATGAGAAACACTGAGCAGCTGCAAAAAGAGTGCTGAGATATTTAAAAGATACGCAACATGTAGAAATAATATACAAAAGGTGTATGAACCGTATGGCTTAACTGCTATCAACCATCAAGCAGCAACTTCGTCGGAGTGTCCTTTTGGAAGCGGCATACATCGCAAAATATTCTAAGGATTTGAATAAAAAAATTCTGTAATGTCTATATTGAATATATACTGTTTATATTATATATATATATATGCTATACGTATATATTATATATATACAATATATTTGATATATATATATATATATACAGGGTGACTGACTCGAACAGCAACTTTTTAAAATGCTATAATTTTTTTATTTTTCGATAAATTTTATTGTGCTAAAGCAAAAAATGTTGGTAAATACATCAATTTATATCAGTAGTTTTCAATATGTCCACCTTTGGCGCTAATAATGGCCTTGAGACGGCCGAAGAAAGCATCGAAAGCATTGCACGCAACTGGCTCTGCTTTATTTTGGGCCATTCCAAGCGAAGTGCTTGTTTGAGGTGGTCCAAACTTTGGTATTTTTTAGTGCCTTCAAAATACCACAGACAGAGAAATCTAACGGATTTGCATCCGTAGAATTTGCAATCCATTGTGTCGAAGAAATGAAGTGTGGAACATTGCTCATATCACTCTGGCTTTTATGCTTCCTAATATAGGTCAGCACAAAATCTATTTATGACGAATGTCTCAATGTTCTCTTCGTAACTCAATGCAATGAAAGCAAACTCTGATCGAAAATAATATAGTACAACAGACGAACATACGACGACGACGACTACTAATACTGACACATTATACCGCGCAGTCGGTGGTCGTCGATCGTGGATTATTCATTGATTACAAAATACAGATATCAGCATTTCTTCGACTATGTAAATGTACACATAAAATATCAGAACTCCTACATTCGGCCATCCTAAAGAAATCGGCTGTCCTCAGGCGATTCTTCTCTTGCCTTTTTACACATTTCGTCTCTGGTAGTCTCAAAATCGTCCAAAATTGCTTCTTCCAGTAGGTTTTTCATCTCCGAGTCTTCTTTTGTTCGCATGACCGAAAATAAGTTGGAATGGACTCCTTTTCGTTGACCTCGATATTGTCGAATTTATCGCTCTTTGGACTTGACTCACTTGCTGGTACCATTTGGTTGGATCATCTGCTGATATCCTCGATAGCATCCCTATTATGATCCTATTTATCCTTTCGACTTGGCCGTTACCGCGTCGTACTCCGGTTGTCGTCATCACGTGTTGAATACCTCTTTGACCACAATGGTCCTTGAACGCATTCGCTGTAAATGCCGTGACTCTGTCTGAGATGAATCGCGTTGGATTTCCGAATGTTTCGCTTTGCATCTCCAGCTTCTTGATTACTTCTTCACATTTTTTCGTCTTCACAGAATATATCCAGGTGAATTTGACAAATGCATCTACCACTACAATTAGATGAATTTAGAACTTGTTAGTCGACGTTAGTGGACCTAAGTGGTCCATATGAAACGTGTGAAGTCACTCTTTTCAATTGAATGCAGGAAACCTTCCATTCGACCGCTCTTCTTAGCCACCAATATACAAGGTACACAATTTGCAATAACGTCTTCGATAGACTTCCTGAGTTTGGGTATGAAGTAGTCTTGCCTTACTACTGCTTTCACCTTTCTAGCGTTCACATGTCCTTGCTCATGAACCCTCCGGACGAGCTCCTTCTGCATAGGTTTTGGTACCACCAGCAAGTGTGCGCCCTCTTTGAACTTGTATAGTAACCCGGCTCTCGTCTCATAGTCTTTGTATACACCTGTGGCTGCAACTAGATTAAGAATAAGTTGACAATACTCATCTTTGGCCTGATTTGTCTTTATCCTGTGGATAAGCCCATCCTCGATCCTCATTATCGGATATCTGCTCAACGCGTCCACATGTCTCATCGCAGTTCCTGCTCGATTAATAACCCTCATTGAGTATTCTTGTAGCATTATAGCCCATCTGGCTACTCGCAGGCACAGGTCCTTTTTCTTCATCGTTGGAATTTTACAATCGCCAAAACTTCCAATTCGTAGCTGGTGAATTTCCTCTCTGATTGACTGGTCTTGAAGCTCAAGAAGAAAGTTGGATGAAAGTTCCGATATTCGTGTTTTTGTAGCAGCACCCCTCCGTACCCTTCCAGACTAGCGTCAGTATGGAGCCCTGTGGGTAGATCTGGGTCAAAGAGTTTTAGTATGGGCTCAATGGAAAGATAAAATTTTAGTTCATAGAATGCCGCCATTTATTCTTCTCCGAATTTAAATCTATTTTCCTTTCTTAATAAATCTGTCAGCGGCTTCGCTACCTTAGAATAGCCGCTTATGAATTTTCTGAAGAACCCCGTCAGACCCAGAAAACTTTGTACGTGTTTCATGCTTTTTGGTACTGGAAATTTCTGCACTGCCTTTACTTTCTCTTCCGACGGTCTTATGTTTCCATTGCCTACAATGTGCCCCAGAAATTTGACTGCGCGCGATAGAATCTGGCACTTTTCCCACTTGATCTTCAGTCCATACTTTTCGACGACGCTAAGAACAACTTTAAGTTTCTGAAGTGCTTCGTCTTCACTCTTGGTGAAAATAATGATGTGTTCCACGAACGGCACCTTCAAGAATTCATACTGTCCGTCCGGTGTTACGAATGTCAGATACCTTCTGCTGTTCTCAGCCACATCTACATGAAAAAATCCATCTCTTAAGTCTAAGGTTATAAATACCTTTGCATCGTATAACGGCTCGAAAACTTCTTCCATCACTGCCATTGGAAATCTATCTTTGATCATTTTTCTGTTCAGCTCCCGGTAATCGATGCATAAACTGTACGTCCCGTCCTTCTTTTTCACCACGACTATCGGACTGGCGTATTCTGACCTGCTTGGCACTATCACTCCTTCGACTAACCATTCGTTCACCTGTTTGTTCACGGCGTCCCTTTCTAGTGGCGCAAGCCTTCTTGCCTTGCGATAAACGGTTAGTACAATACTCATTTCCACACATGACGTAGCCGGACTTTCTGGTTTATATTCATCCACTATTTCACTCACTGCCTCTCTGTATTCCTCGGTGTCCACCTTCAACTCCAGCTTTTTGTTCTTCTCTTGAACCGACTTGATTTGACAGACATCATTTTCTGGTAACTCGTACTCAGTGACTTCTCCATATGACGTAACCCCGCTCTTACCGATTCTCATTTTCCCATGACTGATGGTATGCTCGATATTTCTCAAAAAATCTCTCCCTAAAAGTACTTCGTCTGGCAGCCAATGATCAGGTACCACCTGAAATCGGATCCAATGTTTCTCTGCCCCAACTTCCACTTCTAACAGACAAGAGCCCAAAGTTCTTCGTGGTTGATCCCCAAACCCCTTCAGCGTCATTCCTGGTAACTCTAGTCTAACCTCCCCCACCTTCTTTGTGAATGACTTGTTGATAATGGAAACGTCAGTGCCATTATCCATGAAAGCGTAAAATGGCTTACCTTTGACCTTTATCGGAACGTGTCGCTCATCCGATTCGATGCGTTTTACGTGAGTAATGCCCCTTGACGTTGATGGTCGCTCCTCTTCTGTCGGACAGTTCGTCGAAATGTGGCCAAACTGGTTGCATTTGAAACAACGCGTTCCTTTCTCCTTATCTGGACAGTATGTAGCTATGGGCGACACACTTCCGCAATCGTTCCTGCTTGGCTTATTCCTCCATTTTTCCTTACCGGCTTCAGTTGCATATGGGCGCCGCTTGGACCCTTACTGGTCGTGTGCTGGGCTGGCATGAATCGTTTCATCTGACCATAACACTCTAGTTTCCGTTTTATCTCCTCTATTGTTGTTACTTCGTATAGTATTGTTTTGTTTTGTACCGAGTCTGGGATTCCATTTCGAATGTACTCCACCAGCGACGACTCGTCAACCTTCTCTTCGTTGGCCAGCTGTTGCATGGAGTACAGATACTCTAGCAGACTCTCCGTGGACTTCCATTTCCGAGATTCTAGGGCACGGTGAACCTCGATGCTGCTTGGCGCTGAATTCCCCTTGTAGAAGCGTCTTCAATGCTGCATAACTCGAAATTCCCTCTCTTGCTTCCGTGGCGAGCTTAGTCGCTCCTTTCAGTAGCAGTTTTGCATATAAAAACTTCTGAATGTCATTCCAATTACACATCGCTGCGATTTCTTCGAAGTCTTATAGCAATACCGTTATACTTTTTCCAGCTTCTCCCGATAAATGCTCTAGTGAGTCTTCTACGTCTCTGAAGACAAAGTTATTTGTTTCGTTCGACTTTGCTTCCCCGTTTTCGTCTTTGATGTTTTCGATCGTTTTACTTTGTACTTCTTCTTTTCTTAGCTCGCCTTCCCTGTCTTCGTTTAGTATGTCTTCCACAGTAATTTTCTCTCCGAAATTCTCCTTGATACGCTTCAGGAGGTCGTTCTTAATGTTGTATCTGTACGACAGTCCCTTTTTCCTCAGAAATTGCTGTAGCTGCTTCACTGTCAGGTCTTCCATCCAACGCACTACACTCTCTGTTGTACCTCAATTTTCACAACGCGACTTGACCTTTCTCAACTTGACTTAACCGTCTTAACTGTTTTTACCGTCTTAATCTTCTTAATCGTCTAAACCGTCTTAACCGTCTTAACCTTCTTAACCGTCTTAACCGTCTTACGTTTAAATATTATAATTCTCTGTTTTTCCGATTATCCCGGTTAAGCCCCCATGTATAGGAACTATAATATTTATTCAATTTTTCTTAAGCACAATTGTTACATTAGATATAGAGTACAAAAAACTAGTTACAATTTACTAACAAGTCCACGACCGGTGACCACCGTGCTGCTGCAGTTCGTACCGTCAACTCTTGCCATTCCGTTGTCAGTTCTTCTTTTCATATTCGTCGTCATTGCTAGTCTATCCAATTCCAGATGCCTACCGCATTCAGTAACTTATGCCACGTCCATACCTTTAGGGCAATCGTAAACAAGATCAATCCGCCGCCTATCCCAATCAAAATAATAATTGACCTTCATGACAACATTGTATTACAAAGACAACATTGCTCATATCACTCTGGCCTTTATGGTTCCTAATATAGGTCAGCACAAAATCCATTCATGACGAATGCCCCAATGTTCTCTTCGTAACTCAATGCAATGAAAACAAACTCTGATTGAAAACAAACCCCAATCGCCTATAGCTTCCTAATATAGTTCAACAGACGAACATACGACGACGACGACTACTCATACTGACACATTATACCACGCAGTCGGTGGTCGTCGATCGTGGATTATTCATTGATTACAAAATACAGTTATTAGCATTTCTTCGACTATATAAATATACACATAAAATATCAGAACTCCTGCATATATATATATATGTGTGTGTGCGTATTGTCAACCCGGGTCAACCCGGGCAGATTTATTAATGCTTATTGTAAGCTTATTCTTAGAACTAACAATTTTCACTTAATTTTCACTCCTTGCCAACTCATTTCACTATGAGACGTCGTCGGTAGTGGACGTATACTCTAGTTTCGGATTTGCGTTGCAAAAATATAACGGTACGCGTCGCCTGAGAGCGAGAGTAATTTTTTTTTTCACATTCAATCTTTAGTTTTCATAGAATTTTTGGATATTTGCGTGACTTATATGGAGAAAATTGGGTTTATAGGAACCGGGACGGAGGAACCGTCGGACGACGAGAGCGAAGCTCAGGATAATTTTGAAATTGAGGACCTTGATTCAGATGACAGTCTAGCCGACCATGCACATCTTGCTGATTCTGATCAGGAATTGGCTTATGTAGCGGTAGATAGCAAGATGATGCTAACTTGCCATCGACATCAAATGCAATAACTTCGCAGCGAATCATTCCTTTACCAAGTGCAGTCATGCGAGGCAAAAACAACTACGTTTGGTCATCGCAACCAGCTTCATTCCGACAAAGCAAAGCAGCTGAGAGGAATATTATTCACATTATGCCAGGACCAACGCAACGTGCCAAAAATTTTACAAAGCCATTGGAGTTATTTTACGCTATGATCAGTGAAATAGTTTCTTACACTAATCAATACATTGAAAACAAATCAAGTAAATACATATATAGTACGTGTCGCTACTGTATCCGCTGCTAGAGAGGAAAAGCTTCATGCACTTCTTAGCCTTTTGATTTTGAGCGGTGCAATGAAAAATAAATACCTGTCAAGCAAGGAATTCTTTGATCCTTCACTTTACGGATCTAAATACCTTGCTACAATGAGTCAAGAACGCTTTGATTTTCTTAGTCGATGTCTTCATTTTGATGGTCGTGGCAGCCGTTAGCTTCGAAGAAAGGACGATAAATTTTCTTCAGTAAGAAATATTTGAGAAACATTTATCCAACAATGTCGCGATCTATACAGACCAGAATCATATCTTACGATAGATGAACAACTTCTTGCATTCAGAGGGCGCTTCAGAATATATATACCAAAGAAACCAGCTAGATATGGGATAAAAATCGTTTTAGCATGTGATGTCAACACGAAATATGGTATATGTTTGATGTCTGCCCATATCTAGAAAAAACAATGACACGTCTGCCACTAGCGCTTCTCTAGGCAGTTATTATTGCAAGCTGGCTACAATGACTGCACATGGGTCCAACCGCAATCTTACAGCCGACAATTGGTTTACATCGTTAACTTTAACTGAAGAATTGCTTGCTGAACCATACGAAATAACTCTTCTTGGGACAATCAGGAACAATAAAAAGGAAATACCCGAAGAGTTTAACCACAACACATCTCGTCGCGTTGGAATATCTATGTCTGGCTTTCATGATAAACTAACCCTTGTCAGCTTAAAACCTAAACCTCAAAAGACCGATCTCTACTTTCAACTATGCACAGTAAGCCAGCTATTGATCAGGTATCAAAAAAAATCTACTATAATAGAGTCACACAATGCAACAAAATGCCGTGGATACATATGATCAAATGCGTGGCCATTTAAGTACAAGTCGTAAAACTAGGCGTTGGCTACTGTGTGTATTTTATGCGATGCGTTTTTGAAAAGCTATGTTTTACATGTTTCCAACAGATATGCTTGTAAAATCAAGCCAATGAGTGGGCGAAACTTTCTCAAAAGCTTGAGTAATGACTTGTATGAAAATTGCCAAACAGTTCGACTAACAGAAAGGCCAACAATGAATAAACGAATTTGTGAAGCTCTCTATAAAGTGCTGAATGTGGAAACTCGTGCTGCCGAAAGTTTTTCGCCTGGACCTGACGAACACCTAAAAAAAAGGGAAAAGTCAGTCTGCAGCTTTTGGGGCACAGATCATCAAATTGTTTCCGATGCGATAAAAAATAAGTCACAATAAAAGCTGATTTTTATTTTTATGTCGAATTCACAATCTTTTTATTATAGTTTAGCTTTTTTGAGTGAGGAATAGCATTTTTTAAAGTGTGTGCAAAATACAATTTTTTATTAATACAGTTTTTTTGAATAAAATTTTAAATAAAGTTAAGAAGATGTTTTTTTTCTATTTAGATTAAAATCTAAAAAGTACATCTAAATACCTTTAAACTGTGAAAACTCTTTTTTTTTACGATTTATCGCACTTTTTTTTTAGAGTAGCCTCACAGGCGAGGGTTAGCGTCTAAGGAAAAAAAAGCTTAGTGTTCTAGGGTTAAAAAGCTAGTGCACAGAGTTACAGGGATCGAAATCAGGGCCATTGTTATTCACTACTATACAAACGAACTGTTACGTATTTTCAAAAATATCATTCTTTTCGCCTATGCAGATGACACAGCAATATGCGTTCGACATAGATGTTTGTATACGACTACTTCGTTGATGCAGAGTGAGTTTACAAAAGGTGACAAAAATTGCCAAAATTGCTGTCGATTATTTAAAAGATGAAAGCTTTGAACTTACAGATGCTAATGTATTTAAGTTCGACGAAATAGAAGAAAAACTAGTTTCTCTTATTAAAAAACTCACTGCTGCGAATGATTGCCTTAATACGGTTAACGACGACCTAAAACAAAAGGAGTTACTTAAGGCAGATAAACCATATGAAAAAAAAAAAATCGAATATTAAGACCAAGCTACTGGTATGATCGCTCGATTGAAAACACGGTTGGATAAATTCTAAAATAAATTGTACCTTAAAGGTACAGTCGAACGAGGTGACGTTTCAACAAATTCAACAGCGGATCAAAATTTCCGAAACTTCCACTCAAGAGGTTTTTGGCAGTTTCGATAGTTGTTTGCCGTTTTGGGAAGAATTTCGGTGCAGTGCATGAAAATTCGAACTAATCTCCTCCAGAAAAATGTAATTACTTGGAGTCTTGGAGTATTAACAGCTGTAGCTAACGGTACTGCAAGTGCCCAGTAGCCATTATTAAGTCATGTTCTGGTCAATTCTTTTGCGTTGTCTACCAACTAATTTGAGAATTGACTAGCATCACAAAATAGAGTAGAGAAAAGAATTGGACGAAGCAGAAGAATCTTAAAACCAAAGTGTCGTCTCCTCTACATATTGAGGGCGATGAGTTGAGAACTATTGTGCGGTTCCTTAAACGGGAAATAGATTCGTTAGAAAGAATGGGATTATACATACTAATGCATAGCCAAAAGAATCTTCTTTTGCACCGGTTCCAGTTCAATAACCGTCAGTGAAGATGCTGCTTGTCTCTCTCTCAGAAAATCGAAACATATTAGGCTCGAGTGGTCGATCCTGTGCAAAACGCGGATATTCGCCGTATATTTCATACATGTAAGAAATGTCATGGAAAGCAGATGACATCTATGTGTGACCCGCTCTTTAAAAATATCCTACAGATGAGAGATGAGAAATTTCAAAAGCAATATGAAGAAAAATCATATGGAACTTAAATGCAATTTCTGGTCGATGGAGATAGTTGGAATAAAAACCAACGAAGATGAAAACTCTGCACTAACAAAACCTTTGATCGACAAATATATTTCAAGGAAAGGTTTACCTTACACTGCCAAATTGCTTGCAAAAATCAAAACATTATCTCAAACAACAACCAAGTTCAAGCACATAGTCGTCTGGGTGCCCTTTTTCGACGTTTATAACTTGACAAAGAGGGAAGCGCATAAAATATGCGGGATATAGTAGGGCAAGGACAACGTAAAATATTTTATTTACCACATCGACCGGTATATAAAGAAGGAAGCTCTTCGAAAAAATTACGCGCGGTATTCGATGCCTCTTATTCCGTTCAAATTTAAATTAAACGAGTCCGACTTTTGCTGTGGGGAAAATTAGTTTCAAAAAACCCCATATTTATGAAATCTCCCGATCGCTTCGAATTGGAACTCTCTCTTGTTCCACAGACGGAACAAGACTGAGTTCTCTCAATATATTTATTTTACAATAACTGATATGGCAGTGTTCCCATTTGTAACAGTCCCGACTTAAAAAAGTGCGTTTTTTAATTAATAATTAAATTTCGTCTATTGGCAGAATTCACAGCTTCTGCAAGGGCCTTTTAAACTTGCTTTTATCCGTCCGTACGATGACGTTTCGAACCAAACCGTCCCGGCCCGGTAATAGTTCGCATATCCTTGCCATTGCCCAGCTGGTTGGTGGGAAATTCTCGCTCCTAAGGACCACTAATTCTGCAACCTTCAGATTCTTCTTCTCCTTTAGCCATTTCTTGCGTTCCTACAAGGTGGTTAAGTACTCCGATTTCCATCGTTCCCAGAAATGTGTTATCACCCGTTTCCTTTCCTTCCAGGGCTTAGTACCCACGGTATTTGGTCTAACGTCTAATCTGAAAGATAGAGGTAAACTTAATGGTTCTCTACCAGAAAATGTCCCGGCGTTAGCGCCTGCATATTCATCGAGTCGTCACTCAAGGGGTGAAGTGGTCTCGAATTGAGAATGGCCTCTACCTGGATGAGCAATGTTCTAATGGAAGGAAAGGAAGAACCCGCTGTCCAACCATCCTCTTCAGATGAAACTTCACTGCAGCTTCATAAATTCGACCCGGTTGACCGGGTTTCACATATGATTTTTTGCGCTTGGGGTTGTCGTAATGGATCCATTTTTTATCACCATTAACAATCCGATGCAAAAATGACTTCCTTTTGTGGCGTTACAGCAGTATTTCGGACATGCAAAACCGCCTTTCGACATCTCTCGGCTTGAGTTCATGTGAAATCCAATTTCCTTGCTTCTGAATATATTCAGCTGCTTTTAAACATTTTGAAATGGCTGCTTGAGTGACACCCAAAGATTCTGCGAGCTCTTCTTGTCTTTGGCAACAATCTTCATAGAGTAATGCTTCCAGTTCTTTATCTTCAAACTTTTTTGGCTGCCCAGGACATTGATCGTCTTCCAAGCCAAAATCACCTCTTTTAAATCGTGCAAACCACTTTTTGCACATTCGCTCAGCTAGCGCATATTCACCACAAACTTCCACCAAATACGATGACTTTCGGTACCAGTTTTCTTCACATTAAAGTAATGAAGAGGAACTCCCCGCAAAACACTTTTTCAGGCACAAAGTTATATTTACCCAATATCTGGTAAATATTTTCCAGACTTCAGTGCTGTAATTTCCTTGTTATAATATTCCTGTTGATTTCTTCTAATAAAATGCTCCATACCTCCTGTCTTTTCCTCTAGAGTAGGTGGTGCAACTTCCTGTTTTACCACTACCCTTCTAAATTTCCTTTTTAGATTTTTCCTCCTATTTTAGAAAGTTAATCGCTTCTTCCAACCTTCTCACGTACTGTTAAAGTGGTACATTTGCTCTTGTTCCTACAAGTCCAATATTTAAAGATTCCTTAAATGTTGATACTGCATGTATCTTCATTTCCTTTTGAATTTCCTCATTTATACCCTCCATTATTTTGCTTTTCATCCATTTCTCCTGATCCATCGTTTTCCAACGAAGATCCTCTAGTCAATAAATCAGTTGGATTCTCCGTATCATTAAAATTGCACCAGCATTTCCGCTCCGTATTTGCTTGAATCGATGCCACTCGATTTGCAACATATGCCCTTAAGTCCTTTCCTATCCAATAGAATGCTGGACTTGAGTCCAGCCGTAGAATATATTCTGCTGTAGGACATTCCATAGTGTTCATAACGTTCTTTACCATTTTTGAGAGTAACTCCCCTGCTGATAATTCAAGGCGCCATTTTCATTTTTTGATGTTAAAAGCCTACTAGTCACTGTCCCATTTCCATATAATAAAACCGCCCCCAGTGCAGACTCACCGCTATCTGAAAACCCGTGAATTTGTATTTTTGAATTTTTCCTTGTTTGTAGCCATCTATCAATCCTAAACTTTTCCAGATATATAATTGAATTCCAAAACTCCAACCATCGACTCTCCAATTGAATCGGTGATCTTTCATCCCAATCAATTCTCAACCTCCATAACTTCTGTATTAATATTTTTTCTATTATAGTGACCGGAGATATATGTCGATTTGGGTCATAAAGCTGTGCTACATTACTTACTAATCTCCTTTTTGTTATGACTCCATTAAAATTAGGGTTTTTTACTATTGTACAAAAGTAGATTTGTCCTGCTTAATCAACCATTTCAGCCCAAAAATGGTTGTACCTTCCTCCTCAGGAAATAACAGAGTCTTTTCTCTTTTTTGCTTCTGAATTCATAGCTTCCACAAGTGCTTTGGTATTTGATCTCCATTTATGCAATTCAAATTTAGCTCCCCTCAGAATAGTATTAATTTCCTTTGCTAATTTAATTGCTGAATTTCCCGAGTAGCTTCCTGTTATACAATCATCCATATAGAAGTCCTCTTCTTTTGTCTTAGCTCTAATTGGAAAGATTTCTTCCGTCTTCCTAGCGGTTTTAATTAATGATCGAAAAGCAACAAATTATGATGCTGTCAACCCAAACGTGACAACTGTGAGCCAATACTCCTTCAATTCTTGGTCGGCATTCTCCCTCCAAAATATCTACTGTAAATTCAATAGTTCTTTTGTAAGACCCACTTGGTTAACTATTTTCCGAATATCCGCATACACATAGTCAAAAAAGTCTCCGTACAGCGGACTAATTTTTATATTTTTGTCAAAAACTTTATACCGTTTAACTTTAAAGCTAAAGTGGCAACACGGAAAGAGAATATGTTTTCCTTCTCGTCTTTTTACCTATGATTTCACGTGCACTATAAGTACTGTTATGATAACGATCATTCGCTGAGATCGTTAAATAAAGACAAAAAAGTATCCGTACAAATGCCATTCTTTTGTTACAATTGGCAATGTAAGGTGTCTGGTCGAATATTTCTTGGTTATTTGGTGAGTTTTAATGTTTTCAATTGCATTTCAGTTAAGTTATTTAGTTTGTTTTCAAAAGAAAATAAAATGGAGGAGAAATATACGCATATAAGAGACCTCGTTCTTCTATTCAATACGTGTTGGAAAAATTTAATAAAACAAAAACAATACATAATAAACCAAGATCTAGCCGTCCAAAGAAGATAGACAGTCATACGGAGAGGCGATTTATGCGAAGTATCGAAAAAGATCCTCGTCAAAGTGCTCCTGTAATTGCCGGTAAACTAAAAACCTCAAATAGAATAGATGTGACTTCCCAAACAATAAGAAACGTCCTGAAAAGGAATGGATATAATGGTCGAGTGAGCCGGAAGAAGCTATATATACGCAAAGCAAATATGAAGGCGAGGCTGCAGTACGCTACTTCTGGAATCAGTTTTTATTTACGGACGAGAGCAAGTATAACTTTTTTGGCTCAGATGGACGACGTATGGTGTGGAGGAAACCAAATACTGCTCTAAAACTTAACCCCCACAGTAAAGTATGGCGGTGGCAATGTAATGGTGTGGGGATGTATGGCCTCTTCTGTGGTCGGAAATCTTGTATTTATCGATTCAACGATGGAAAAATATGGGTATTTGAATATACTTAAAGAAAACTTTCATTCAAGTGCTCAAAAACTGGGTCTCGGGAATAATTTCATATTCCAACAAGATAATGACCCAAAGCACACCTCGTTGCTTTACAAGGTAAAAAAACAAATTAAACACCCTGCTCAGTCACCAGATTTAAACCCGATTGAGCATCTATGGGATCACTTAGAAAAAAAATCCGGGAGCACACAATATCAAACAAATCTGACTTGAAAGCCATCTTACTTGAAGAATGGGACAAAAGTTCTCCAGACACGACCTCCGAACAGGTTAAATGAAGTAAACGAGGTCCGACCAAATACAAATACTGATCTTATTTAGTTATTACCTTTTGATGTTATAATAACATATAATTTTAAGAAAATTGAAAAAAAAAAAAACAACTGTATGGAGACTTTTTTGACTATGTGTATATTGCGACTTTATGTCTTCTAAAACGCATTATATAGAATGATTCATCATAAGGTTTGATTTTTAGTAGGCTTTTTTTGACAGATCACACATGACTCCTATCAAACTGCTTTATCATTTTTGTTCAGTATCGTTTGGCAAGTTATCATGGAAAGATTCACACCACAACAGCGTTTACAAATTGTTTAGCTGTATTACGATAATCAGCTTTCTGTGAGAAATGTTTTTTGAGCGACTCGAGACACTTACGGTGTGCATAATCGACAAACTGAAACCACTATTGCCAATACCATTCACAAATTTGAGTCCCAGTTTACATTAGTAGATGATACTCGACTGATTAGACCACATCCAGCACGTAGTGAAGAGACTATAGCAGCTGTAGCTGAGAGTGTACGCGAAGACCGTGACGAATCGTTGTCGTCGTTCTCAGCAGCTTCGCTTGGCGTATTCGACAACTTGGCGTATTTTACGTGAGGATCTCGGCCTAAAAGCGTACAAAATTCAACTTGAGCAAGAATTGAATCCAGGCGACTTGAATTTGCGTCATATTTTCAGTGAATGGGCTCTGCAAAAACTCAATGAAAATCCGGTGTTTTATCGTAAAATTTTATTCAATGATGAAGCCCATGTGTGGGTCAATGAATATGTTAATAAATAAAATTGCCGTATTTGGGCTGATGAGCAACCTGAAGAGTACCAAGAGCTACCATTACATCCACTAAAAACATTCAAAAATGAATGAATGAATGAATGAATGTTACCGTCAATGGTAACCGTTATTTTAACGAACTATGTGCTTCCTGAAATTCAAGCACATAGTCTCGGTGAGCCCTGGTTTCAACAAGACGGCGCTACGAGTCATACAGCGCGTGAAATAATGGACTTGTTGAGAAATCATTTTGGTGAGCACTTAATTTAACGTTTTGCTACGGTAAATTGGCCGTTTATATCATGCAATATCAAACCTTTGAACTATTTTCTCTGGGGATATGTAAAATCTCAGGTCTTCAGGAATAAGGTAGCTCCGATTGACCCTTTGGAAGCTATCCTATCCTATCCGCGAGATAACAGTCGCTATGCTCGAACGAGTCGCCCAAAATTGGATCTTCTGAATGGAGCACCTGAGACGTAGTCGTGGTTAATATTTACATAGTATCATTTTCAAAAAATAAATGTCATGAATTTTTCTTTCAACCGATAATAAGAATTTTAATTTACTTCTAAATTTATGTGTTTTATTTTACATTATAAATCAAACCTCACGATGAAACACCCTATAGTTTTATTCAAATCCTTTTGTAATTTAGGCCCAAGCATTTGTATGTCATTGAGCGAAAGTCCCTTATCCGTTCTACAACCCGCGTCGTAATATACCTTCTCACCTTATCCTGGTCTTTGTGTCCCATTTTTAACTCTTCCTTTATTTTTCCACCTAAATTCTCCGTTTTTCCCAAATATAAGAAACGTCTCAATGCCGTCTCCCTAGAACTTATTACTTGTTTTATTTCTCGTTTTATTGGTATATTAATTATGAATCTTTCTGATTCATCTCGTTAATGTGTTTCTATAAAATGCTTTTCCACTAAAAGTTCCTCCTCCGTATGCTTAGAGCAGGATTTGATTCGTTCTTGTTGCCAGTCAATGATACCAACTTTCCTGTCTTATCATCTATAGTTAGTAAATGTGTTACAAAAATTATTATTCTTAATGAAGTTCCATTTATATATCTTTGTATAAGAGATGTAATAATCTTCACAAGAAATCCAACTCCAAAGAATACATATATCGGGTTTGGTTTCCAAAATTCCGGGACCGCTAATGGTATGTCAGATGGATTCTGAACCACTAGTGGATTTATTGTTTGTTCCCAGATACTACCTCTCGGTGGTCCAAATTACTTCCTCTTTACCCTCCTGAGCTACAGAATTATACCATGGAAAAACCTTTAACTTTATTCTTTGTCGTATTGTAAATTGCTCCCCATCAATATCTACCGCTCATCTTGTCGTTGATAAAGCGGTGAGCTTGTACTCTTTTATCAATTTGTGACCTATCAGATTATGTTGAGAGCCTGTATCTAAGAACCCCCTTATAGGTCCAAAACTACACCCATCATTCTCCATTCTTACCATAATTGTCGGCATAAAATTAAGCCCCCCCCCGCCCCTTTAAAGAAAAACTAAACCCATTGCAATGCTGTGCACATGGTAGTTACTCGTCTTTCTTTACTTTTTTGTCCATAGACCAATCTAGATTTATATTATTCTTCATTTTCCCATTCCTAGTATTCTTTTCCTTACCATCTATTAATTTTTCTTCATTTCCTAATAATTCTAATTTTTTATTCATTACAATTTTTATTGTCCAAATAATTTCTCCTCCTGAATGACTGCCCTCATTGTAAACACTTGTTGCATCTTCTGTTTTACCAGGCAAAGCATGCAGTTATGCAATGGATCCCTTTGGCACTGTATATTTCATCATCTAATTGCCGTGCATGCTTCTTTTCTGTACCAATTCCTTATGAAATTTGAATATATTTTCCTCCTGCATACAAAGTCTCTCCGAGCACTCAAATTTTATGCCGTAAATTCCGGGCAATAATAGAATGGATGCTCCCAGTTACATACCTCGCACTGCTTCCTTATTGGTTAAATATCCAATTTCCTGTGCGTGAATATGCCTCCAATTCTTTCCTGTACGTTCTCTTGCTTTCAGTTCCTGAAGACCCGCTTGTCCCCGCATGCTTTCTCCAGATGGTTCCCGTATTTTCTAAGGCTCCTGATTGTTTATCCAAAAATTACAACATTTCACTTAGTTTTGGAAAATCCGTTGATCGTTGCATTTCCCACTGCTTTCTAGTGATTAGCGATCATGTAATCCATGTATGAACACCATATCGTAAAATTCTACTGGTAGTCCGAGCGCCTTCAGCTGATGGATAGTCTCGTGAGTTACGTTGGACATCCTTTGTAGTTCATCTGCTGATGCCCTCTCTGCCTATACCGGCAACCTCTCAAATTGATGCCTGTACTCCCTTCTAATCTGGTATGGCTTATCGTACAGTTGGTTCAGCCTTTCCCATGCCACCTGGTAGCTATCTTTAGCTAAGTGGCTTTCCAAAAAATGCATCCTTTTACGGAATATTTTCGCTGCCTCGAGATATTCCTCTCTAGAGCCTCCATAGCTTTTTCCAACTGTGTCACCTTGCTCTTGCACTAGCTCCAGCAGCAGTTTAATGGCCTTGTCACATAGCTGGACCAGCCTATCTGCTGGAAGCAGCAATCCCTCCTAAAAGACACTTGACACTTCCTCCGATTTGGCATATCCTGCAACACGTATTATTGATCTTTGTGTGTTTTTAAATTACTTCTCGCCTGGAAGCTTTCGTCGCACTCCTGTGCCTCTCCTTGAGGTATGTTTCCTCCTCGTTTGCTCACTCCTGTGGCTATAAATAAAAATAACAACTATTTATCTAATACGAATTATTGATCTTTGTGTGTTTTTAAATTGCTTCTCGCCTGGAAGCTTTCGTCGCACTCCTGTGCCTCTCCTTGAGGTATGTTTCCTCCTCGTTTTTTCACTCCTGTGGCTATAAATAAAAATAACAACTATTTATCTAATACGTATTATTGATCTTTGTGTGTTTTTAAATTGCTTCTCGCCTGGAAGCTTTCGTCGCACTCCTGTGCCTCTCCTTGAGGTATGTTTCCTCCTCGTTTTTTCACTCCTGTGGCTATAAATAAAAATAACAACTATTTATCTAATACGTTTATATTTCCTATTGAAATTTCATATCTTGGCTTGCTAGCCTATTCCGCCCCTTTCCTCCTGAAAAATAATCTTATCCTCTAGTACAATATTCCTGTTTTATATAATATTCCTATTCCTCCCCTTTCCTCCTGCAAAATAATCTTATCCCTTTGTACAATATTCCTGTTTTGTACAATATTTCTATTTCTTACCTTTCCTCCTGGAAAACAATCTTATCCCATATTGTATTTGTATTGTATATTGCATTGTGTTTGCGGTCCCCGCACTACCTGTAGTCCCACACTTATTTACACACTTATAGTTGTGTTTGTGGTCGACGCATCTCCTGATGCTCACACGAAACCCTTTTATCCATAAAATTATCTCCGGTCCTGCCTGAGAATGAAATTTTTTATTTTTATGTTTGTTTACAACAAAGCAAAACTCTTTTGGGTAGTCCTAACTGTCTATCGCATTGTATAAGTTAACACACAAAACATTAATTCTCACTCCCACTTCAAATTACACACAGTTGCACGCGCACATCGAGTGCAACATTATAAACACACGCCAGTGACAGTAAACTGCTGACCCAATGTCTGTGCCACCTGAGACATCCACATTCCATCACGTTCGGGAGCTGGAAACCAGAGTGCACCCGTGGGAAATCAACTTCACAAAAGGGCAAGCAATAGTATTTAAGGTAGAATTAAATAAATTGTAACTCAGTCTAAATTTGCTTTTGTAAGGGTACGTTATGCCCAAAAATTATATAAAGTTTTTTTTAAGAAAAACAACCGAAAGTTGTTTAATTGGCGCCCGAGCAGGGACCAGTAGTGTCGTGAGGAAATTAAGTTAGTGGAAAGTAGCTTAGTCGGTTAAGCCAGTCGCCTTAAGTAGCCGCCGCGCTCCTGAAAACAAAGTGAAAAAAACCGCTATTACGCCAGTCGCCTTAAGTAGCCGCCGCGCGTTACCCTCGTACCTACTGGTCCAAAGTGAAATCAAGTGAATTTAGAATATAATTTTTTACCAGTGCGTGTTGTGGTGAAACACAAGGGCCCCGTAGTAGCCCACAGTGGACAAAAACATTGAACACAGTGAGCAAAACGGTAGTTTTATAAACTTGCCGCACCACCCGTCCTGGATCAGAAGTCTGCAGCAATCAACAACGATGGACAGCTTCAAAACCATTCTTTTGTAAGAATTTATTTTTTATATTACTAATTAACCACCTATTATAATATTGTGTGAGAAATTAAAAGTTATAAAAAAAGCAAAACATAAATAAAATAAGAATTAAAAGTAAAAGGCAAATATTTAAAGAAATAAATATTTAAAATTACATAACTTACAATTGTTATTTACTAAGAAATTTAAAGAAAAAGAAGGAAAAAAGATTAATAATTCAATAACCATATATTTCAAATCCTTGAAAGGACAAATACAGAAAATTATATACATATATACATTCAAACATTTTATTATTTTCCAACTGAATTGAAAATTAAGAGTGAAAATTGAAGATTAAATTATTATTAGTAAAATATTTCGTTTTCCAAAATGCCGCTATTACGATCGAGTAATTTAAATCGAAATACTGATCTAATCAATCAGCCCGCGACCTCCAATGCTGGCAACCAACCCAATGCTACCAGCGATTGTAATACACCGACCCAAAATATCGACCAAGACACTTCCTACTCATCCACTTCGACTCGTACTAACAGAAATACAGATGTGCAATCCACACCTGAACTAATTTCACTTATAACGTCTATTGTAAAAAGCGTGCTCGACAAACAGGGTAGAAATATTATAGAAAGCGTTTTTTACCCAAACGCAGAACGTTTTGCTGGCATAGACCAGTCAATAGATACTCAATACAGTGGTAGACTTGATGATTTGGACAAGATACCGGACGTGGTTCGCTGCTTGAGAACTTTCTCAGGAGACCCGTCTGAATTTTCTTCATGGAAGAAAAACGTTACTCGTGTCTTACAAATCTATGAGCCGATCAGGGGAACACCAAAGTATTACGAAATACTTAGTGTGATTCGTAATAAGATAATAGGACAGGCGGATACTGCCCTAGAGTCATATAATACGCCACTCAACTGGGACAGTATTTCCAGGTGCTTGGCATTACATTATGCAGACAAGCGGGATATCGGTACCCTAGAGTACCAGATGACATCCCTTGCCCAAGGCCAGAAAAGTATTCAGGACTTTTACCAGGAAGTCTACTCACACTTATCCCTCATACTAAATAAACTGTCGTGCATGAACGTTAGCGATGAGTCTTTGCGCCTGCTCACTCAAACATACAGAGATAAGGCCCTAGACACGTTTATTAGGGGCCTCAGAGGAGATTTGCCCCGTCTTCTGGGCATCCGCGATCCAGTTGACTTACCACAAGCGCTTCATCTCTGCATGAAACTGCAGAATCAGAATTTTAGGACTTATCACTCCCACAATAATCAAGGAGCTGTTAGAAAACCTCAGCCTCCTCATATTCCTCAAAGATCAAATATGGTACCAATACAATCCCATTCTAATCGGCAAACACATGGTCAACTAAATTTTCGTTCAACCCAACTACAACAAAACCGAGATTTTGGCAACCGCCAAATTGCTTCCAACATCAAGGTCACTCTTTTAATCAAACCCAACAGCACACTAGACAAATTAAAAACAAGAACCTCCAACACAAGGTCGCAGTGCGCAAGCTTGAGATGTTCACCAGCACAATCGCCAGCACTTTAATGCTTTTTCTGGCAGAACAGGACCACCAGTACATCAAGGTCATCAGGCAACAAGGCAACAGGGAAATTACCACATTTCAACATGCCAAAAAGAACTTTGCTCATACTGCCAGGATCTAAATTTGGACGACGGAAAGGCAGAACAAAATTTAGACGATCATCCCAGAGATATGGGATGACCCTTTTCGAACGAACTTGTAACTTCACAATTAGAACATTGCGATTTACATTTTTTAGGCTAAATGACTCTTCCTTACCTTATTTCAAGTGTAAGACGAAGAGTGGAGATATGCTAAACTTTTTAATTGATACAGGCTCTTCAAAAAATTACATACGACCATCCCTTGTAAAAAAACCGATACAGAACCAACAATGTTTCTTCGCTAAATTTATAGCGGGAGACATAAAAATAACCCAGGATACAATGATTAATTTATTTAATTTAGAAAACGTTAGCCTAAAGTTTTTCCTTTTAACAAGTTTACAAACTTTTCATGGTATTCTTGGCAACGATAGCCTTAGGGAACTATCGGCTGTCATTCATACAAAAAACAATTATATGACAATTCTTAATTCTGTAAAAATTAAAATCAGACGATTGGAATCTCCAATCGTCAATGCCATAAATATTCAAACAGATCACATGACAACAACACAGCAAAATCTTTTGAACTCTGTCATACGTCGTTTTTCAAACCAGTTTTCCGAACCCGATGAGAAATTGACCTTCACCACTAGGGTCGTAGGAGAAATCCGGACCTCCACAGATTCACCAGTTTATAGCAAATATTATCCCTTCCCCATGTCCCTCAAAAGAGAAGTTGAAAAACAGATACAGCAGCTCTTACAGGACGGAATTATCAGACCTTCTAGATCACCTTACAACTCACCGGTGTGGGTTGTACCAAAAAAGGCGGACTCCACAGGAGTAAAACAATATCGAATGGTAATCGACTATAGGAAGCTTAATAGCGTAACTATAGCTGACCGTTACCCAATCCCAGAGATAGGCGAAGTTCTTTCGCAACTCGGCGAGAACAAATATTTTACGGTTCTCGATCTTAAATCTGGTTTTCACCAGGTTCCTTTAAAGGAATCTGACGTTGAAAAAACAGCTTTTTCCATCAATAACGGAAAATTCGAGTTCACCAGACTTCCATTTGGCCTTAAGAACGCGCCATCTATTTTCCAAAGGGCACTCGATGAAATCCTTCGAGACCATATAGGTAAAACTTGCTATGTCTATATCGACGATATAGTTATATTCATCAAGACAGAAAGTGACCATGCCCAGCACATAGAGCAGATATTCAGAACACTCTATAATGCTAATATGAAGGTACAGCTTGATAAATGCCATTTCTTCAAGCAGGAAGTCGAGTTTTTGGGATTCATCATATCATCAGATGGAATTAAGACAAATCCGGTAAAAGTCGAAGCTATTCAAAAATTTCCTATACCTAAGACTTTAAAGGATTTACGTTCCTTTCTCGGTCTATCGGGCTACTATCGCCGCTTTGTTCAAGACTACGCAAAGCTTGCAAAGCCCCTGACAGCTCTTCTAAGAGGGGAAGGAGGACGTACGTCCAAAACGCAATCCGCAAAAAAACTAATTTCACTAGACCCAAGCGCAATAGACTCCTTTAATAAAATAAAAAATTCCCTGATTTCCAAAGACCTAATGCTCACATACCCAAATTTCAATAAGCCTTTCGAGCTTACCACTGACGCATCCAACTATGCCCTTGGAGCTGTTCTGTCACAAGAAGGGCGACCGATAACATTTATCTCTCGAACGCTCAGTTCCACTGAAGAGAGCTACGCAGCAAACGAGAAGGAAATGTTGGCGGAGCACACTGATGAAAGTTCATCGCAAAATTTAATAACAAGCGTCGAAGTTCCTCTCAACGCTTTCAAAAACCAACTTCTCCTTCAGATTGGTACTCCCGCAGATCATAAATTCGAAATAAAATTTCCAACTTACCATAGGCACACTGTGACCGAACCTGAATATAACTCAACAAACCTTAAGACAATTCTTAAGAACTTTCTTAATCCTTCAGTTATAAACGTGATAAAAACTGAAGAACGAGTTATGGGAATGATTCGAAATATCCGTCTCATTTTAACAACTTTAAAGTGAGATTCACGCAGATGTAAGTAGCAGATGTTAAAAATGAACAGGAACAGGACAACATCATTATCGAAACCCAAAAACGAGCACATAGAAACGAAAAAGAAAATAAAGCTCAAATCCTCGAAAAATTCTACTTTCCAGGTATGGCCAGAAAAATTCGAAAACTCCTTAAAAACTGTAATATATGCAAGCAAAATAAATACGATAGACACCCCAACAAACCTGAAATTCAATCCACTCCCATTCCGACATACCCAGGAGAAATAGTCCACATTGACATTTTCTCAACGGAAGGAAAACTGGTACTAACTGCATTGGACAAATTCTCGAAGTATGTTCAAGTAAAAGTCATAAATTCCAAAGCCGCCGAGGATATAAAACAGCCTCTTCGAGAAGTGCTTTTTGCTTTCGGTATACCCAAGACTGTGGTAGTTGACAACGAAAAATCGTTTAATTCGGCCTCAATCAGCTTTATAATTGAGGATGAGTTCGGAATTCAAATGTTTCGAACACCGCCCTATACGAGCTCGGTCAACGGTTAGATCGAGCGTTTCCATTCCACACTTGGAGAAATTATGAGATGTCTTAAAGTTGAAGATATTCATCTTTCCTTTACGGAACTTCTTGAAAAAGCGATTTATGCCTATAACCTTTCTATACACTCGGTTACGGGACAAAAACCGGTCGAGGTATTCTTCGGTAGAAAAGTAAGTTCTGACCCTGTACTGCTCGAAAAATCCAGAACAGAAAACATGCAAAAGATTGCAGAGAAACAAGGTAAGGATCTGTTATATCATAATAAAAAAAGACAACCTATAAAATCCTATAAACCGAGGGATATCGTTTATGTGATATAGAAAAGAAATCATCGCAGAAGATAGGGTTACTACTATATTAACTAAGTCCGGAAAAACTGTTCACAAATCACATATTAAAAATTAAATCATCCCTTTTTAGGCTAGCAACGATGATAGGGAATGCCCTAACTGACTACCAGATATTCGACTACTCTAACGCACAGTTACTGACTCTCGACAACGGAACTGCAATGTTGGAGGACGGACATTTCAAAATTATACATGTAATAAATTTAGACATTTACGAAAATTTACTGATGAACATTAACGAAACAGCAACAACAAAATTTAGCGACAAAGACCCAATGTATGGTTTTATGATCCATGACATTGAACAGACACAACGACATATTAACAAACTTAAACCAATCAATAGAATAAAACGGTCATTGGACTTTTTGGGTACCGCTTGGAAATGGGTTGCGGGATCTCCTGATCACGAAGATCTTAGATTAATAACAACTGAACTAAATCAATTGGCAGAAAATAATAACAGACAAATTGTAGTTAATAATATAATTGAAAGAAAATTTAATGATTTGGCAAGAATGGAAAACGAAATTCTAAAAGAACTTAAAACAGCAAATAGCTTGAAAAAGAAATATTCATTAGTTATGAAAAGCAAAATAGACATTATAAAAGAAGAAATAGAAAATATAGATTATGCAATCCAATGGGCCAAGGCCGACAATATAAATTCGTACATTTTGACAAATTTAGAAGAAAAAATAATTGAAAATGTAATCCTTAGAAATAAATTACCTTACATAAGTATTGATCAAATGTTAGGATTTAGTAATGTAAGAATAGCAGTAAGTAATTCCAAGATTTTATATGTAATAAATATCCCAATAACGGGAGATGAAACATGTAGGAAATTTATTGTAAAACCCATAAAAAAGGGAGACTATATAAATAAAATAGATTTTAAGACAATATTAAAATGTAATAAATCAATGTTTGGAATAAGAGACAATTGTAATACTTTCGAAAACTTAACAATATGTAATAGGAATAACCTTGTAGACTTAAGCGACACTTTATGCTTGCCCAAACTTCTCAGCAACTCACCGCCATCATGCACTATCATCAATAACCAACACATACCATCAGTTGAGGAAGTGATCAGCGGAACTTTGTTCCTAAATCAATATAATGGGACCATTCACATCGATGACGACAAGATGAACCTAACAGGATCTTTTATTATCCAATTCAGAAATTCCACCGTAAAGACTAATAAGACTACATTTTATTCAGCAGAGGTCACGGTAATACAACCAATTCCACCATTGTTGCAGCTGCCATCACTTATGACGAATGTCGAAGAAAGCATGTCCCTAGAAATGGTAAAAGAACTCCATCTCACAAATAGGAATTTCATAGGACTTATCAACAGTGAAAATTCAAAGAAGCACATACTAAACTTTGGTCTTTCTTCAGTTGGCATCATACTTACAATCATCATCTTAGTTTTCCTATACATTAAACGCACAAGAAGTACCACGGAAACTGTTATTCAACTAAAAACCTTGAGCACATCAGAAGCTCCACCACCAGAGGTAACCAGAAATACCAGCAACAGTCAAGAAAAGCATCCAAAGGTATCCAAAATAAGTCAGATTCCGTTCTTCTAGAATAGTTCGAACGAGGACGCTCGAAAATTAAGCGTGGGGGAGTTAACACACAAAACATTAATTCTCACTCCTACTTTAAATTACACACAGTTGCACGCGCACATCGAGTGCAACATTATAAACACACGCCAGTGACAGTAAACTGCTGACCCAATGTCTGTGCCACCTGAGACATCCACATTCCATCACGTGGAAAACCAACTTCACAAAAGGGCAAGCAATAGTATTTAAGGTAGAATTAAATAAATTGTAACCCAGTCTAAGTTTGCTTTTGTAAGGGTACGTTATACCCAAAAATTAAATAAAGTTTTTTTTAAGAAAAACAACCGAAAGTTGTTTAATTTATATACGAACAACAGCAACGTCAAAACAAAATATTCCTATGCCATACATGTTCCTACTTAATAGGAGAAACCTCCTCATGTACCTATACCCAATTAACCCAATGAGCTATTTCCCATGGCCGTGAAATATGTGCGGTATGCACAAGCAACAAAAAAATGACAAAACATCTCTTACTAAAACTGGTTGCGTAGTATGCATGAGCATAACAAGTTTCACTCATAAAACCGGTTGCACAGCATACATCAGCACCACAGAAAAAAATAACCCTTTACACTCGGCAAACTGGTTGCTCAGTATGCATGTGTAAAACGAAATAAAACTCCTGTGTTCTCCTCCAGCTGTCGCTCACATTGTATGTCCGACCGATACACTCGAAAAAAATTCTGTGGTTGATCAAACTGGTTGTGCACTATTATAGTGACCATACACCCGGATTGTGTGGGACAGTCCCGCATTTTACATTTCTGTCCCGCATCATTAGCTGTCCCGCAAAATGTCCTGCATTTACAAATTTGTCCCGCAAAGTCCCGCAAAACTAAAATAAGCTCGATTAATGCAAAGTAGCACATCTCAACTCTTTGTAACAAATGTTTTTTTTTTTTTTTTTTGTGAATGCTAATGTAAACACTGTGTAAATAATTATAAATGTGATTTTTGTTTGGCCTCTGTTAAATCTTGAAACTACTTTTGCAGTGATTTGGTTTTGAGTGCAAAAGAGCTAAAGCAAGTATTTTTGTGCAAATTATGTCGTTGCAAGTAAAAAAACTAATTGTTCATTGCTTATCTAGATTCTAGAATGGCGTTAACATCGGACCAAGTTAAAAAAGCAAAAAGGGAGTGCAACTTCACTACCGAATTGCAGAGTATGCGTACATAAAAATGACGAACATACAATCTCTAGTACGATGCACTATTTGCGGAAGCGAATTTTCCATCGCTGCAGGTGGGAGAAATGATATTGTCCGTCACAATAAATCAGACAAACACAAAAAAAAGTCGAAGCATCCATCGGCACTAGAAAGCTGGACAGTATTTTACGAAAAGCTACATTTGGTGAGAGTGAAAAAAAATTAGCCATTTACGAAGCCATTATGGCTTTTCACATTATTTGCTATAAATAGAGCGCTAGGTCGATGGATTGTACATCTAAAATGTTACAAAAGCTTTTTGATTCAAAATTTGTTTGCACTCGAACGAAATGCGGGGCCCATCATTACAAATGTACTGTGTCCATTCGCCACAAAAAAAAAAAAAAAAAAAAAAAAAAAACAGCAAGAGGTCAGATACGTTTCTATCTTTTCAGACGCATCAAATAAAAAAGACATCAAAGAATCAAAGAAGGCCTCGGACTATGCCTTTTAGATTTAATTTCATTACCTCAAGAAACATCGCAAACGATAAGTTAGTATATTTCAAATTTTTTAAAATGATTCGTTTTGTTGGGTAAGTTAGTAGGATTTTGTGCAGACAAGGCAAGTACGAACTTTGGTGCTTATCACGAAGTGGAAGTAAAAGCGTTTTTAACAGGTTAAATACAGAATTGAAACAGTCCATTATCGATGTAGATTGCTCATCGCATATTATACATAATGCGATTCAAACCGCTGCTGATCTGCTTCCGGTTGACCTAGAGAACATTATATTGAAAATTTACTCTCATTTTTATATATACACTGTTAGAGTTGAGAAATTGAAACAATTCTTATGTGATGCGCATGTTGAATACAATAAATTACTTGGGCTTTGTAAAACAAGATGGCTAGCCTTGCTGCCCGCCATCGAACGTGTTTTGAACTTATATGAGAGCATTCTTTGTGTTGAAATCAATTCAACAAATAAAACAAAACGATTTCCGAAAATTTGAGCTTTTATTCTGTCGGTTCAGCCGACTACTTAGCATCGGTAAACGATGACAATCAGCTAAATTTTCCTACAACATTTCAATTATTATTTAGTATGTACATGTATATATTTATAGAACTTACGTCTAGTTTTTGATTTTAATTCTTACTCTTTACGATACTTTTTCAATTTATGTTCTCTGAAATTATAAATAGGAACTCTATCTTACTGACGGCAAAAAAGGGAAAAAGGAACAAAAGAAAAATGTGCGCTAACAATTCAACTGTCAGTTATGACTCAGGTTGCCAGATTCACCTCCTGACTACAGTGCTGCTAAGTTCGCTACCACTTCCCCATGGTAAGCTGGGTTTCGGACACTGGTTACCATTTTCCTCGAGCTTACGGACATCTAGCACGGCCAACTTTATGGACGGTCGAGTGTAAATGCCTCCTCGCGTCTGTACAATCGCACTTCGTACCTCTCCGTCTTTTCCCTTCTGCACTTTGAGCACCTTTCCCTTGGGCCATGTTTTTTTTGGGTCTTCAACGTCAACGATGAGAACGATATATCCTTCTTTGATTGGCCTAAATGGCAGCCATCTTCGCCAGAATGTTGTCGCATATCGTTCAGATGCAAGCCAATGCTTTCTAGCAACTGACGCCTCGTCAATCACATCTTCGCTCAAGACTTCTCGATTTGAAGAACCAATCAGCAAATGGATTGGAGTAAGTGCTTCACTTTTTTCACAGTCGATCGGAACATAGGTCAAAGGTCGTGAATTAACGATATTTTCTACCTCGGCCATCATGCTCAATAGAAGTTCGTCGTTCGGATTGCATGTCGGTGTTATTTCGGCAAGTGTCTGCTTCACGGAACGTACCATGCACTCCCAGCTTCCCCCCATACGGGGCGCCGCAGGTGGGATAAAATGCCACTTTAATTCCAGTTCAAATTCCTTAGCGATAGTATTTTCGTTCAACTGGCGTATGGCTTGCTTCAGCTCCTCACTTGCGCCGCGAAAGTTGGTGCAATTATCGGAGTATTCCTCGCACGGCATTCCTTGTCTTGATACAAATCTTTTAAATCCTAGAATGCACGAGTCGCTTGAGAGACTATGTGCAATTTTAATGTGGACTGCCCGAATGGTCAAGCAGGTGATCAGCATACCCTACCTTTTCTCCAGGTGTCTTCCCACTTTAACGTAGAGCGGTCCAAAATAATCCACCCCTACATATGAGAATAGCCTATTAAATGGTTGCTAAGGTGCAGAAGGTAACTGGGACATAAGTGGAGGTTGTGGAGCAGCTCTTTTGTTCTTACAGTGCTGGCAGTTCTGCTGCACTTTCTTCAACACGCGTCTCACACTTGGTATGAAATAAATATGCCGTAACTCGTTTAAGACGCTTTCACTGTAGAAGTGATGAAATCTGGTATGGAATTCGTAGACAATGAGTTTTGTGATGTAATGATCCTTAGGTAGTATAATGGGTCTTTTAACTTGCTTCGGTACATTTTCAATTGCATCAATGCGTCCACTTATCCGGATGATCTCATTCTTATCCAGGTATGGGGATAGTTTACATAAAGGGCTGGATTTGGGGATTTGAAATTCGCTTGATGCATCCTTTGACCCCTTTAAGGCAATGTACTCACTAGAAAACCCCTCGATTTGACATTGCCTATATACGTAAACCTCAGCCGACGCCTTTTCTTCAGGTGTAAATGTATTTGAACTGCTGTATTTCGCAGTTTTTGAAATCGTGTGAATGAATTGAAAAACATATATTGTAGCTCTAAGAAGCCGTCTCCATTTGGAAAACGTGTGTAGTCGATTATAGATGTAGCTACAGTTTCAGTATGAACGTAACACTCTGATTTCTTTATTACCTTCAGGCGATGTGGTGTTATCCATTGTTGGCCAACTTGTTGGAGTTTGGTAAAGAAATCCTGAAAACGTATACCATTTGCTTTCGGAGGCAAAGTCACATCTGCTATTATATTTAGTGGCATCGTCAGCAACGTTATCCTTGCTGGGAACCCATCTCCAGTCTTTCTCGCTGGTACTCTCGAGTATTTCGCCATGCCTTACTGCAACAAAGCTTTTATATTTTTTGCTAGTTGACGTTATCTAACTGACGACCACTTGTGAATCTTTCCATAAGGTTATATTATCAAATCGTATTGTATGGCGAATATTTATATATATATATGAATAAATTTATAGAGTCTGACTCCAAGTACAGCCGCTTCCAACTCTAAGCGGGGTATAGAGAGAGTTTGAATGGGTGCGACTTTGGTCTTCGCATTAACGAGTGAACACTCTACTGCAGTTCCGTTTGACACTCTCACGTAGGCTACCTCGCTCGCATCTATAAATATATGCAGTTGTACAGAGCTTCTACCATCGAATCGAAGGTTAGTAAGGTACGTCCTTTTAATAGCTAAATTTTTTATTTTAGGAATGAGCCCTAGCCATATCTTCCATTTTTCAAACTGAGGTTTCTTAATATGCCCATCTACCCCGGAACGCCGGATCTCCTATAAAACGATTTTTAAATGAATGATGAAGTTCGCAATTAGGCCATAAGGGTCGAAAATACACATGAGAGGTCTCAAGACTTCTCGTTTGGTAGGAGTGCGTATGCCTAGTACTATATCTTGTGTGATTCAGAAGATTCACCACATCCCTAACAATTTCTCAATGCCGGTAACAGGGTTAAGATTGGTAAATGATTTGTTTGAGCTCATCGCCTTGGATGGAAGTACGGCCAGAACGTTTGGGGAGTTAGAGATAAAGTTTCTAATCTCGAACCCTGCTTGGTGGTGAATGAATATTACCTCTTTAACCAAGCGTATCGCTTCTTCTTCTGAGTCTACATTGTCTAAAAGGTCATCCACGTAGTGGTTTTCGACAATCGCTTTGCAAGCTCTTGGGTATTGCGTGGCAAATTTCATAGCATTTCTATTTTTTATAAATTATGCGCAAAAGGGTGAGCAGGTTGATCCGAAAGTTATCACTTGCATCTGGTACACCTCTAGCCGGTTGGTGCTGCGGTTTCACCACAGGAATCTTTGCGCATTTCTATCTTCTTCCACTAAGTTCACTTGGTGAAACATTTCACGTATATCCGCTGAGAGCGCAATCCTTTTCTCCCTAAACCGAAAGAGAACTGATGGTAAAGCAGGTACACTTTTCAGCCATTTACTTTCGCCGCCGTATCCCAAACTAGTCGAATTTTATCTGATTTATTTTGATTCGTTACAAGGAAGATTGATAAATATTAAACTGGTGCTTCTTCTTTACTCGCTTCGAGATCTGTTAGCTTTTTGGCGTATCCTTTTTTGGGTGTATTCTTCAATTTGCCGGTTCATCGCTTCGGCTATCAAAGATTCTTTGGAAAGCCGCCTATCGAGGCAGAGTGACTTCTTTTCAGCCATAGCCTTTCTGGATGAAAGAGAAAATCTCACTGTATTAACAAAGGAGAGGGACCGCGTATCTTTTGCTTAAGCATACGCTCCTTTCTTCAAGGATTTGCACAGCTTTGATTTGTTTTGTATCAATGCTCTCTAAGGAGAAATAATTCTTGACCATCTCATGCATCATCTGATCAGCCTGAATTTGACATTCGCAAGTATGAAAGGTATATTTCATTTTGTCGTTTAAAAACGACCCATTGTCCCCTAAAATTGAACCGAACAGGGTCCACCCAAGTCTTGTTTTTATAGCCACTGGTTGAGTTTCGTTCCCTTCGCGAGTCTTTAACGGAATGCCCAAATTCCAATGTCGCAGGCCGATCAAGATCCGCGGCTTTGTTTTGAAGTATGATTTTAGCGGAATAATCTTCACATGATTTAAATATTTTGTTAGCTGACTTGCATCGAGGGATTGCACGGGGAGTTCCAAGGACTTGACTGTGTGCACATTTGGAAGTGAAAACTTTTGTTTTCCACCCTGTGCCGAAATTTCCAGTGTTATTCTTTTCGAAAGATCCGTCGTCCAAAAAGGCAAAGGTGCCAATTTTGTTCTCCTTGAAGTACACACTCACGCTAAATTTAATATTTGCCCCACTAGGTTCCTTAGCACCCGGCTGAACCGCGGTATTATGGAGGAGTGGATTGTGTCTAAATGTGCATCCATGAATTCTACATAACTGTGATGATAGACAGCGGCGACAGCAAAGATTTTTCTTAACCACAAACCATTTGTCTTGAATTGATATTTTAATAAATTGTTCACACGAAGCGATAGATATGCAACCGCCTTTGCACGCGAGACACTTGGAAGGAAATTGTCCCTTGGATTCAAGGTGCACATTGAGAAATGCCTTAGATCTTTTCTTAACCTTGTATTCTGATTGTCCAGGGATTGTTCAATTTTATTTGTACAGGCAATTTGTCCACAAGTTCTTGCAGTAGACAAGGGTTATTCAAATGTGTGCGAAGTTCCGTAGCTTCCATTGTACTGTACACGTTCTCGACAGAAAGCGCAAAATTTACAATTGTTTCCAACTTATAATACTTCGGTGCTGGTTCGCATCTAATTTTTTCCAGGAGTGATTGGACAACTACCTCATGCCTTCCATACAATGTATTTAAGGTATTGATTTCACCGTCAACTTGCTCAGGGTAGGGTAGTCTGAACCGTATCGTTTCCAGTGCCTTCCCTTTTAAGCATCGTTGCAGTCGGAGTAGGTTCTCATATTTACTGTAGCCGCACGTTTCTTCCACCAGGTTATAAAAAGCGGCCACTCTTCAGGACGCCCCGAGAAAACCACCTTTTCTTTCGCCATGACTTGCCTAGTCGCAAGTTGAGTTTTACTCAGCACCAATATTTCCTCCTTCGGTTCTTGTTTTTTTTTTTCAGTTGCTTTGGTATGTTGCTTTGTGCCTAACCACGTATCGTAAACGTCTTCGCATATATGTTTCCTTTCACCATCGTACTTTTCTCTTAGCGTGCTACTTTTTATCCAGTCTTCCACACGATGTTCACACCCGGATTTTGAACCAATTGAGTCTTCTTCGTCATTAGAATAGCGTATTTTTTTGCAGTAGTCCCTATCACGTTGTTCCTAGAGTTTGCGCTCTTCTTCCAGTTTTTATAACTGCATAGCGACTCTTTTTCCCGAAGACGACTTCGACCTTATGGAAGTACCTTTCATTAATTTATTTTTGGTTTTAATTTGCGTCGCATCAGCAGATGTACCTAATTGTCGCTCAGGCACGGACAGAGTAATAGGTTGCGCGCTAATGGCCTTCGTGGAACCATCCACAGGTGTCGGTTGCAGGCTAGTGTGTTGGTGATTATTCGATTTTTTTTCTTTACAAGTTTCGCCAAGCCAATCTTTATTCCGGATATTAGATGTAACGCCAACCCAAGTGAAATGAAACCAGCTATCGCAATTATCACATTGTACCATGTGATCATGATGATCGGGGGCGGTACACTTTCTACAATTGTGAGCATTGGATGATGATGGCGGAGGATGACCTTGTGACCTAATGGAACTTTGTGACATAGTGACTTAACTTAAATGCGTCGATTTGATGTAGATATTCTGGTTGCTACGCACTCTTCTTTATGTTTGTTGTGATGAAATATTTGCTGCAGCTGCAATACGGTGGAAACGTCGAAGCACATGCGGTGGCGGTCTGGCTTGAGGTTATGATGATGGAAACGACGAAGCACATGCGGTGGCGGTCTGGCTTGAGGTTATGATGATGGATCCGCCGGGTAGGCACAAGTTGTATATCCACGTCTTCGATAAACGAAAATTTAGTTTTGTTGAAATCAATTCAACAAATAAAACAAAACGGTTTCCGAAAATTTGAGCTTTTATTCTGTCGGTTCAGCCGACTACTCAGCATCGGTAAACGATGACAATCAGCTAAATTTTTCTACAACATTACAATTATTATTTAGTATGTACATGTATATATTTATTTGTTTAGTTTTTGATTTTAATTCTTACTCTTTACGATACTTCTTTAATTTATGTTCTATGAAAATAAATAGGAACTCTATCTTACTGACGGCAAAAAAGGGAAAAAGGAACAAAAGAAAAATGAGCGCTAACAATTCAACTGTCAGTTATGACTCGGGTTGCCAAATTCACCTCCTGACTACAGGGCTGCCAAGTTCGCTTACACCTTGATAAATTTCCGTATGTGTTGATAAATATTTTCTAAAATCATTCTAAACCAATCGATTTAAGAGGTGAAAATATTTAAAAACTTTTTGGAAAATAATGTTCCTTACAAAAGTCTTCTGGTTGCGAAGTATATTTTGAGCCTTCCGTAAACAAATGCTTCCACTGAAAGAATTTTCTCGATAATTAATCATTTATGGACGGAAGAAAAAACAAGACTGCAAATTGATAAGTCTATCAGTTAAGTCTATTATTTTGCTTAAATTTTTTTATGACAATAACTGTAATTTTTTATGAATATATTAAGAATAATAGTGAAGTTTTAGAAAAACTTCACACGAATTAAAAGTACAAACAATCGAACTGAAAAAATTAATTTAATAATATTTTACAATTTTCCTACTTATTTTTTATGTTCATAGAATGAACTCTTAAGTTTTGTGATACTTAATTTTAATTATTTACTTACTTATTGATTAAGTTTTCCACAAATCGATTAAAAATGATATTGAAGTTTTAGAAAAAAATGTAATACACATAAAAAGTGCAAACAATGTTTTTTTTATTTATTTTTTTATGTTCATAGAATGAAATTTTAAGTTTTGTGGTACTTAATTTATTTATAAAGACTAATTTAGAGTCATAAGTTACATTAACCAAAAATGAAATATGTGATTATGCCTACCTGTTTATTTTAAAGAAAATAAAATATATTGTTGTACAAAAACTGTCCGGCATTGTTTAAAAAAAATAAAAAAATGGTCACTATATGCAGTATGCATATGTAAAACAGAATAAAACTCCTGTTTTCTCCTTCAGCCGTCGCTTACATTGTATGTACGATCAATACACTCAAAAAATTCCTGTCGCTCATCAAACTGGTTATGTTTTTACCAAATATTCCTATTTTTTCACTGCCCGTACTGTGTATCCTGTCTGTGCATACCCAGCACAATACACTATATTAATCCTATTTTTTACTATTATATTTTTTACATATTTCCGTTATTAGGTACCTTTTCCCTGATGTGAAATTCCTTTTTTTTAATAAGTAATAAACTTTACCTGTCCTTGCTTTGTTATTGCTCTTTTTTTTCTCTTCGATTTCGTATATTAGGTAAATCTTTGTTAAATCTTTCTACTTATTTTTATTTTTCGAACTTTATTTTTGTTTTACTTTTTGCCGCTACTGGTCACCCTTCACGATCACTTATAAAAATAGACTAGCCCCGAGTCAGAATGCCAGATGCGAAAGTACTTACTCGGCGACAGATTAGGGTAGTAAGAAATATTCCTGTATGTGTGTATGCTACTTACTCATACGATCCTGTTCATACAGGTTTTATGTTCTCCTGTATGTATCCATTGCAATAATCTATACGTTATTCCTTACGCATACATCCATTGCCTCCGTCTGCTCACAATATTCGTCCATTCTTCCCTTCTTCCTGGTACGTAAATAATTTTATCCGTTTGTACAATATTCTTCATATCCGATAATCCGGTTCGAAGGACCATAGTGTTCCGTTCAAGTTGAAATGAAACGAGTCCGACTTTTATTGTGGGGAAATTAGTTTCAAAAAACCCCACATTTATTAAATCTCCCGATCGTTTCGAACTGGAACCCTCTTTTATTCCACAGACGGAACAAGACTAAGAACAGGTAGCATTACGAACATGTACAGAAGAAACAGTACGAGTATATGTAAACGAGTAGCCATGAATTTACACAAGTGGAATTCAAATAGAACTAAGGTCCGAGAAGCGATGACTAGCAGCGAACGGACGCCTGCAACTCCACGAAAGTTTCTTGGTCTCCTTTAGTACCATGGAGTACCCATGGAGTCTGTGGAAGGAATGCTTGAGTTAAATGCGGTCAGATCAACTTAGCGCAATGTCTCGCAAGCAATTGCCAGCATTTTCGATTCTTTAGGTATTCTTGGTCCAACCATTGTAAAACTAAAAATTCTCTTTCAGATCCTTGAAAAAAAAAATCGCTGTGCAATATGAGGGTTCACTTTATTCGACTTACGATCCGTTTCACTCTAAAGCTAAATTACAACTGCTCCCTGTCTACTGACAGACTCTCATATAGTGTTACCACTTTACAATTTTTTATTCGTTATTCAGTGCTACCAATTTATGTATATACATGCATTTTTTTCTTTTAACTTCCTACAACTGGGAGCAGATACTTACTAATGACTTCTTGAACGAATAGGAGGATTGCAAAAAGCAGTGTTCTGGAACTAATGGAGATGACGTTTCGAAGAGCTGCCTTGTCATATTCCTCTGTCTAAACCCTGATTCAAATACACATTTTCGCTTACGTCAGTATTAAAGCATATGGCACTGTTGCGTATATAAGAAGTGTTGAAAATATAGTTTCAATGGTTCCACTGACTGTTACAGAGATTCAGAGCGCTTAAAATTATTAGTTCAGGTTCGTACCCATTTCAGATGGGTAAGAGCATAATGGCATCGAAAGTACAAGAACTAGCCCCGTTCCTAGACATAGACGAGATCTTAAGATTGGGCGGTCAACTTCAAACATTGGATGAACCTTTGAATTCAAAGCATCCTGATATTCTTTCTTCGGGCTCCCATTTCGTCAACTTAATCATTGATGACTGTAATCGGTGTGTTCTTCATTCAGGTGTTAACACAGTGCTGGCGGAGCTCCGGGAACATCTGTAGATGGATGGATGGCTCATTTAGAGCTAGCTATCAGCTTTTCGACTAAAAATTTTATAATGGCCTTGACGAGTTTCATTTGAAGAAGAGGTGCTCCATCCTTCATACTGTCCGACAACGCTAAAAAGTTTCGAACAGCTGCAAAGTCCAAACTGGCTTTGGGATGAAGAGATGGTGCAAGGATTTTTTCACGAAAGAAAAATAAAGTGGCGTTTCATAGTGAAGCGCGCTCCACGGTGGGGCGGATTTTGGGAAAGGATGATCCGTACCATGAAAAATATTACGAAGCTGATGATTGGAATGGCTAAACTAAAATCCCAAAAACTGAGAACAATTTTTGTGCCAGTCGAAGAAACTGTTAACAATCGTGCACTTACCTATGTAAGCTCCGACCCATTGGATTTATCCCCCTTGACCACGTCAAGTTTTTTGATCAAACCGAGAAGTCATTTGCTGAGACAATTGACGCAGATGATGCATGGAGAAACCGTTTAAGTAATTAATTAAACTTAAAAGAATATGGCATTCGCTGTACCTTCAGCTTTTGCGTTCGTTTCATTTCCGCCTAAATTTTCCTTCCGTTCAACTTAAGCGGATAATATGGTATTGCTATCGGATCCATTGATTTCAAGAACCATTTTGGAACAGGGTCAGATCTTGTTTGATTAGACTAGCTGATGGAAAAAGATTGAAGCGACCCATACAATTATTCTACCCGCTTGAACTTTCATCTTGACCGGCGGAGGATGTTAAAAATTAGCTGTCACCCTATGTTTCTAAACACTGTGAACCTTTGTGGATTTCAACATTCAATTAATTCTATTAACTCTAATTTGTTTATAGTTCTTTTAGTTGTTCATTTTCCAACGGGTGTTTTGTTTTTATATAGGGCCTACGGTCGGACCTTAGAAGAGCTCTATGTGGTTTATCTCATTAACGTTTTTATTCGACGCCACGTGTCCTAAGATAGGCTTATTATGCCCTGTTTGAATTTAAGTTCAGATTCTTAATACAATTCTTACACTATATACTTACAAAAACTGCAGCACGACACTGCGACTGCAAAATGCGGCACTTAAACCTATTAGAGACGAAAGTCCCCGTATCCAAATTAGATTCAGCGGGTGGTGAAACTTCTGCTGTAGAAATCGTAAATAACATAAATAAAAGAAATGCTTTAATAAAAGAATATCATAATGGTTTACTAGGCAGATACACAGGACAAAAGGCTACATATGCGAAGGTAAAAAAAGATATTACTGGAAAGGAAGCATATCGAAAACTATGTGCGAAATTGTTCTTTGTGTCAAATCGAAAAAGTTAACCAATCAGCGAATAGAAATCCAATAAAATCGTCAGCTCTGCTGACAAGGCTTTAGAAAATATTATGATAGACATTATAAGTCCTCTTGAAGTAACAGAAGAAGGATTTATGTTTGGGCTATATATATATATATATATATATATATATATATATATATATATACAATAACTCAATCACCTTAAAGATTGGCACAAACGTATGCCATACACACGGTTTTTTTTACAATAGCACAAGATATAACACAACCAATTATATGAATATATATTCGGTTTTGACGTCAACAGACCCAACACTATTGATTCTTATACCGCGTAATCAGTGTTCGATTATATCGATGAACTCAAAGCAAATCTATTTGAAAAACAAGAAGCAGCAAAAAAAAAAAATACTAAAAAGAGTAGAGAGAAATGATAAAAAATTAGGCAAAACAATAGAGTATAAATTTGGTCAAGAAGTTTTAGTTAGAAATGAAATAAGGGAAAATTTGCGACGTCAATATAAAGGTCCATTTAAAATAGTTGAAATAAATGAACATAATTTAGTATTTCAAATGAATAATAAACAGCAAAAGTTCAACAAGTCTAACTTCAAAGCATATATTTTAAGATTGTGCTCTCCACATGGATCACCGCCGAAATGAATGTCGAAATTAAAGACCTAAAAGACCGTAGTGGCGTCTACTTCAGCCACGTAGGACATGAAAAGGAAATTTTAAGTGACGCAGTATTAGTAATTAACTTAGATCTTGGAAGAATCTAGTTTGGAGATGAAAACCATGATAAATTCAATTGATAGTATTTGTATTGAATCTGTTATAGGATGTAAAGTATTTCAACAATGGTATAGAAAGTGAATTTCGAAAATGCATCTACAACTGCAAGCAGCTGATGGTATTGTTTATGCGTTTGTTCCATCGGTACAACGTGGTCGATATGGAAGGTTCCTTAAGGTTTGTCTTCTTTATCTATTGGTACTAGTAATCCCTCTTTTTTGCCAGATTTGGACTCCGAAATTATGCATTTAGTGCAGCTCTTCACAACATTTATGACCTTCCAAGTAAGATCTATATTCCAGATGTTCTCCCGATTCAGTCCCGCGTTTTCTTGATAGAAAAATGCCCTGTTGATGCGCCGTGGTAACTATTTCTTGTTACATTGGTGTCGGTATGACAATAAGCTCCTTAATTGGGTCCTTAAATAACACGTTAGCCTTCAAATAATAATCTTGGTATGCGTACCTTTTCAGAATCCTTTTAACAGCTATTATCCAAACGTCTTCTGACTACGCTTCTTTGAAGCGATAGCTTAGCGACTCCTCGATCATTAACAAGACAATCTACTTAATGCATCCACGTGTTTCATTTCCGCTCCAGATCGATGCTCGATTTCATAATTGAATTCTTGTAGAAACATTGCCCATCTGGCTATTTTTAAGGGTACGTCCTTTTTATCCATCGTCATGGAGAATGCATTACAATCTGTCACTATTTTAATTTTCATTCCGATTAAGTAGGTTCTCCATTTCTTCAAAGCCTCTATAGCTGCGAATACTTCTAACTCATACCCCGGATATATCTCTTCCACTGGTAAAGTCTTTCTGTACTTATAATGTAGCAGATGACATTGTTGATAGCTCGAATCCTTATGTAGTAAGACTGCTCAATAGTCATTCATACCAGTGTCCGTGTGTACCTCGGTTGATGCTGCAGGACTAAACAACTTCAGCGCAGGTGTAGTAACTAAGGACTTCTTCAGCTGTTCGAACGACAACAACTCTTCAACATCCATCCTAAACTTCACATTTTTCCGCAACAAACCTGAAAGTGGTTTGGCGACCCTAGCAAACCTATCTATAAACCTTCTAAAATATAAAGTCAAGCCTAAGAAACTTTGGAGATGTCTTCTATCTTCTATAACGGGAACGTACTTACTGTCTTTGTCTTTTCCCTCAATGGTCTTATTGTATTCTATTCTATGATGTAACGAAGAAAATCTATCCTTTTCCAAAAATTGGCACTTCTTCCAATTGATCCGCAATCCGTTTTCAGATGCAACTCTTAATACGATCTCTAGCTTCCGAAAACCATCGATTTCATCGTTAGCATACCTGGAAAACGCGGTTGGTGAGATCGATATGCCAAAGGGTACATAGAGATCCTCAAATTGGCCATCATGCGTCATAAAGTCGGTGTATTTCCTATAACTTCGATCGATGGGAATATGGAAGAATCCATTCTCTAACTCAAGCGTCGTGTATACTTTGGCTCCCTGCAGCTTTTCGATTGCATAGTCAAAAAATTGTCCCGACCAATCTTCTTACTGAACCTCCTATAGTCGCAGCAAAGTCGTTTGGGTACATCTTACATTTTCTGCACTAGCACAACTGGAGATGCGTACTCGAAACAACTGGGTTGCATGATCCCATCCTTCAGCCACTCTACTTCTTATTGTTCCACAATTTGCTGATCTGCATATGACATTCTTTCGGAGTTTGCCTCTTCTTGATCAATACCTCGTCTGCTGTCAATTCGATACTCACATCATTTAAAACTTCATTACCTTTGACTGCCGTATACTGCCTGTCTTGATCCCTAACGACATTGAATAAAATGTTGGGATCAAGCCCCTTAAATTACTACTTTAGTTTCGAAACTGCTCATAGTTGTCATTTTATTCCGTCCGATACCCCTTAAAACTTTCTTTATATTCTTCAACTCCGTATACTCTAACATCATTAAGAAATCGTACCCGTAGCAGACTAACATCACTGCCAGTATAAATCAGCTCAGAAATAATTTTACCTTTCACGTCGATGTCTTTAAAAGCACGATTGTAGCCCATTACTAAGCTGACCTTAACGTCAACTTTTTTTTTATAATCCCGCGCGCGCACCAAGGGGATATGAATACCCTTTTACTGGCTTTCGATATTTTTTCCAGAGGTGGTTAAATTAGACGGGACGTGCCAGTGCATCCTCAACCAATAGGTCTTATACGTGCTAGATGTTAGTTCGTTACACTCAGCCCAGCCAGCAAGCACTCCAACATCAGTGTTATGCCTTCATGTCAGAGTTGACGCCGACGAGATTTTCATATAACTACATACTATGAATGAACTAGATTCTATGAAAAAGAATTTTTCAGAGAATTGACTCGCACGAGATTCGAACTCACGACCCTCTGTTTGAGGAGTCGATGCATATACCACTACACCACGGCCACTCCCTCTGTTATGATATTGACTTGTCTTGGCCTGGTGGAGTGTTAGTGCACTCAATCGACCGATAACCCATTTGCCTAAAACTAAAACATTTAAATGTCCGCACTTTACAAAATTTTCCGATATGTGATGGTTCTCCACACTTAAAGCATATTTTTTCATTGCTTTCCCGATTTACTTCGGACGTCCTCTGTGATAGCAGCTGGTTTCCCCTTAAGTATGATGACTGCTGGGTCTGCCCTCTCACCTTCTCAAATACTCTCAGTTGCGTCTCTAGCTCGCCAATAGTATTAGCCTGATAAAGCATTGCTTTGTTGAGTTTGGAATCAGGGATGCCTTCCACGAAGTACACTATCAAACTCTCCTCGTCCAGTTCTATCGACATGCCTATCTCAATTAAACTGTAGAGGTATTCCAGCAGCGACTCTGATGTTTTCTTCTTTCTGCCCTTTAGCCTGTGATGCACTTCTGGCGACGATAATTGTTACCAAACCTAGGAACTCTGCATTACACTAGGTATTGCATTAGCACCTTAAGCTCTTCTGGTTTGTCAGTGCAACGACCGACTATCATATCATTTCAAAGTTAGTCGCTGCTGGACAAGTATGCCCAAAAAAAAACAAATAGTTTAGCAATAGGTAGCTATGAATATATATTATATATGTATTTGAAAAAAAAAAAACTAACTTGAATTTTAAATAAACAATAGCTGAAATATTGGAAGAGGTATCTTCTTTTTTAAACGGTGCGACTCAAAATCTAAATTATTTCTTTACATCATACGTATTTGAACACATCGTTCGCACATAAAGTGAGTTAGAGACCACGAAAAATATTGGAAGAGGTATCTTCTTTTTTAAACGGTGCGACTCAAAATCTAAATTATTTCTTTACATCATACGTATTTGAACACATCGTTCGCACATAAAGTGAGTTAGAGACCACGCAAAACCTAGTTGAATATTGCATCAGCATTTGCACAAGATCACCATTTGCACGTAGTTTGCTGATAAGTGCCAACAACGCCTTTAGAAAGACGAATAATAACGTCGGTTCTCTATCTGCCTATCTCTTCGTTATCTCTCACTACAAACGTAAACAACGACAACATGTTCGTTATCTCTCACTACAAACGTAAACGACGACATGTTTCAACAAGCAAAAACAGTAACTTGTAATTCGAAAACATGTAAACGATAGCATGCTTCATTATCTTGCAATACGGAAAACATAACACGTGGGCTGAAAAGTCCCGTTTCTAAGAGAGGGCACCACTTGAATTAAATCCATACCATTAGTTAGTACCAGTCTTCAAAATATATATGTATAAATTTGACAGCTGTCGGATGATTAGTTCTCAAGATATAGCGTTATGAGTGAAGCAACTTTTGTTAGTGTGAAAAAAATGGATTCAAAGCAATTTCGTGTGTTGATTTATTATTGCTTTTTGATAGGAAAAAATGCAGCCGATGCAAAGAAATGGCTTGATAAGTGTTACCCGGACTCTGCACTAACCGAACGAAACATTCGCAAGTGGATTGAAAAATTTAAAAGTGGTCATGCAAGCACCGAAGATGATGCACGCAGTGGACGTCCAAAAGAGGCTGTTTTAGATAAAACCATCAAAAAAGTCCACAAAATGATTGCGAATGACCGTAAAGTGAAGTTGATCGAGATAGCTGAGGTTCTGAAGAGCGTGTTGGATATATCATACACGAATATTTGGATATGCGAAAGCTCTGTTCAAGGTGGCTGCCGCGTTTGCTCACAGTCGACCAAAAACAACAACGTGTTGATGATTCAGAGGAGTGTTTACAGCTGTTCAACCGCAATAAAGCCGAATTTTTGCGTCGGTATTAGACAATGGATGAAACTTGGCTCCATCACTTCACACCAGAGTCAAATCGGCAGTCAGCTGAGTGGCGAGCAGGCGACGAACCTTGTCCAAAACGACAAAAAAGTCAAGAGTCGGCTGACAAGGTTATGGCATCCGTATTTTGGGATACACATGGAATAATTTTCATCGACTATCTATAAAACGGGCAGACTATCAACAGCGACTATTACATTGCGTTGTTGGAGCGTTTGAAGGACGAAATCGCAGAAAAACGGCCGCATTTGAAGAAAAAGAAAGTTCTGTTTCATCAAGACAATGCACCGTGTCACAAGTCGATGAAAACAATGGCAAAATTGAATGAATTCGGCTACGAATTGCTTCCCCCACCCATCGTATTATCCAGATTTGGCCCCAGCGACTATTTCTTGTTCGCAGACCACAAAAGAATGCTCGCCGGAAATAGATTTAAGACCGATGAAGAAGTAATCGCCGAAACAGAGGCCTATTTTGAGGCTAAACCGAAATCGTACTACAAAACTGGTATCGAAAGATTGAAAAATCGTTTCAATCAGGTATCGCCCTTGAAGGCAACTATATTGATAAATAAAGTTGAACTTTTAAAAAATTTTGTGTTTTACTATAAAACGGCACTGACTTTTCAGCCAATGTGTTACTTCAACACAATAATCCGATGCATTTGCATTATCGACATAAACAACAATACGATAACAACCGCATCCTAGTTAGTATAAATAGCAGTAAGATCGAATATTGTAATCAGTCTTAAGAATATAAATAAACTTTTTTTGATTCAAAACAATGAATATACATTAATTCGCACATTCATCAATGTGCTAAGTGCTTGCACCAGGGTGAGGTTAGAGACCCATCCAACGTTGTTGCAACAATTATTTAACATAAAAGGCCAACCGAACGACTCAACTTTAAAAGACGCCACAAACCAGAAATAACCAGCACACATCTATACCGTTACTGTCAGGTAAGTTATGTCTCTTGATAATAATATATTTGATAATATCCGCCAAGACATTACACTCCCCTCCGCCATTAAATAAAAAAGTCATACAGCTTCCCCACAATCCACATATAGCTATTCCCTCAACATCGAGAACCCAACCACATTTTAAATCATGCACAGGTCCAGACAATGACGAAATGGTTCATTGAGACGATAAATGGCATCATTTTCAGTGTGTGAATGTCACATCAGAAGTTAAAAGTCAGGATTGGCTTTGTCTGGTGCTGAGCTGCCAACAATCAACGCAAACATCCACGCTGCAAGAACTGACAGGCAAGCTCCCGGATTACATTCTTTTTAACTGGGGTATATTCAAGAAGGGCTGCCACATAACTAGTTTAAAAACATTTAGTTTGATTTTCAATAGGCTTTTTTTGACAGATCACGCGTGAGTCTTATCAAACTGCTTTGTCATTTTGTTCATTATCGTTTGACAACTCATCATGGAAAGCCTCATACCACAACAGCTTCTCCAAATTATTCAGCTGTATTACGAAAATCAAATTCAATGAATTCGTTGTTTTATCGTGAAATTTTGTTCAGTGTTGAAGTCCCTTTCCGGCGCGATGGATACGTTAATAAACTTAATTGCAGTATTTGGGCTGATAAGCAACCCGAAGAGTACCAAGATCTACCATTACATCGATTAAAAACAACGGTATGATGTGGTTTATGGGCTGGTGGAATCATTGGTCCATATATCTCGAAAAATGAGGCAAATCAGAACGTTACCGTCAATGAAAACCGTTATCGGTCTCGGTGAGTTCTGGTTTCGACAAGACGGCACTACGAGTCATACAGCCTGTAAAATAATGCACTTGTTGAGAAATCATTTTGGTGTGCACTTAATTTCACGTTTTGCTACGGTAAATTGGCCACCTAGATCGTGCGATATCACACCTTTGGACTATTTTCTCTAAGGATATGTAGCCTCAGGTCTTCAGGAATAAGCCAGCTACGACTGACGCTTTGAAAGCTAACATTACTCGTGCCATCCGCGAGATACCAATCGGTATGCTCGAACGAGTCGCCCAAAATTGGACCTTTCGAATGGACCACCTCAGACGTAGTCGTGGCCAACATTTACATGATATAATTTTCAAAAAGTAAATGCTATGAATTGTGCATTTAACCGATGATAAAAATTTTAAATTCACTTTCAAATTTGTGTTTTATTTTACATTATAAATCAAACCTCACGATGAATCACCTTTATAGACATCATAAAACTTCGCGAAAGGAAGCTGGACCATTGAATTGCCAAACTAACAGAAACAGATACAACTGCAACCTGTACTTAAAATATTACCAGTAACCCTGCACTACAACATCACAGTGGACACTTATGTATTCTTGGGCGACGGGTCGTCAATGACGTTATGGACGAGAAATTGGCTGACTCCTTAAAGCTAAATGGAAAAACCGTGCCTGCGGTAGACATCAGAAACATGTCGATCAGAAGAATCATCAAAAAGGGAAAGCTGTCAAATTTTGCGATTGGCTCGGAAAAAAAATATTTGCTTTCTAGTGTATGTACCGTACAGTCTTTAGATCTTACAGCCGAGAGCTGTGGAAGCCATAACAAAGAATCATTATGTTGATGATTTTTTAGATAGTCTAGACACCGAAGAAGCTCTGAAGCTAGCGAATGAAGTCACCCACATATGGTACATTGACAGGGAGGATTTGAAATAAGAAATTTTGTAAGCGATTCCGCGAACATAATAAAAGAATTTTAAAGTGTATGATGGTTTATACGATGCTGAAAAGATTTAGGGCATGTGATGGTACCCTGCAACTGATCATTTTTCATTTTTATATCAGACTGGACTAGTAAGCATGGAAGTGTTGACAGGAGAATCCTCTCCAACAAAAAGACAGGTTCTTAAAATCCTAATGAGTACCTTCGACCCAATTGGACTTGTTGCGCACTTCCTTGTGATGCTGAAAATCCTTTCACAAGAAATTTGGCGAGACCAGATTCAATGGGACGAAGAAATTCATTCTGGTCAATTTAAATTATGGAAGGAGTGGCTTAAACTATTACCAGCGGTAAAGCAGATACAAATTCGAAGACCTAAAGTTCGAAAGTGGATGTTTGGTAGAACTACACATATTCGTAGATGCTAGCCTTTCAGCGTACGCAGTGGTGGCATACATTCGGGTTCAGAGAGGTACTCATGTTGAATGCGCATTGGTATGGAGCTTAAAGCAGCCGTCCTGGGCATTCGAATAGCAAAGAGTATAGTTAAAGAACATAACATGAAATTTAATAAACGGTATTTTTGATCTGACTCTCATTCGGTGTTGTGTTGGGTAAAAAACGAAAGTAGAAATGTTAATCAATTTTTAATGTTCAGAGTGGGTGAGATATTTGTATGCTCTATTGAAAGTGGAATAGAGGTGAGTGCCTTGCGCGGATAATGCAGCAGATGATGCAACAAAATGGAATACAAAAATTGAATTATCTTCTGAATGCCTTTGGTAAATAGATCCAGTTTTCTATATCAACCTAGAGAAAAGTGAATCCACCAATTATCCGGATTCGGGAAGTGAACACACCATACTCAAACGCACTGGGTTTAGTGTAACTAGCTCGGTAATAGAATACTTATAATTTTCTTCGTGAAAAAGATTGTACAGAACCATGGCATGGATTTTCCATTTTCGGAATACAACATTGATGAGAAAACGACTAACGCTAGAAGACATCGCAAAGGCCAAAAAATATAGAATGTGCCAAGCTGAAGGTTACCCATGAAATAAGCCAGTTAAAGTGTTCGGAAGCACCAAACGGTACCACGAAGTTATGGAAGGTTAGCCCATAATCCTAATCTTCCTTACTTAGATGAAGATGGCGTTATGGGAGTTAAAGGCCGTATCGATAATTCCAACCACGCATTTTTCGACTGCAAAAAACCTATTATCTTTCCAAAGACCCATTATCTTACCCTTCTTATTGTAAAAGACTATCATGTACGATTCAACCATCAGTATTTCGAAACTGTGATGAACGAACTACGCAAGTTTATTACCCTGGTGTTCTCCTATGTAGGGGTAGACTATTTTGAGCCAATGCTAGTGACCGTCGGAAGACACTCAGAGTAACGATGGGGTGTTTTATTTACATATTTGGTAGTAAGGGCCATTCACATCGAAATAGTTTAGAGCTTATCAAGCCGTTCTTGTGCAATGGCTGTCAAACGGTTCTGTGCGAGAAGAGGAAGGCTTCTCCAAATTATTCAGCTGTATTACGAAAATCAAATTCAATGAATTCGTTGTTTTATCGTGAAATTTTGTTCAGTGTTGAAGTCCCTTTCCGGCGCGATGGATACGTTAATAAACTTAATTGCAGTATTTGGGCTGATAAGCAACCCGAAGAGTACCAAGATCTACCATTACATCGATTAAAAACAACGGTATGATGTGGTTTATGGGCTGGTGGAATCATTGGTCCATATATCTCGAAAAATGAGGCAAATCAGAACGTTACCGTCAATGAAAACCGTTATCGGTCTCGGTGAGTTCTGGTTTCGACAAGACGGCACTACGAGTCATACAGCCTGTAAAATAATGCACTTGTTGAGAAATCATTTTGGTGTGCACTTAATTTCACGTTTTGCTACGGTAAATTGGCCACCTAGATCGTGCGATATCACACCTTTGGACTATTTTCTCTAAGGATATGTAGCCTCAGGTCTTCAGGAATAAGCCAGCTACGACTGACGCTTTGAAAGCTAACATTACTCGTGCCATCCGCGAGATACCAATCGGTATGCTCGAACGAGTCGCCCAAAATTGGACCTTTCGAATGGACCACCTCAGACGTAGTCGTGGCCAACATTTACATGATATAATTTTCAAAAAGTAAATGCTATGAATTGTGCATTTAACCGATGATAAAAATTTTAAATTCACTTTCAAATTTGTGTTTTATTTTACATTATAAATCAAACCTCACGATGAATCACCTTTATAGACATCATAAAACTTCGCGAAAGGAAGCTGGACCATTGAATTGCCAAACTAACAGAAACAGATACAACTGCAACCTGTACTTAAAATATTACCAGTAACCCTGCACTACAACATCACAGTGGACACTTATGTATTCTTGGGCGACGGGTCGTCAATGACGTTATGGACGAGAAATTGGCTGACTCCTTAAAGCTAAATGGAAAAACCGTGCCTGCGGTAGACATCAGAAACATGTCGATCAGAAGAATCATCAAAAAGGGAAAGCTGTCAAATTTTGCGATTGGCTCGGAAAAAAAATATTTGCTTTCTAGTGTATGTACCGTACAGTCTTTAGATCTTACAGCCGAGAGCTGTGGAAGCCATAACAAAGAATCATTATGTTGATGATTTTTTAGATAGTCTAGACACCGAAGAAGCTCTGAAGCTAGCGAATGAAGTCACCCACATATGGTACATTGACAGGGAGGATTTGAAATAAGAAATTTTGTAAGCGATTCCGCGAACATAATAAAAGAATTTTAAAGTGTATGATGGTTTATACGATGCTGAAAAGATTTAGGGCATGTGATGGTACCCTGCAACTGATCATTTTTCATTTTTATATCAGACTGGACTAGTAAGCATGGAAGTGTTGACAGGAGAATCCTCTCCAACAAAAAGACAGGTTCTTAAAATCCTAATGAGTACCTTCGACCCAATTGGACTTGTTGCGCACTTCCTTGTGATGCTGAAAATCCTTTCACAAGAAATTTGGCGAGACCAGATTCAATGGGACGAGGAAATTCATTCTGGTCAATTTAAATTATGGAAGGAGTGGCTTAAACTATTACCAGCGGTAAAGCAGATACAAATTCGAAGACCTAAAGTTCGAAAGTGGATGTTTGGTAGAACTACACATATTCGTAGATGCTAGCCTTTCAGCGTACGCAGTGGTGGCATACATTCGGGTTCAGAGAGGTACTCATGTTGAATGCGCATTGGTATGGAGCTTAAAGCAGCCGTCCTGGGCATTCGAATAGCAAAGAGTATAGTTAAAGAACATAACATGAAATTTAATAAACGGTATTTTTGATCTGACTCTCATTCGGTGTTGTGTTGGGTGAAAAACAAAGTAGAAATGTTAATCAATTTTTAATGTTCAGAGTGGGTGAGATATTTGTATGCTCTATTGAAAGTGGAATAGAGGTGAGTGCCTTGCGCGGATAATGCAGCAGATGATGCAACAAAATGGAATACAAAAATTGAATTATCTTCTGAATGCCTTTGGTAAATAGATCCAGTTTTCTATATCAACCTAGAGAAAAGTGAATCCACCAATTATCCGGATTCGGGAAGTGAACACACCATACTCAAACGCACTGGGTTTAGTGTAACTAGCTCGGTAATAGAATACTTATAATTTTCTTCGTGAAAAAGATTGTACAGAACCATGGCATGGATTTTCCATTTTCGGAATACAACATTGATGAGAAAACGACTAACGCTAGAAGACATCGCAAAGGCCAAAAAATATAGAATGTGCCAAGCTGAAGGTTACCCATGAAATAAGCCAGTTAAAGTGTTCGGAAGCACCAAACGGTACCACGAAGTTATGGAAGGTTAGCCCATAATCCTAATCTTCCTTACTTAGATGAAGATGGCGTTATGGGAGTTAAAGGCCGTATCGATAATTCCAACCACGCATTTTTCGACTGCAAAAAACCTATTATCTTGCCAAAGACCCATTATCTTACCCTTCTTATTGTAAAAGACTATCATGTACGATTCAACCATCAGTATTTCGAAACTGTGATGAACGAACTACGCAAGTTTATTACCCTGGTGTTCTCCTATGTAGGGGTAGACTATTTTGAGCCAATGCTAGTGACCGTCGGAAGACACTCAGAGTAACGATGGGGTGTTTTATTTACATATTTGGTAGTAAGGGCCATTCACATCGAAATAGTTTAGAGCTTATCAAGCCGTTCTTGTGCAATGGCTGTCAAACGGTTCTGTGCGAGAAGAGGAAGGCCAGTGGAAACATGGAGCGACAATGGGACGAATTTAAGTGGTGCAAGTCAGGAGCTCATAAATAGTTTGAAGCAGCTAGACGTTGAATAGATTTCACAGATGTGCCTAAGTGAAAATATTAAGTGGAAATTTATTCCACCAGCGTCACCACATATGGGGGGGAGTTGAAAGAGGTTAATAAGGTCAGTAAAACAGACCAGCTTAACAAAAATCCTATGGATATGGTTTTAATAACTTTGATGGCGAAAGTTGAATATATTATTAATTCAAGACCTTTGACTTATTTTCCTTTAGATAATGAGAGTAACAAAGCACTAACGCCGAACCACTTCTTGGTGGGATCATCGAATGGCGTAAAGCTTTCTGGCCAGATAGAAGATGATGGTTTAGCTCTTCGTAGAAATTGGATAACGTGTGAGAGATATGGTAACATGTTTTGGAAGCGGTGGGTTGTGGAGTATTGACCATCACTCACGAGACGCACTAAATGGTTCAACCACGTCAAATCCATAGAAAAAGGAGATGTGGTGATCATTGCGGATGCCAATAGCCAAAGAAATAATTGGCCAAAGGGAAGAGTTCTGGACTCTTACTCTAGCAAGGATGGACAAACAAGATCTTCCGTCATACAAACTGAAAGGGGAGTCTATACCAGGCCTACGGTAAAACTTGCGGTTTTGGACATCAACCGGCTTAGCGAAGGTGGTAACCCGGTAGATACAACCAGTTTACCAGGGGGGCGTGTTACCAAACCTGAAAACGCTGTATTACACTTACAATACAACGACTGACTGTCAATATAAAATAATTGCTAATAATTTAGCAATAGGTAAATATGTATATATACCATATATGTTTTTTGGAAAAAAACAAATTTGAATTTTAAATAAACAATGGCTAAAATATTGGAAAAGGCATCTTCCTTTTTAAATGGCGCGATTCAACAATAACCTAATTCCAATCCTCTTCCGATTGTTACGTCTTGATCAAATTCAGATTCGGTACTGGATCTCGCAGTTTCCAAAACATCTGCATTATCTAGGAGGCCTAGATGTTGGAGGAGTCTATGTTGTAGTCTCTTTTTGTCCTATCGTTTGTTAATTCAACTGTCCTAGCTTGTCTCTAAGTGCGTCCACTGTCAAACTGTCCAACACTGTCAAATGTTAACTATTGCCTCAATACAGTCAAATCAATCAAAATCAATAATCATAAAATATGAAAAACGGGAAACTAAATACTTAAACAACGCTTACACAACTGTTTTTTTTTTTCTTTTCTTATTATTATTTTTTATTTATTATTTTTATTACATCCATTTCTCTGCTCTACTTTCATCAGTACGTTGCGCAAACAACCACGGTTCGTTTTATTTTTGTGTTACCTATATTGATCGTAACGGATTTGTAGATGACGTTAATAATCGTCTGTTCTTAATGACACATGCATGCATACTTTTGTCACTGAAAAGGCTTCAAATTCTTCTCTTTTTTTAATGCACAATTTCACATGCGCAGTTAAGGCCGCCACACTCCACTTTGGGAATTATCACCTTGTATACTGTCTCATATTAATCCATTGGAGATCATAGTGGATCATCTCGGTTGAGCCCCCAATTGTGTAGAGCCAATTGTAATCTAAACTAATAATCTATATATTTCACTTAGGCTTTATATTATTTTCGTTAAATTCTTAAACTCTAATACAATAATAATATTGGCGCGTTTGGCGACGACACCCGATTATGTTCGAGATCTACAACCAACTGACTCATGAAAAGTCAAGTAAGTGGGAAAGGGGATAGCTTTTGTATTTTGTGTTTGTTCGGTCGATCCTGTGTGTGTTGTTTATCGCACGATCCTACATATATGTATTCTATTATCAATTATATTATTATATTATATTTTTTTGGTTACTTTTCTTTCCAACTAGTTTAGAATAAAAGTTAGATTAGCAATTATTTGTTAATATACTTGTACATATTCTGATTGTTTAGACTAACGTCTAAATGAGTGGTTGATTTTGTACAGAACTTGATTATGTTTAGCTTAAAATGGCTCTATTTCGGGCATTTGAGGATTTCAGTATCAAAAAAAAAAACAAATTGCTTAACAGCACAAACATTTTTTGCGTTTCGTTTCGTTCGATAATTTCGAATTCTTCCGTTTTTTTTTTTTTTTCTTTTCTTGACCGGTTTACTTTCCACAAGAAAATATAATTTTTTCCTGTTTTTTTTTCTTTTTTTTTCTAAGGAAGAACTACTCGTTATCGTACCGTCACTTTTGATTCTGACGTGATGCTGCTAGCTGCCCGTTCCACCTTCTTTTTTCTCCCGTCATCTAACTGTCATTTCCCTAATCTCAGACGTGTTCTCATGACTCGTTTATTGGTGGTTTTAAGCTATTTGAGCTATTCGCTCCCTACCTTATCCAATCTTAAAATCTATCGTTCTAAGCCTTGCTGGTTTGACACCACCTTCTTCCACTTTTCGATGATCGAGACTCGAACAAAAATTGAAATCCCAGCCCCAGCATCTCGTTGTGTTTGACAGATGCCAAACAAATTTAATTTTGGTACGTATTTGGTAATTTCTTATTCCTTATTCACGTATTTCCTTTTTTGTTTTTTGTTTTTGCAGGGAGATGTAAATCTTTGGATTTTACAGAGTTCTTATGACGTAAAGGACAGAGGACAGTTCGCTGGATTTGGAGAATTGAACGTGGTAAAGAACCCCACGCTGTGATCAACCGGGCATGCAACAAATAGACCAACATACTCATTTTCCTTTCTGCCTACGTGCGTTAGGGCAATGAACTTTCACAAACAGCTGTGCAAGTTCTTGGTCTTTTAGCATGCAAACATACAAACATACATCCATACATACATACATCCATACATAAATACTTAACCTAGTGATAAATTTTAGAGCATTTTAATAAATAACAAAATAAGTTAAATAAATAAACACTCGATGCATATCACAGAACGTGAATCTTAAATTATTAAATAAAGATTTTTATAAACATACATATAGAAATAAATATACACATGTGCAAATACAATGTATATAGTATAGTACATAAAAAACTGCATAATAGATATCTTTCTATGTAAATAAATAAATGTATTGCATAAATATATAAATGTGAAAATATGTAAACACGTAAATAAATATGCTCCAGAAGAAATTAAAGCCAAGATTCATAACTTGACCATCAAATACAAGTACCCACTCAATTCTCGACTATTTATAAAACAAACATTTCATTGTTTTGCTCTGCAGGAATGAAAAAAAAATTGTTGGTCCCTCTGGAGGGTCACCCTTAGAATGGTATTTATATCCCCAAGTGCATTCCATTCTGGGGGACTCAGAATACACAATTTGGAAGAAGTGGTTGAGGACAGCATTAGCCAAAAAAAATTCATAGAATTAATTTTGATATTTCATTTACTATATTTTTTATTCAACAGGTATTTCAACAGATTCTTCAGTTTTACGGTGGATTCAGCTGGAATCTCGACAGATTCAATCATGCTTGATCCGTTAGAATCTTCATCTGGAACGGCATCTACGTCCAACCCCCGGCCTAAGAAATACATCAGCAATGAAGAAAAAATTAATGCAAAATGGAGGAAGCGTTGGAAGTAATGAAGTCGACGAATGCCGAGTACTTTAAAGTAGAGGAAGAACGAAATGTTATTTTAAAAAAACATGTCAGAGGCATTGATAAAATTTTTAAATAAATGATGTTTTTGTCAAAATAGATGTGTTTTGTTTATCTGTTATAATAGCATTTCTAATTCTTTCATCTGCAGTACTTGTTATCACTGATATGAACTGGGTACTCTGGTTGTTTGCAAATTAAATTGTATTAATGAAGCACAGACAACCACAGAATGATGTCTTTGTTGACATTTAAAAAATTTTTCAAAATGCAGCAAGATTTAATTATTAAATTGGTATTATCAATGCAGTTGTCAAGTCGTATAATTCGTCAGCATCCAGCTTTCAAATGGCCGAATGCATTCTCAACTACTTTTCGACATTTTGCCAAATTTTGCGTAGTTGAATTTTTTTCCTTTAACAGAAGCTGTTAAACGATAGGGATATGATTTCATCAACATCTCTGTGAATATAAATGTAGAATATACATATATTCTTCACGTACAGAAATCTTTATCTACATGGAAAACATAAAATTGGATTAAACTTTTTCTTTTAAAAGTCACATCTTCACCGATAGTCCACTGCAGCTAAAAGAAGTGCTGAGTACCATCGTTTGTAGTTGAAGTAGTCTGATGCTTCTTCAGCAGCAGGTTTCACTTCAATGTGACAACCATCTAAATACAATTGAAGTTAATAAGTTAGCTACTTGTTAATTATACGATATATTAATGTTTGCCAATAGCACCAAAACACCGAGGAAATCCTAATTTCTCAGAGTCACGTGTGTTCTCCGCAATTATTTGCTCGGTAAGTAGAACATTCCACACTTCCTGGCAAAATATTTTTACGATCTTGCAAACCGACGATTTTCCGACTCCAAAAAGATTTACTATGCTCTGATATTCCGCTGATGACCCAAGAGCGTACAAAGCAATCGCAATTCGTTAACGAAGGGGGATACATTGTCTGTATTTGGTGTTTTTCTTCTTTAGATGTTGATATTTGCTGCATACAAAATCAAACACTTCTCGGGACATTCTAGTCGCTATTTTCTGCGAGATCTTTTTCCCAGAAAGAACTTGAACCTTTTTGTAACATTAAACTTTTTATGGAAGATCTCTAGTTTATTAAGTATCATTGGTAACTTACTTTCGTCCAAACTTTTCTCAGTTTTTCATTTCGTCGCTGACTATTTTGCATTATCAGTAACCTGCATAGTTTCACGTATGCCATGTCGCGTAAGCTATGATAATAAAAGCTTCTTTTTGACAAAATATTGTTTATAGTTAACAACGAATTTGTTATTACATTTTGTTCTTCACTCATGTTTACAATCAATTACTTTTTGTTTTGACTCTCACAAATGTCAAACAGTGACATCCCAAAACCATTTTTTCGGTGTGAACAACTTTTTGGCTTGGGATGAATTGTTCGTCGAAAACCCGGTGGGAACATAGTAGGTATTAATCCTATTTTAGTCTCCACTTCCAATTTATACCTATATGTGTAAATAAATCAACGCGGAAACGATTTTTAAATAATTATTTGGGAAACTTATTATTATCATAATTTTTTTTTTTTGTAACTTTGTTGTCACTGCTTTATGTCCTTTACGTGATTAACTCCGATTTCTTTCTCGGCTAAATTTTCTAATTCATACAAGTTCGGACCGATTGCTCTTACAACACGACACTAAACATATTTTGTACACAGTTCAGACGTTCAGTACTTGGACGTGTCACTTAAAACAAAATTTTTTCTGTATACCTCTTGGGTAGCTATAAATCGGACTATTCGTGTTCTCATGTTATATATTTTAAGTCTCCTTTCATAGAATTTTCTGATGTTCTGCTTTATTTCATTTCCCAAGCTTTGCAATCGATTTAGTCGTTGAGCCAGCTCATAGCAGCTTCCGTGTGTCATCATATTTATACCAAACAAAGCAAAGTATTGTGACACGCCGATTGAACTATGCATAGAACTCCTCAACGATCCAGCTTTGTCACTTATGTGAAGACCCCAATCACGATGGTCATCCGTGAAGTAAGATCTTATGGCCGTTATATTATTATTATTTATTTACTCTCAGACGCATTCGATTGTGGCGAGTAATGGGCGGTTCTCAGATGTTGAATTTGTCGTTTTTCCAAAAGAAGTCTTTTGGAAGTCTTTTGCTAAGAACTGCTTACCATTGTCCGAATGTATTACTTATCGTACACCGAACATGTTGAAAACATCTTGCAAAAACTGGACAACACTAGACGAATTTGTATTTCTAAGCACTTTCAATAAAACACACTTTGACAAATGATCGAGGACCACAAATACAAACCTTTTCCCGATTTTTGATTTGGGGTATGGTCCCAAGAAATCTATGTATAGTTTGACATCAGAAGACGTTGTATGAGTTAAGACGGTTTACATAGTTTACATGTAACGCAGTTGGACAGATATCGATGAATTTGAACTGTCATATTTGGCCAATAAAAGAATTGCCTGATTCGGTGTATTGTTTTCGCAACACCACCATGTGAAGCTTGCAGAGGATTGTGTGCTCGTAAAATCAACTCCTAAGTGAGATCCGGCGGGATCCATAACTTCCAGTTGTGTTTAACCGTGGATTCATCTCCGTACGGTGGCAGCGACCATTTATACGTGAAATCTTTTTCTATTTTGGGAATTCTTCTTATTGTTTTCTTATCGTTTCTATTAGTTCTTAATATTCATCCGATTTGAAGGCGTCAGAATTTAAATCGATAAGCGGGCTGATGTCTTTCATTTCCAGGCTATCTATATGAGCATGGGACAGAGTTTCAGGCACTATGTTTAACGAACCCTTCCGGCTATCGATTCAGATGGTGTATTTTTGAACCTCAGACCCTATCTTCCAAGCCTGCTGGACAGGTTCTTCAGGCCCATCAGCCACCGTAGACTGGAACGGTCGATAATAGCGGTAAACGGCATGCCTTCCACGTAGAGTCTGAATTTCTGGATGACCAGTACCGCTGCTGCACATTCTTTTTCTGTCACACTATGCTTGCGTCTACATGAAATTAACTTCTGGGAAAAGTACCCCATCATTCTTCTTTAGCTTCGTTAATTTGGAACAGGACTGCACCTATTCCCAAATCGGAAGAGTTGCACTTGGTAAAGAATCTCTAGAAAAATCGAGGTGGATGAGTGCTGGGGTGGTTGTTAATGCAGTCTTAAATGCTTCGAAGGCTTTCAGTACTTCATCAGCCATCAGAAAAGGTTCTTTACATTTGTTCAGTTTCAGTTAAGGGGGCATTCAGGCTTGAAAAAGCCCGTCTGTACCACCAAGCGAGGTCGAGTAGACTGCGTACTTGCTTTCGATTTTTCGGAACTGGTAAATCGACGACCGCTTCGACCTTCGCCGGATCGGTCTTAAGCATCCCACCACCAACTATGCCATATAGCATAAGTAGCGAAGGTCCTTGAAACAGAACTTCGTTTGAATTTCTTTTAATTATTTTAACCATTTCAAACTCTGGGGCTTGAATGGTCATTTGTGATCTGAATTTAGCGATCGCTGTGAAAAATTTTTCGGTCGACTCTCCAGCAACTTGCCTGCAGTCCATTAGGTCTCTCATTATTCGAAGTCTGACTTCGCATTGCGGAACTGACGCATGTGTGCTTCACGCAGAGATGGCCAATTCGAATAGTATTTAGCTCTTCTGAATATCCAATACCATTCGTATGCGGCACCAGAGAGGAGGGTGATGAAGTCGCGCAAGACCATAGACATTCGTTGTGGCGTTGGAGTATTTCCAGTCGAAAAATAAAATCCTTAACACTTAACGAATCCGGTTTTCCTTCAAGGTACATTTAATATCCCTTTAAATAGTTTTTGTTTAAGTTTAGTTTTATAATAGTTTACGATTTAAGATTTCAAAACGGTTTTATAGTAAATTTTCGAAATGTTGCCCGTACCTTTGGATGCACGTTCTAGCGCGTTTGATGATTTCAGACTGCAAATTAATGTTTGGTAAAATGCCTCTTAGGTCCTCTGCCACTGTATTTATTCTCTCTTGGAGTTAGCTACATTACGTCAGATTCAAAAGTGACGGTACGAAAACGAGTAGTTATTCCTTAAAGAAAAAAGAAAAAAGAGGAAAAAATTATATTTTCTTGTGGAAAGTAAACCGGTCAAGAAAAAAAAAAAAAAAAAAAAAAAAAGAAAGAGATCGATACTATTGAACGAAACAAAACGCGAGAAATGTTCGTGCAACTAAGGGATGTATTATTCTTTTGGTACAAATACTGAAATCCGCAAATGCCCGAAGTAAAGTCAATTTAAGCTAAAAATAATCGTGTTCTGTACAAAATCAATCAACCATTCAATGAGACGTTAATCTCAACAATCAGAATATGTGCAAATGTTTTAACAATAAATTGCTAAGCTAACTTTTATTCTAAGCTTGTCTGAGAGAAAAGTAACCAAGGAAAAGAAAAATTTTTTTTTACAGCAAGTGATGTAAAAGAATAGAAAAGAATTAAAATCAAATAAAAAAGAAGAAGCAAAAAGTAGTTTTGAGATTACAAAGTGCAGTGGTTGCAATAAGATGCAGTGAGCGATGTAAAAGAATAGAAAAGAAATAATATAAAATTAAAAGAAAAAAGGAGTGGTTTTACGATTGTAAGTGCAGTGGTTGCAATAAGATGCAGTGAAAGATGTAAAAGAATAAAAAAGAATTAAAACTAAATTAAAAATACATAATTAAAATACTTAAAAGAAAAAAATAATAGTTTTACGAACAAAACGAAAAAAGAATTCTTTCTTATAAAACTTATTTAAACTCGTTTGTAAACGTAACTACATTTAAAGGTTACTACTAAGTATATGGGCATCCAATTCATCTTATAAAAAAAAAAAAAACGTTCTAACTGGATACATTTATATACATATGTAGATATATATTATAAATATATATACTTATTTACATAATATATACTTTTTACAAATCTTATATATCTATAAACCCGGTCTTTTATTTCCTTTCTCGATTGTTTATTATTTCCACGTGTTTTGAATGTTACTGTTTAAATGTAATAACATATAGATTAAGCGAAAATATTTATTTGAAATTTTGTTTGTTCATATTTTAGAATCCTTGATATTGTCTAAAGTTTTTTTTTTTTTGTACAGAACGTTACATACATAACTCTACCTTATTCGAGCTCTAATTAGGTATATTCATTAGTTTAAATTTACAGTAAAATAGTAGAATATATAGAGACTAACATATGTACATATAACGATCGTACCAGTAACAGAGTACGAAAATATAATTGTTAATACCTATATATTTATATAGGGTTTTCTTATAACGACTTGACAACTTTTTTTTAAAATAAAAAGCAAACCATTTGAGATATTTCAAAAAATTCAAAAGCACCTGCACATTCTGCCATAAGGATAGCTACAACAGCTTCTGCGAATCTCTCTACAACTGCTGTTGCGTGTGTCACTACAACTGCTGCCGTATACGCCGCCACTAAAGCACCGAGTCTTCCAACTACTTCCACGCACGCTACCACAACGCTGCCGATTCTATTTAGAACTTCCATTTCCTGCGCTGCATCGACTACGACAAATTTTTCCACTAATGCTGTTTTCGATGCTGCAACTGCAAACTTGGTTGCACCAAATCATTCTCCAATTGCTCCCACATATACCGTAACTACCGCGCCGAGCATTCACACAACAACAGCCGTTAATGCAGTCACAACTGCTACATCTTATGCAGCCGCAACAGATGCTGCGAAGATACCCACGAAACCAGTCAAAACCGTTACTGTGTTTTGATGGCAACAATAGCCATCGCTACTGGGCCTGCATATCCTGAAATAACTTTTGTTGCAGAAGGTTTTAATGCTGGCAGTAAAGTAGCTACTTCGTCAAAATCTTTGCCCAATAAAAACCCGCTTGAATCAATGGACTATCGACGACGAAATTCAAAGACGTCCATCGGTTCGAGTTCATCAAAAGTTTCTATGAAGCACCTACAAATAGAGTTACAGAAACTGTAAGAAGAACGGATATTGCGAGAGAAACGGGACAAAGAAGACCGCGAGGTCCTTAGGCAAAAATACCATATCCTAAGACAGTTGGCGGATCATGCATCGGAAATTGAAGAGGAAGCCGAATGTGCATCTAGGCTGAAGGTCGACAATTGGCTTATGCAAAATCCTATTCATGATTGCCCACAATCGACGAAGGTGACATGGGAAGCCGATGTAGCACAAAATCAAGATGTGAATAATTCTTAGCTTGGTGCTTCCGTTAACCCATTGCAGCAAGTACATGAAATAGCAACAATAAGACAAGCAATTGCTGCATCGTCGAATGTTATACAACAGCTCCCAACCTTCGACATGCGAATGCCGCAATTAACCCTAACCAACAATCAACAGTACGATCAACCCGCCTCATCATCCCCACTCCTTCCAGCACCATAATCAATCCCAAACGAAGCACCTGTTCGAAGTTTGACAAAGCATAATATTGCAGCGCGTTACTTAATGTCACGGGAGTTGCAAAGTTTCTCAGGGAGTCCCGACGAATGGCCGCTATTCATATCTACGTTCGAACGAAGCTCGGAGCTCTGTGCATTCACTGATGAAGAAAACCTGATTCGTCTGCAGAGGGTTTTGAGGGGAAAAGCCTTAGAATTGATAATCCACACTCTTCTCCAAAAAATCAAGGCAACGCCAGCGCCAATAGCAGAAAAATTAGAAACCACTGTAAACTTTGCTATATTTTTTTTTGCAAAACCTGTGTGCTACAATGGAGGCATCGGGCGTAGGAGCTTATTTAAACAATCCAACACTTTTACAGGAACTGGTTGAAAAGCTGCCTCTGGCCATTCGTCTTAAATGGGCCATCTATAGGCAGACATAACCAACATGCACATCGTCTCATTTTAGCGCTTGGATACATATATACATATAGATTAAGCGAAAATATTTATTTGAAATTTTGTTTGTTCATATTTTAGTATCCTCGATATTGTCTAAAGTTTTTTTTGTTGTACAGGACGTTACATACATAACTCTACCTTATTCGAGCTCTAATTAGGTAGGTTCATTAGTTTAAATTTACAGTAGGATAGTAGGATATATAGAGACTAAAATATGTATATATAACGGTCGTACTAGTAACAGAGTACAAAAATATAATTGTTAATACCTATATATATATATAGGATTTTCTAATAACGAATTCACAATTTTTTTTTTTTTTTAATAAAAGGCAAACCATTTGAGATATTTCAAAAACTTTATTATTATTAAAATCAAAACATTTATGAATGGAACTCGACTTCGTTCATATGGCCACGGCGGGCACGCTTGCAGCGGTCGATTCGTTGGACCCAATTTTCAACGACTCGATTACACATTTCGGCCGAAACGGTCGCTATTTCGCGTTCAATGTTGGCATAAACCAATGACTTAACGTAGCCCCACAGGAAATAGTCAAGCGGCGTTAAGTCGCACGAACGAGGCGGCCAATCGACTGGCCCATGTCTTGAGACAATCAGTAAATTGATTGTAGCGTGTGCTGTGTGGCTTGTGGCACCATCCTGTTTAAACCACATGTGTCCAAATCCGTATCTTCCAATTCGGGCCAAAAATAATCGGTGATCATGGTACGATAACGCTGATCATTCACAGTAACGTGACGATCGTTATCGTCGACGAAAAAATATAGCCCAATAACGCCGCCGGCTTGCAAACCGCATTAAACAGTTATTTTTTATGGATGAAGTGGTGATTCATGAAGCACATGTGGGTTTTCACCCGACCAATAACGCATGTTTTGCTTATTGACGAATCCATTGAGCCAAAAATGAGCTTCGTCACTGAAGATGATTTTGCGATGAAATTCACCATCTTGGCGGATCTTCTCCAGAACCCAATCGGAGAACGTACGTCGCTTCAAATGGTCCATCGGCTTCAATTCTTGAGTCAGCTTGATTTTGTATGGGTGTAAATCAAGATCCTTACGCAAAATACGCCATAATGTGGTCTGGGCGGTGCCCAATTCTTGAGAACGCCGTGTTATTGACTGATTTGGATCGTTTGCTAAGGCACTTCGACCAACCCGTTGTCTCACTGACACGGCAACATCACACAACGAAAATGTAGACTCAAATTTTTGCACTAAACTTGTTATTGCCTGTCTACTAGGGCGAGAATTACGACCGAAAATTGGAGTTACCGCTCTTAAAGTTGCAGTCACCGACTCTGAATATCTGTAGAAAATTTTTATAATTTGCAGACGTTACTCGTTAGTGTACTTTACCATGATGAAAATGTTGAGTTTACTGAATAAATTCACAGTGACAGTTTGATGATTAGTGAACGAGTGCGTTCAGAAATTAAATTCAAAGCTTTCAAGTCCCTATTGGAAAACCCTATATTATGTTTATAAGTAATGTTAAGACCTAAAAATAGGCAATAATAAAAGAAAGGGAAAAGAATCTTTTTGTTTTGCTGTTGGGGAAGTCTTCCTGGCAGGCGCTGTAATGCCTTGCTAATGATTTTTCAGGGAGTGTTGTAGGGAAGCAGCCTTCGGCTGGAGATGAAGTGACCAGGCAAGACAACATACGATCATTGGGGCAATCCTAAAATCGGCCACCGGATTCCCAGGTTGGGAGGGAAACTGCCAGCGCTGATCAACTCCGTAAGATCCGTCCGCTATTGTGGTTCGTATTTTGAATGTCGGCCCTCCGATAACGCCCTCTGTTATCCGATATTTCCTCCGAATTATTTATTCCTATCCAATAAACCTCCTATTATATAACAACTTAATGCCTAGGAACGAGATGCTGCATGGGATAGAGGAAAAATGCGCTGCTGGAACTACAATAAAATATTATAGGACATCTTCAAAGGCAGTGTAAAGAACTGGTGCGACGAAAGGCTGCCCTCACTATGGTAACAAGCAAATACAGAAGAAACGGGCAGAAACGACTATCAAGAAGTCGTTCAACCTTAACGAAACCACCAGTGGAGATGCCCGGAAAAGTCAGTAGCAGGAGTTGGCACCCCTAGGATCATCATTCAAATCTCGCTAGAAAAACGAATCAATGAAAAACTTTTAGTAGAAGTAGTCAATAGAAAGTCAAAGAATCTGGTGCAGAAACCCTGGTTGCATAACATAAGTAGTTGCAGCTTGAGAACAGCTGCGGGAGAAAAAGTTTAGGTATATGGTGAAGTCCGCTTAAAAACCTATATCATTCTCTCACGTTTTTCTGTAGGCTGACATATACGACGAATTTACCATTGGTACAGTTTTCATGAAAGAACAAACCCTGAAATACGGAAATATGGAGATACCAATTATATGGAAACGCCAACATTTCCGTCTTCAAAGTCGTCATCTGCTGAAATCAGATTCTATAGCCATCGTCGGAAGCAATTGTTTGCGCAAAAGTGTTGATGGAGACAGAAAATAAGAGAGATTTCATATTAGGAAAGTCCTCAGTGGGACCAAAGAAAAGCATGTTCCCTGTAAGGATTCTAAATCCAAAAACATTTAATGGTAAAAAAGGGAGAGATAGTATGACAATGTGCCCCTTTTGAGGCTATATCGACCACATTGAAAACAAATCGTGCAACACCGGTCACAAGAGCTCAAATCATCAAAATCAAGAACAAAATTCTCAGCCTCTGTAATCTGGATCAAAAGCAGCGTATCCTGGCAGAAAAACTTATCTGGGAGTACGCTGATATATATTTGCTGCACAAGACAGAGAATATGGACGTACACAACTTGTTTAACACTACATTGACATCGGAGACGCCCGTCTAGTCCGTCAATCTGCAAGGCGTCTTCCATTGGCAAAGCAAACAGAAATTGCGGAAATGGTGTAGAATATGAAAGTCGAGGGGTTGATTGAAGAATCGCAAAGTCCGTGGTCCTCGTGAAGAAGAAAGACGGCAGTACGAGGCCTTGCGTAGACTACAGATGTCTCAACAATGTCAACAAAAAGGAGAGCTACCCACTACCAAGAATTGGCGATACTTTGGGTGCGTTTTCTAGAGCGTAGTGGTTCTCAACACTAGACCGGCAGAGCGGTTACTGGCAGGTGGAGATTGATCGTAAAAATCGTGGGAAAACGGCTTTCACTACAGGAAGTGTTCTTATATCTGTACAATGATATCGTCATAGGCAAAACGTTCAAGGAGCGTCGAAGAGTGTACCTTTTTTCGTTCGGAAGTAAAATACCTGGGTGACATGTTAACAGCGGAAGAAGGAAGGACGGATCCTGACTTAATCGTAGCGATAAAAAGCTAGCCTATCCCAAAAGGTAAACACCCACTGAGAAGCTTATTTTAAGTTACCACGTACTACATTAGGTTCGTATAGGATTTGCATTGCGAAGATCCTGCACAAGCTTACGGAAATAGGCCGACAATTCAGGTGGTCTGGAGAGTGTGAAAAATCATTCCAAAAACTCAAGTGGTAGCTGTGCAATGCTCTGAATTTGGGTTACGTAAGACCCGGAAACATATTCATCGTGGACGCAGATGTTGGTAATGAACGGGTCGGTACAGTGATCTCTCAAATTCATGATTGTCAAGAAAAAGTGGTTGCATATTACAACAAGGTACTTTCCAGGCCTGAAAGAAACCACATATTAAATGGCGGATTCCAGAAAGGCAATTTGCTCAAAAATCAAGAGATTATTTTTATAGAAAATATGGAATTCCCGGAAGTAAGTATTTCTCTTAAAAAAATTGTCCACATATACATATGTATATTTCACACTTAAACATATTTGTAGAGTTGTAGGATTGATTGATGGAACTCATCTTTGTATTAAAAGGCCACATGCAAATGATGAGTTATTCTTTAATCGAAAGGGAAAGCATAGCATCAATGCCATGCTCGTGAGTAAGAGAATAGTGCGTATTGTTTTTTTCTTTTAAAATGTTTAACCAATTTCTAAGATATGTGATCACGAAATGCGAATCTTGGCTATTAATTCAAAATACGGTGGTTCATCACATGACTCTATTGTTTGGGGACACTCCAACGAACGTCACTATTTCGAACAAAATTTTCGAGATAACAATTTAGATTTTTTTGATTTTAAGTAAAAGTTGTGAATAACATACAAACATATGTGTTAACAACCCTGCGTAAGGAGTGTTGTCAGCCAAATGAGTAGTTGCCACCCTCAACTCAGAGATAGAGGCAATTAAGGCAGTTGATTCCAGCTTTCTTTCTTCATTTTTTTTTTATAATTTTAGCAGCACAAGCGCGTGGACGCAAAATCTGTAAAGGAAGAAGCATTAATATATTGAATTTACCATTTTGTAAAGGGAAACATATGTGAGAAAATTGTATAAAAGAATTATTTGTATTACCTATTAATAAAGATATGTAACACACCCTTTTCTAGCACTACACTGTGCCCTTTTATTGGACAGGGCTAGTTTGGGCAGTTAACAGATTCCCGCCGTCGCTTATCTGCGGCAACAACTTGCAAATATATTGGTTTCGGTCCACTGATCAATATGCCCCCAAAAAAGGTTCAAATTCCGCAGCCTTTCTCTAGGTCGGATAAATTACGCAGATCACCAACCAAAGATGGAAAGCCATGAACACCAGAAGAATATAACTGCTACGCCTGCAACGAGCTAGATTATGCTGGAAACATGGTCCAGTGTGACCACTGCGATGTCTGGAGCCATTACCTTTGCGCCGCAGTGGAAAGTTTCGTCAGTTAAGAAGAGTGGTTTTGTGCCCGCTGTGTGACGGATAAGAGTCTCTCATTGTCTAGGTTTTCAGAAGCAAAAGTACCTGCAAATTCTGCCATAAGGACCGCTACAACAGCTTCTGCGAATCTCTTTACAACTGCTGCTGCGTGTGTCACTACAACTGCTGCCACATACGCCGCCACTTAAGCACTGAGTCTTCCAACTACTTCCAGCACGCCACCACAACGCTGCCGAGACTACTTAGAACTTCCATCTCCTGCGCTGTCGCGACTACGTCCAATTTTTCCACTAATGCTGTTTTCGATGCTGCAATTGCCAACCTGATTGCACCAAATCATTCGCCAATTGCTCCCACATATGCCGTAACTACCGCGCCGAGCATTCACACAACAACAGCCGTTAATGCAGTCACAACTGCTACATCTTATGCAGCCGCAACAGATGCTGCGAAGATACCCACGAAACCAGTCAAAACCGTTACTGTGTTTTGATGGCAACAATAGCCATCGCTACGGGGCCTGCATATCCTGAAATAACTTTTGTTGCAGAAGGTTTTAATGCTGGCAGTAAAGTAGCTACTTCGTCAAAATCTTTGCCCAATAAAAACCCGCTTAAATCAATGGACTATCGACGACGAAATTCAAAGACGTCCATCGGTTCGAGTTCATCAAAAGTTTCTATGAAGCACCTACAAATAGAGTTACAGAAACTGTAAGAAGAACGGAGATTGCGAGAGAAACGGGACAAAGAAGATCGCGAGATCCTTAGGCAAAAATACCACATCCTAAGACAGTTGGCGGATCATGCATCGGAAAGTGAAGAGGAACCCGAATGTGCATCTAGGCTGAAGGTCGACAATTGGCTTATGCAAAATCCTATTCATGATTGCCCACAATCGACGAAGGTGACATGGGAAGCCGATGTAGCACAAAATCAAGATGTGAATAATTCTTAGCTTGGTGCTTCCGTTAACCCATTGCAGCAAGTACATGAAATAGCAACAATAAGACAAGCAATTGCTGCATCGTCGAATGTTATACAACAGCTCCCAACCTTCGACATGCGAATGCCGCAATTAACCCTAACCAACAATCAACAGTACGATCAACCCGCCTCATCATCCCCACTCCTTCCAGCACCATAATCAATCCCAAACGAAGCACCTGTTCGAAGTTTGACAAAGCATAATATTGCAGCGCGTTACTTAATGTCACGGGAGTTGCAAAGTTTCTCAGGGAGTCCCGACGAATGGCCGCTATTCATATCTACGTTCGAACGAAGCTCGGAGCTCTGTGCATTCACTGATGAAGAAAACCTGATTCGTCTGCAGAGGGTTTTGAGGGGAAAAGCCTTAGAAGCCGTCAGAAGTCTTCTTATACAGCCAAATTGCGTTCGCCGCGTAATTGCAACGCTTAGAATGCTGTACGGAAGACCAGAATTGATAATACACACTCTTCTGCAAAAAATCAAGGCAACGCCAGCGCCGAAAGCAGAAAAATAGAACCCACTGTAAACTTTGCTCTTCTTTTCCAAAACCTGTGTGCTACAATGGAGGCATCGGGCGTAAGAGCTTACTTGAACAATCCAACACTTTTACAGGAACTGGTTGAAAAGCTGCCTCCTGCAATTCGTCTTAATAGGGCCATCTATAGGCAGACATTATCAACATGCACATTGTCTCATTTCAGCGCTTGGATTTACCAAGTTGCTGAGGCTGCCAATAACATCCTGGTTCCGGTCCGTTCCTCAACAGCTGAAGGGAATACACCCCGCAGCCGAAATGTACGTGCGAAGGGTTTCATCAACGCTCACCATGCTGAGACAGTCTTAAACAACAACAATTTATCGTCCAAGCACAATTGCTGCATTTGTGCTGGCGCATGTGTTTCTGTTGCTGAGTGCAAGCAATTCCAACAACTCAACCGTAGCATGAGATGGTCGGCAGTAAAAGAGCACCAGTTATGTCGACGGTGTTTAAGCAAACACGCTTATAACAGATGCCCTTCAACGTCGGTCTGCGGAAAGAATAACTGCGCCTTCAAACATCACGAGTTGTTACACAATGAGGAGAAAGATGCCGAAGAAAGGCGCAAAACGATTGGAGACGTTACGCTACACACAAAATACCACTGCAATTTCCATCGCTATGAAAAGCGAGGAAAAAGTTGAGGAAAATTTCTAATGCCGACTGAGGACCAACGTGCTCTGGATTTGCTAAATACACATTTAACTACTACGATTGAACTGGCAACATAAATTCGCCACATTCATCAGCAAGCAGGCTTCCACATCCGAAATTGGATTTCAAACACGCCTTTAGTGCTTAAAACTTTGAAGTCCGACCCTACGGATAGCAAAAACTTAAACGTAGACGTCGAGTTGGGAACGGAAAAAGTACTGGGAATGTGGTGGTGCACCGCATCTGACTTCTTTACATACAAGCTGACCACTAATTCAAATCAAACGGAAATTATATTTGCCGGCCGTCGTCCTACGAAGCGCGAAGTCTTAAGGACTTTGATGACAATATTTGATCCGTTGGGACTGTTGGTCCACTTTCTGATGTACATAAAGATATTGTTACAGGAAATATGGAGGTCCAAAATCGAATGGGATACTGAAATTAAGGATGCAGAATACAAAAAATGGTTAAAATGGGTATGTTGCCTGCCAGCCGTTTAATCTCTTAAAATTCCCAAGTGCTATGTCATCAGCCATCCTAAGTCTGACTCGGAGAAGCAGCTGCACGTATTCATTGATGCCAGTGAGAATGGTTTTGCTGCCGTAGCCTAATTGTGAACAACTAATAATGAACTGATAGAGTGTGCCTTAATTGGGGCCAAAACAAGAGTTTCGCCGTTGAAGACCCTGTCGATACCACGACTTGAGCTGCAATCAGCGGTACTAGATGCGCGACTATCAAAGTGCATTGCTGAATCGCACACTATAAACTTTTCACGCCGATTCTTCTAGTCGGATTCTAAAACCGTCCTGAGCTGGCTTCGATCAGACCATCGGCGATATAGCCAATTCGTGGCCCATCGTGTCAGCGAGATATTGGATTTAACGATGGTATCGGAATGGCAATGGATTCCTACGAAGTTGAACGTAGCAGACGAGGGGATTCTAAAACCGTCCTGAGCTGGTTTCGATCACACCATCGGCGATATAGGCAATTCGTGGCCCATCGTGTCAGCGAGGTATTGGATTTAACGATGGTATCGGAATGGCAATGGATTCCTACGAAGTGGAACGTAGCAGACGAGGGGACCAAATGGCAGAAACTTCAGGAATTGGATGCATCCAGTCGATGGTTTAGGGGACCGAAATTTCTCTATTCACCTACGGACAAGTGGCTACAGGGAGATCAACCACAGGAGCTTACGAGAGAGGAGCTAAAAACGGAATTTGTAAACGTTAATTTGTTAACCCAAGCTCAAGAAAATATTTTTCGACCCAAAGAAACTTCGAGTTGGACACGGTTGCTTCGAAGTACAGCCTTTGTGTTCCGGTTCATCTACAACAGAAGAGTTCGAAACCGCGAAGGGACAAAAGCAGTGGGACCTTTGTCAAAAGAAGAACTTCAGCTGGCACAAAACGCATTGCTAAGACAAGCTCAGGCCGACGTGTATCAGGGTGAAATTGCGTATCTAACCGCCAATAAATTTGTTAAGAGATCCAGTCCACTTTTTAGTTTGTTTCCGTATTTAGACGACCACAAAATCATGCCAGCCAAAGGAAGAATTAACTCCTTAAAAGATGTGGGTAACGAATTTTAGCGACCGATAATTCTTCCTCGAGAACATCGGATTACGAATCTGATCATAATGGACTTTCATTGTCGATACAGGCATCGTAATGATGAGACAGTCGTAAACGATCTTCGACAACAATTTTACATTCCCCGTATGAGAGCCACCTGCAGTAAGGTAAAAAGGACTTGCCAGCAGTGCAAAAACAACAGTACGAAGCCGTGCGCTCGATCAAGACCGTCTTCTATGGAATAACACCAACGTGGAATCCATCGGATGAACTGCTGAGAAGCATGTTGATAGAAGCGGAAAACATCGTGAACTCACGTCCCCTCACGTACATTACAATTGATGAAGAAAATGAGGAGGCACTTACGCCCAACCATTTTCTCCTAGGATCGTCAAATGGAGTAAAACTACTAAAAATGTTTAACGACGACGACAGAGCACTTAGGCAGAATTGGCTAACCTAGCAGCAGTATGCAGAACGCTGTGGAAACGCTGGGTAAGAGAGTATCTTCCTACTATAAAATGGTTCGCACCCGTCAAGCCGATTGAAGTGGGCGACATCGTCCTTATATGAGTAGTCCAAATGAGTAGTTGCCACCCTCAACTCAGAGATGGAGCTACATTGAGGCAAGACGGTGTTGCCAAATTGACAATTGATTCCAGCTTTCTTTCTTCATTTTTTTTTTATAATTTTAGCAGCACAAGTGCGTGGACGCAAACTCTGTAAAGGATTAAGCATAAATATACTGAATTTACCATTTTGTAAAGGGAAACATATTTGAGAAAATTGTATAAAAGAATTATTTGTATTACCTATTCTAGCACTACACTGTGCCCTTTTATTGGACAGGGCTAGTTTGGGCAGTTAACAGATTTCCGCCGTCGCTAATCTGCGGCAACAATATGTAAAGAGAGATATAATATATGTAGTTTTCATTACAACAGGCAATGGCGGATATTCTTTGGAACCATGGCTACTAACACCATATAGAACCTGTACTGAAGAAAAACATACAAAATTCAACATCCAGCATTTAGTTGAACGTTGAACGTTGCATTGGTGTTTACAATTGTAAACTTTTCTATTTTGTTTTAATTTAATAACTTAAATTAGTTAATTCTATCAAAGTCGCTGGCGAATTCTTATGGAAGAACGAAAAAGTAGTTACTACCCGGAGAAAATGATAAAATTTGGAACAAGTATGCTGCTTTACACAATATTTGTATGCTCTTTAAAGAGGGGACATGTTTAGATTACACAAATGAAGAAAGATACACATACGCTAGTAGTGAAAATACTCACTAGCAGAATCTTCGATCAATTGCATTAAGAAAAAAAGATGAAATAGCAAACAGTTTAATGTAACGTGTACCGAAATACTGTTGGAGAGAAAACTGTTTATGAATATTTTTGCCACTCTCTTGCATAACTACACTAACTATTCTTATTCTTTGCACCATATATAAAGCCTACAACATTATATATTCTTTAACAAGTTTCAATAAACCACTTGAATTGAACGGTCGACTTTTCTTTTAAACTGCAACAGGTTATGGGCCCAGCCCATATATATATATAATTTTTATTTGTTTAATTCACAGTTTCTGTCCCAGGAAACATAAAGTGCAAGCGAATTAAAAGTGATTTTTTTTTTCTGCAATGGAAATCGAAGCAAAAGTCGAAAAACTTAATTCGTGGAGCAGTGGCGGTCCTATAAATTCCAGATAAAAGTCATATTAAGGTCATGTGGTTTATTTGAGGTGGTTACCGGTGAGCTGGTGCCACCCGCAACAGATAAACTAGAGTATAAGACATTTATTACATCTGATTGCAAAGTTCGGAAAATTATTGTGAGGGCATTAGTTCAGCAATCACTTACACATATAATGAATTGCAATACTGCAAAAGAAATTTGGGAGAAACTGGAAGCTGTATATGAACAGAAGTCACTCACCAACATTCATATGGTACAACAAAGGTACTATTTCTTCGTTAAAGCTGAAAGAGATGACATTGCGACATATATATCCAAGTTGGAGGCGATTGTACACCAATTAAGTGATGTGGGTGAGAATGTGTCGGATAACATGCTCATAACAATAATTTTGATGACCCCACCAGAAACATACAAGCACTTTCACACATCATGGGAATCAACAAGTGCTTCGGAGCGGACACTCGCAAATTTCACCAGCCACTTTATTATCGAAGAAATGCGAAGTTTACAATACCCAAATATTCATCAACAACAAAGTGCACTTGTCGCCGCAAGAAAGCCACACCATGGGGTGACCGTGGTGTAGTGGTATATGCATACACTCCTTAAGCAGAGGGTCGCGGGTTCAAATCCCGTGCGAGGCAATTCTCTGAAAAAGTCTTTTTATAGAATTTGCATGTAGTTATATGAGAATCCCGTCGGCGTCAACTGTGACATGAAGGCATAACACTGATGTTGGAATGGTTGCTGGCTGGGCTAAATGTAACGAACTAACAACTATCACGTACTGAGACCCACTGGTTGAGGATGCACTTGCTCGTCCCGTCCAGTTTGACAACCACCTCTAGGAAAAATATCGAAACTTATTACACCTGAGTTTCAAACTACTACACCACCCGCCCACGCCCTGGAGAAAACCAGTAAAAGAGTATTCATATCCCCTTGGTGCGCGCGCGGGATTATAAAAAAAAACCAACAAAATTATTCTCACTCAATAGGCAAAGGAAGTGGTAGCGGGGGTAGTAAGTGCTTTTATTGCAAGAAACCTGGGCACTGGAAAAAAAATTGCCCAATGAGGAAGAATGGTTTCCAAAATCAACAAAAAATCTCTCACCGTTACCAAAGCGACATGGAGCACCAGAAAGATGCATTTATTTCTACTTTCGCTTTTGATGAAAACCGTAATGATAGTTGGATTTTGAAGTCTGGAGCATCGAACCAAATGACGTTAAAAAAAATTTTTTGTTTTCTACGTACAGTCATTTTAGTGAACCACAAAGTGTTTGTGTGTGAAACGGAAAATTGATTTTTGCTATCGGTCGCGGGAACATAACTCCATTTGGCAAAAGAAATTTTTAAAAGATGTGTTGTTAGTTCAGGATTTAAATGTTAACCTTTTTCATCAAATGCCACTTTAGATAAGGGCTTTTCTCTCGTATCTGATAACATGAAGTGTGAGTTACGTCATAAAAGTAAAATTGTGGCAGTAGGAGTTCGGCAAAAGTCTTTATTTCATATGATGTTTAAAGTGCAAAATTCTATATTTGCTTATGTGGTGGATACATTTAAAATTTGGCACGAACGGTTAGCACATCAAAATAAGCACACGGTTTCAAAATGTTTATTGAATGAAAACATTTCGGTTAATGTCTCAAAAGATTTTTTTTGTGAAGCTTGTTTTTTCGGGAAGCAGTCAAAATTAAAATATCCTGAATTAATATGGTGAATTAATATATGTGGATTTATGTGGTCCAATGCAACAGCATTCTCTATCAAACTCTAGATGTATCTTACTCTTTAAGGGTCAACATTAAAAACAATAAGAAGTGACAATGGGGCAGAATTTAAAAATGAAACTATAAGGCGTATAATGTTACAACATCGAATATCTCAGAAAACATCTGTGCCGTATAACCCACAACAGAACGGCCGTGCAGAGAGAGAAATGAGAACTCTGGTGGAAGCTGCTCAAACAATGCTGCATGCGAAGAACTTGCCTTTAAAATTGTGGGCGGAGGCAGTCAACACTTCTGCTTTTGTCATTTACGTATTTAAACTCAAACAACAAATCATCATACGCGCTTTGGACTGGCAAAGCATTTGGTCCCAAATTGTATGGATTGGAAAGTTTTTGCGTCAATCTGCTATATCCACGTTCCTGATCAAAAAAGGCAGAAATGGTATGTCAAGTCCGAAAAAGCGATATTTATTGGATACATGGAGGGTGTTTAGGGTTACAGAGTTTGGATAAAAGGAACAAACATTATTAAGGTTAGTCGTGACATACTATTTAAAGATTCAGATCCAGATGATTAGATGAGAGTCTGGTGAAAAAGCTGAAACATTTTTATTTTCTAATGATGAAAATTTGTATAATTATATGAGGCGTAATGACTCTTCAATACAACCGATTATTCTAAAAGTGCAAATGATGACGTGTCTCAATCTGCGTATAAACAGGAGGTTGACAGAGGGGATGATCATCCGGATACTCCAATTAAAGACCGTTTAAGAAGTGCATCAAACAAAGGAGGCAGTTCCATTTCAGCGATGATAGCGGGGTGCGCTTATGTTGCAGACGTTGCGGAGCCGTCAAGCCTTAGTGAGGCTTTAACTTCGAAGGATTCGAAAAAGTGGGACGCGGCAATGAGAGAAGAAATGAATGCACTTGAGAAAAATGAAACCTGGGAGCTTGTTCCATCACCTGAAGGTCGAAAAATAATTGACAGTAAGTGGCTGTTTAAGGTAAAAGGCAACAGCACCAACGAACCGTTACGTTTTAAGGATAGACTCGTAATAAGAGATTTCTCTCAAGTAAAGGGAGTGGATTATGAACAAACTTTCAGCCCAGTGGCACGATTTAGCTCCATCAGAACAATTCTTCGGCTGGCAGCTTCAAGAATATTCAAACTGAGGCAATTTGATGTCACAACTGCCTTTTTAAATGATTTTCTTAAGGAAACAATTTTCACGAAGCAGCCTAAAGGATTCTACGACAAAACTGGGCGTGTGTGTCGTTTTCGAAAGTCTCTATGGGTTTAAATAAACATCGCCGTGTTGGAACGAAAGTTTTAATTCATTTCTTCAGTCCTTTCATCTGAGAGCATCTGATGCCGAACTATGCGTGTTTGTTGGAGATGGAATCATTTTGGCAATCTACATTGATGACGGTATTGTAGCAGCAAACAATGAACAAAAAATCACATCACTCGTCGATCATCTGCAGAAAGAATTCGTTCTCAAAGTTTTCGAAGCAAAGTACTTTCTAGGATTGGAAATCAAACAGTTTGATGACAGCGCTATACACTTGAGCCAGAAAAACCTTGTTGGAGAGCCAACAACATTATATATTCTTTAACAAGTTTCAATAAACCACTTGAATTGAACAGTCGACTTTTCTTTTAAACTGCAACAAATACATTTCATTTTTATCCTTTAAACTGTTTTTCTTTTGTAAGTCTTATTTCATTTTATTTTCTTCCAACATGGCTTCAAGTGTACGGACTTTTATATTTAGCTTTCTATTCTTCAACACTAGAAGTTCTTTAGAAGTTTCTTTATAAGTTTTGACGTAATCTTTTAGGATTTCATTTCTTTCTTCTGCCACCTTTTTCTTAATTTCGTTGCTCCATATTTATGGGCACGTCCTTCGGCACGGCTTCTCAGCTCCAAAAAATTTTAGTTTTTAAGAGAAAAATGTTTTTGAATGCGCCACCTCCTGTTTTTGTCATTTGTTTTATTTGGTTTTACAACTTACTTTTGGTACGGTATTTAAAGCCTATCCAAACCTTGAAAATAACTTTCGTTCAAATTCTAAATAAGAAATATACCAAGAATTCTTAGCTTTTGCCATTTTTTATTGGTGGTCCTATGCTATTAAATTTATTTTGCAATGCGTCCCACATTTGGTTTCTACGTTCTTTGCCAGCTGAAGTGTTAAACACAAGTCAAGTCCCCATTCTTTTCCATAAAAGAAGCAAGCATTTGCTTATTGGTTACTCACCTAAAAATAGGCTTTAAATTGAATTGGTCAGAATTTGTAGCATGAACCATATACGGTGATTCATCGTGAGGCTTGGTAAAATGTTAATATGAACTTAAAATTTTTATTATTGGTGAAAAGAACAATTCGTGGCATTTACTTTTTGAAAATGATATACTGTAAATGTTGGCCACGACTACGCCTGAGGTGGTCCATTTGGAAGGTCCAATTTCGGCCGACTCGTACGGGCATAGCGACTCGCGGATAACACGAGTAATGTTGGCTTCCAAAGCGTCAATGGTAGCCGGCTTATTCCCGAAGACCTGTGACTTTACATATCCCCAGGGAAAATAGTTCAAAGGTGTTATATCGCACGATCTAGGCAGCCAATTTACCGTAGCAAAACGTGAAATAAAGTGCTCACCAAACCGATTTCTCAACAAGTCCATTGTTTCACGCGCTGTATGGCTCGTAGCGCCGCTTTGTTGAACTCATCGAAATTATTTGCTTGAATTTCAGGGAGCACATAGTCTGTTAATATGGCGCGATAACGGTTACCATTCACGATAACATTCTGATTTGCCTCATTTTTGAAGAAATATGGACCAATGATTCCACCAGACCATAAACGACACCATACCGTTGTTTTTAATGCATGTAATGGTAGCTCTTGGTACTCTTCGGGTTGTTCATCAGTCCAAATACGGCAATTTTGTTTATTAACGTATCCATTGAGCCAGAAATGGGCTTCACTACCGGACAAAATTTCACGATAAAACACCGGATTTTCATTGAGTTTTTCCAAAGCCCATTCACTGAAAATATGACGCAAATTCAAGTCGCCTGGCTTCAATTCATTCATAAGTTGAATTTTGTACGCCTTTAGGCCGAGATCTTCACGTAAAATACGCCAAAATGTCGAATACGCTAAGCTAAGCTGCTGAGAAGGACGACGAATCAGTTCGTCTTCACGTACACTCTCAGCTACAGCTGCTATAGTCTCTTCACTACGTGTTGGATGTGGTCTAACCGGTCGAGTATCATCCACTAATGTAAACTGGGACTCAAATTTGCGAATGGTATTGGCAATAGTGGTTTCAGTAGGTCCATTATGCGCACCGTAAGTTCCTCGAATCGGACGAAAAACATTTCTCACAGAACGCTGATTTTCGTAGTACAGCTGAACAATTTGAAGACGCTGTTGTGGTATGAGTCTTTCCATGATGACTTGCCAAACGATACTGAACAAAAATGACAAAGCAGTTTGATAGGAGTCACGCGTGATCTGTCAAAAAAGCCTATTGAAAATCAAACCTCACAATCAATCTCCCTATATTTAACATACATTTTCTATCAATTCAATGAGATGAAACTTTTAAAATTTTAAACAAAGCACACACCAATCGAAATATATGATAATTATATTATGTTATGTTATTCATAATTGTCAGTTAAACTGTTCTGAAAATTTGGGCGTACAGTCAGGAACGAAATTAATTTGGATGAGAATGAAAACGAGAGTATCACTATCGTTTCATAGAAAGCAAATCTTCGGCACTCTCACTTTTATTATCGTTTTCACTATTATTTGAAAGATATTCATCTATCGGGTTACAGAATTACCACCCTGGCGTGGCTGTATAATCCTCTATGTAAGAAAATTAAATCACCAAAATTGCAACAGGATTGGGAAGGTTCATACAAAGTAATAACCCGGATTAATGACTTTGTCTACCGGAACCAGCGTGGGGGTCGAGGAAAAGTGAAGGTGGTCCTTTATAATAGAATGTGTCATTTCAAAGGAGGGAAGAATGACGAAAGTTGTTCGAGTAGAACAACTTAAGGGGGAGCAGTGTGATATCCGTTTGAATATAAACAGCGTCAAAGTGAATGGAAAATAGAATCAAATTTTCTAGCAAAGTGGAAAATTGTGTGAAATGCTGGATGACACTGATTGTTCTCGAAATTATGTCAGGGTAGTATAAATATCAACATTCCCCAAAGTATGCAAGTCAATGAAAAGTAAAAGGGTTAAGATAAATGATTAAATTATGAATTGTAACTGTATTGAATTAAGTAATTGTATTGAAAGAAATAAGTTTTATTACTTCTACCCACGAAAAAACATTTTTCAATACGTATATTAGAGAGTCGGTAAATTGAATTAAAATGCTCCCCAAACACCTTAAGGCATCTACAAAACGCTTTAATATGGACAAAACACAGATAAATTTTCTTAATCATTCGGACGTGTACAGGATTGAATACTGGACGCGTTCCGATTAAAATGTCAGTCAAACCAAACATATTGAATGCCAAATTTGCCTGTAAATGTAGGTGGAATTTCTATATGCCATATACATATACGACATGATTGAATATTTTACTTTCAATTCTTACTTAGAAAACTTGATGATGTTTTATTAAGATAACTAATTCATAGTATGAAAGAAAGTCAAAAGAATGAAATGAGTGACATAATAATGAAATAAAACTGATAAAATGAAATAAAGAACGTAAAACTGTTTAAATTAAAATTGAAGTTATACTTTTTCTTGAAGAATATCCTTTAGTCTTGCAAAATTCATGTTGCTGAAAGGAATATTTCGTCGCCTTAAATATATCGACGAAGCGAACCCTAACATGGTCAACAAAATTGTAGTGGCTTGCGTTATATTATTGTTACTTCTGTAACTTTAAAACCAAAGAAAAAAACAACAAAAACTAATTTTACTAGCACTATGCTTTATTTCCGATGCACTTGCCAAAGTATGTACTGAGAAAAATCCGAAAATGGCTTCTTTCACCAAAATGGCGGTGGTTTTTATTTGCACATGGCGTATGTTTAAAAGCTCATAATTTCGCTACTTGGTGTCACTGCTATCAGTAAGTGTACATGGTGACGGCAACATACTTCATCCAATAAGTGGGGCTGAAGTCATCTTCATCCCTGCATTACTCTCTTGGTCGCCGCCCGATTTTATGACTAGAACAGCTAAATTAGCAATAGGGCACTCGAAGACTTTTCCCGAGATTTGTATTGTCGCTCTTTTAAACTGACTGTTCGCGGCTATCAAAGTGTGGATCACGATTCCTCTTGCCCAGCAGTTTCTTGACAGATGTTCGTCCACTATTGTTACCAGGCCCTCTATTTCAATCGACTTTACCTTTGCGTACCACTTCGACCGTATGTTAATATTTGGCCTCAACCTTGGAGCTCTAACCGTGGAATAGAAATTGAGCGCTGCGGGGCAACCTTCGCCTTAGCGCACACAATGGTAACATTGATATTATCTTGACAGGTGATGCGAAAATATGATACAGCCGCATATTCGTTCTCGCTTTCATCTACAAAGGTATGTAGCTGAACCTTCGAATCAGCTTGACTTAGCATTGGTGAATAGCATCTACGAACCTTTATATCAGCCACGTTCTGCAAAAAAATTATTTACCGGAGCCACTTTTAAACATGCTTGCAGGCAGCTCATCTCTCAACCAATCGATCTCGTTGTTCGTTGATGCGGACACAAATATCTTTAAGAATTTAAGTGGCCCGTTTTTCTTCTGCCGAGATAATCTGCTCAGTGGGAATACGTGGATGTAGCGGTCACTATCAATTCGGTTTCTATCTCATTCATCAGATCCATGCACTGACTAACCAAGCCTTGTCTTAGTGGCAATAAGTTGTGACCTACTACCCTCAGAGATTTTGAGGGGAATGCCTAACTTCCAATTATCAATGCCTCATACGTGCTCATTGGTATGATGACATAGGAAGCCCAACCAGATACGGATAATGTTTGGCAAACGTCCGTCTGGAACTCGTCTGTGTTGGTAAGCTAAGGCCTTGAACTGTGCGTTGTTGGAATTGCTCTCGATGCAAGTTGTTCCGGAGCTCCATTTTAGACATAATTCTTCAGCTCTTCCAGATAGCCCTAATAAGCAGGCAAATTCTTCGCCCAAAAGTGTTAGCGAACGTATTGACTCGGCAGAACTCGAAAAAGGACTTCGAGGAATTTGTATTAGTGGAGAGCTAGATATGACCACGTTGACGGACGGGTGGTTAAAGTTTGAAGACTTTGCCATTCGGCACCGCGAATATGGATGTTTTCCTAGTCACGAGTGTCTTTGTAGGCTTGCAATTGGATGTCAGATGACTAGCTTGACATATATCACACTTTTTGCTCTTTGTACCTGGTTGAAATCTCATGTTGAATTTGTTAACTACTGCATGTGTAATCAGATGAGCGCTTTGACTTAATGAACGTTTTCCGCCTGACACAGGTGTCGCAGACAGCGTTGTAAACGATGTCATACAACCAATTACTAAATCCCAACAGCGAAGCAGGTTGTACATTTTCATAGAAAATTGCCCAATTTAACAGGAGATGCGGCGGCTGCTTATCTACGAACTCCTTTAAAAGCGCTGGGTTGTTGTGGTGTTTGTCACTTTCAACGTTACACATACATTTTTGATATGATTCGCTTATGGAATGCCCTGGCGACCTCTGTGTACAGAGTCGTTATAATTTACAAACATTTAAAAACAATGTACATCGGTACCTGTCTTTTCTTCCTCCCTAAATTTCCTTCGCCCGTGCTGTGTACGAACATTTTAAGGGTACAAAAACCCCTTGATCGCGCACTGATTATAAAAAAAAACATTCACATATTTAGAGACGAAAACAGCGAAGAGTATTCAAGAGAAATCTAATCTAGACGATACTATAAACACAGAAAAAATTAATCGGAAAGTGGAAGTGCAAGTCGAGATGGACAACGCGGTTTTAATTTGAGAAAAAAAATTGTTCATCAATTTTTATTTATGATAATTTCTTAAACAAATTTATTCAACTTAAGTTATTTAATTTTCAATGTAAAAAAAAATTTATGGCTGAGGTTTTCATTAGCCCACTAAATATTTTTTTTTATTTAATTTAATTTCTGTGCGGACAATTTTTTTGCTATTTTTATTTTTAAAGTTTTTAATTTTCTCCAGAAAAGTTCATATAATTCTAACTACCTACCTGCACTAATTTACATATGCACTGCGTACACCGCCTTTTTAGGTGTGCAGTTCATGTCTGAATATATATATATAATATTATACATAGTTAAAAATATAGTGTAAATAATAAATTTTAAATTACGTTTTTTTCTCAAAACTTTCCGATATACTGTTTAATACACCAAACGTTGCATACACCCAATCTTGCACCACACCAAATCCAACAGTGATCCCAAGCAAGGGCTGCAGAGGGGCAGCATGTCACCCGTCATAATTATAATTTTTCTAAACAAATCTGATGATTTTCACTTAAAACTTTGTTAAAAATTTGGTTAAAAATATTATTAATTTTTTTTTTCATTACCTCAAAAAAATATTTACGTTTCTTAGGCCATTTGGAAGCAAAAAAAAAAAATTGTTCACTGCGCATAATGAAAACTCGCCCAATTTTTATTTTCACAAAAGTAACTCTTGCCTAGAATTTGGAACGTGATAAGTTTTTTAAAATCCACTCCACTATTTCACGAAATGTCACTTAGATTTTAAGAAAATTCTCGGGCTCTCGACCAATCAGAATCGTATAACTGACTCTTCCCTAGCATTTAGAACGCGCTGAATCTTTTTCCCAAATTTCAAAATTTTAAATAAAAAATACTACTTTCATTAAAACTCGTTTTTAAATTCATTTGAAAAAAAAAAGATAAATAAAAAAATCCGTTAGGATTGATAATGTTTACTTATATAGTCCAAAAACTACACGAACAGATCCTATATCTATCTAAAAACTAAATCACTTTTAATGCAATGAAAAAAACAACATTACCGACGTGAATATTTTTGTATGCTTTTCAAATTCACTTTTAATCTGCGAAATTGACAACTAGTATGAAATTATTAGGATGTGATTGTCAAATGTCAATTCTCAGGCGGCTAATACTTTTCCACTTTCCATGATGTTGAAGTTGTTAGGAGAAATAAACTTTTTCAAATATAGAAGAAAGTTCTTCGAATATCTGTGCAATGCACGCAGATATTCAGTCAAAAAGGCCAATTTTAAAGTACTTTTTTTCGGTAGTGACAACTTTTCGTTGCCAAGCATTAAGCAGCTGCATAATTTGAGGTATGTTAACTGTCGGATGATATAACATTTCTGACAAAATTCAGAAATAATTTTGTTTAAAAGTTTAGGCAATTCGAATTTGTCTACGATTGGCATTGTTACCTCTTTTAAAAATCCCGCTAATTGCATTAAGCGCTACGCTATGGCCAACAGAATACCGGCATATAAATGGCCAGTTGATGTAGACGTTTGTCGCCAGTTTGATATGGGAGTAGTTGTTTCATTTGGTCATATGATACCAGAAAACATAATCAAGTCATTTCCTTTGTAAAATAATTATTTTCTCATATTATATGTTTCTAAGAAAGTATATTCCAGAGGAATGATCAACGTACATGCAAGCATTCTACCCCGATGGCGTGGAGCGGCTCCAATTATCTTTTCAATAATGAAAGGGGATGCCATAACTGGCGTATCAATAATGAAGATAGAGCCAAACCAATTTGATGTCGGTGTAGTATGTTTTCCAAACAAAGATATTCATGTGTAAATGTATCTCTTTCACACCAAATTGTTTTATTAAACATATTTCAGGTATATGCACAAAAAGAAATAAGCATTGATCCACATGTTTTAATGCCCGAACTACATGATGTTTTGGCTAAAGAAGGCGCAAACCTACTGAAGTCGGCAATAGAATCCTACCCCGAAAGCTTTAAAAACCCTCGAAAACAAAACGAAAATGAGGCAACATATGGTAATATTTCTTTTTTATTTTTAACTAAATGATTTTAACTTGGCATTTAAAGCACGTAAAGTTGTTCCTTCTATGGCTGAGATAAACTGGAGGGTTATGTCTGCGTCCGAAATATACAACTTATACAGAGCACTATTTGGCTTTAAGCATTTAACAACAAAGTTACAGGATTTAAATATCAAATTGGTGGAGCTTCGGTTAGGACCTACTTTGGAAGAAAGTAAAGATTGCCCTGGATCGGTTAAATTTGTGCGTAGTGCAATGTCTCTGCGAGCACAATGTAAAGATAATACTTTTATTGATATTGTAAAAGTAAAAGTTGGTGGAAAGCGTATTATGACAGCTCTGGAATTTAACAATGGTTTTCTAAAAAAAATTTCAAATATTCCATCAATTTTTAAATAAAAAATATCTGAACTAGTCTTATTATTCTAAAATTTCTTACATTTAAATTAGTGGCTCTATTATAGCATACGAGCGCTCTACCTGGCTTCGCGTGGGTAGTATGAAAATTTAAATAATTAAAATTTTTTTATCTTTACAGAAACTAAATATTACATATAATATTATTATATGTATTATTTTTAATTTAACAATGCCAAATAACACATTTTTTGTTTCGTCTCCAGCTGATATCAAAATAAATTGATTATTCGTACTTCCTATTCTTGATAAACTTACGTAAAATTGCCGTGTGAGAAACATTCTTTCCGAAAATCTAACCATACATATTTATTCGCTTGCTTTGTGATTTTTTAATCGCTGTAGCAAAATGTAATTTAATAGGCAATTGTAACCTCTTAAATGTCAACAGCAAATCCGTTGGAATAATTGTAATGCTAGGTATATATGCTTTTTGCCCTGCCGCAGGTCCCGTAAGTATAATGGCTCCGATAATATTATTAGAGATGCGATCTGCAACCTACGCAAGTTTGGAAGATTTAAGTTGTGTCGTTACGTTCTAGGTATGCCAATTTTTGATTGGATGCAGTTATGGAAGTTCTGTTGGATTTGAAGAATGTAAAAATTCTTGTTGATAACACATTTTATGTTTACGACTATATAGACATATAAACCTGGGATGTGTCTGGTAGCTTTCGCAAAATGATATAATTAATTTCATCAACAGATGCGTTCCTTTTCATCAAATGACTGTTGCTTCAGCCTATTACCAACAGAAAAGTGTATGTTCTAAGGAGTGCTAAAGCCCTGGACTCAGGTTGTATAGAATTACGATTACAATCACAATGTGTCCGCTGTTAAATATTCGGGCAGAAATTGTGAAATGCAGCCTCTATGCTTAAAAGAACTGAAACAACCACAACTTCGTGTTGAACTCTTGGAAGGAATAGGGTGTCTGGCAAAACACAGTTTTCCACGTGCTACTGCTGGGCTTAGCGCACCTCCACTCATGATGGAGAAATCCTTTGACAAGCATCGAACGAAGTGCCACACTTGCTAAAACATCAAGACCCCATGTTCTTTTGTTTAGCGAAACTAAGGTTACCAAATTAAAGTCGAGACGTTGTTTCTAAGCCTGCGGAAAATAAAACACAGAAATTGGGGAAATAATACATCAATTAGTAGAGCAAATCTTATTACTCAATTGGTTGGATCAGAACAATTTCGAAGACGCTTTCTTCACTCACTGCTCAGTAGGCTTCTATGAATATTCTTTTCAGTATTGAGGTAAAGTAGTCTATACATTATTGGAGATACGATCCCAGTGGCGACTTAGAGACCTTGAAAAACTCACAGTGTATTTAACACACCACCCGCAGCTCACTAGCAGTTCAGGAGTTTCGAGAGATTCATCTTAAGCTGCTTTCAAATTTTCTAGGTCTGGTTGATTATCTCCTCAAAAAATTTTTAACGAAACTAGTCACCTTTAATTAAAGCGTAGTTGCCCTTAGTTGAAATTAAATCTGTTTGAGCCTCTTTAAAAGGATAGGTAATCACTTTGATTTTTCTTTTCTATATTTTCAAAAGAATTTTCGAACATTTTAGTATGTATTGCTTTTACTTTATACAAATTTTAAGTATTTCAGCCCAAATCGGAAGGTTTAACTTCCTTAGTAAAAGCTGGATTTTGTGTGGATGTGGATTTTTGAACCAAGTTTTTGCTGAACCATATCGGCCGAGCCTTTTCCATTTCTACAATTCGCTTTCCATTCAGAAACTCTGCGGACTAAAAGGCAACATTTTTAAATTAAATTAAATTTGTTTTGAATTATATACCTGCTCATTTTTCTCCCCTTCATAGAGCAATACAACTTCCTCTTCTACGGGATTCAAGCCTAATTCTTCTTGAATTTTATTCTGCATCAACTTCGTTTCCGTAAATACTTTTGCATAGCAATGCGCTGAAGTTAAATAATTTATGTTGCATTCCACAACAGTTTTTATTCTATTACTTACGGCACAATACTCCAATTTCATGATCATGTCCACAAGTGCGGCATGAACGTAAATAAGTTTTTAGTTTAAGCGGTTTCCAAACAAACTCAGGGTTGCCAAATTTTCGACTCAACCTTCTTTCAACGGTTCTTCGATGTTTAGGCACAGCCCAAAGGATACCATCACCAATTAAATCTTTGAGGTTAAATTTCAACTTGTTTTGCGTTTGACATAGAAACGAGCTATTTGTCTCAACAATGGCAAGATGCTCTAAAATCACATAAAATTAAAATGGGTTAATAAGTATAAAAAGACATTACCTGGACGAAAAGGACTTCGAAAAGCCTGAGAAACTGCATTATCTAATTTATTTATTAAATTGGATATCCCAAGAACAATAGAACGAGCCATTTATTAAAATAACCTTTTTTTTTCGAAACGCAATCCAATATAGCTGTTTTACAGTTGCTGTCATTTATATAAGAAAAATCTTTATACCAATTATTCTATTTCTTTGACGCAAATATAAGAAGCTATAAAATTCGCTATAAAGTTATGGTTACAATTGTGAATTTTATGTTTGTTCACTGCCCAAATTCAATTATATATTAATTACATTTCTCACTACACGTATCAATCAGGCTTCATCTCTGCCATATATACGAGTATATTTTTTATGCGAGCATTTTATTTATTTTGCATTGTACAAACCAAGAAATGGATATGAGTGGGGTTAAATCTGAGGAATAAATTTTCGTACAACGTAATGAATGGCAATGTTAATTACCTCGTTAATCGTGTTAAACGCTCGTATCTGCTATAAATAATTGTACTATAGCATATTAAAGTGTATTACAAATTTGACAAAAATATGATACTTTTTTATTTAGCATGGAAAATAAATTTTATTGTTCTCGTATAAAATAGGAGTTGTTTCTTTAAATTAACTTGATTGTCACATTTGCACTTTAAGTTTCTGCATTCGCCACTTAGATGCCCAGATTGTTCGATCCGAGGCGTTAATATCCATTCGTTTTACATATTCTGGCCATTTCATTTCTGACCACACCGCTGTCACTGTATACCTCGTAATTGAATATGTCTTCATCTGTCTGCACAACGCCATAGAGAACGGTTGGAATGATTAGTGTTTTGCATTGATTCTGTTTATTATTTCTTGACAAGGCCTCATTATTAATTTTCATCCTAAGAGCAAAGAAACGGCGATTGGCAAGTGTAACTCATCGTTCTAATTATGATAAAGTGCCGCTATTTATAGCAAGTTAACTTTTTCCGCTTCGGTATCAATATATGCGAAAGCACTAAATAGTAACAGTTATATGCATAATGATGTCAATGCAATACATATTTTGAAGATACAAACTTATGATATAACTTAAAATATAACTTAATTATGATATGTCTAAATCGCTTGTTTGCATCAAAGGTCCCGGTTACATTAGCTCCGATTTTCACGGAGTAAATAACAACAAATCAGATCTCTGTTTTAATTTAATTAATTACCACAATACATGATAGCGTTTCAGCATAATTGTATGTTGAATTTTGCTATAAAGCGTGTCGGCAAATTTTTCGTATACCCACCATCCAGTTAGAGAACAGATTCCTAAAAGAACCGTAAGGCAATACGAGAAACCCACTTAACATTTTCTTTAGTAATTTAACTGGTCGTTATGTTTCCTAGTTAGTTTCCTGGTGCGCCTCGAGCTGTAAAGAGATATGTTTTTTCGGTCCAACCCGACAGAGGGAAATCGAAATAAGTTTAAATGAGCCAGTAATGACTGCAAAGCATTTCTTAAGCATGTGAAGTTCCAATGCGACCAAAAACTGAAACAAAAAATACTACTTAAATAGAAAACAGCTTTTGTCCAACATGTATCCAAAAAAGGCGAATCTTTTTTTCTATGGTTTTCGTAGCAAAAGGTTCAGTGATGATTTGATGGCATTTCTCACCAAAAAATGGAACAAAAGATTAATGTATATCTGGCGAAAATAACATAGTTGCTTTCGATATTTCTAAGGCATTTGACAGTTTAGCATCAAGCTCTTTTGTTTAAAATGAGCTTTTGAGATCGTTGACTCTCTTCTTCAATTGATTAGAAATTACCTTTCGGAACGTTTAATTCAAATTGTCTTGGAAAGTTTTAAGTCTGATAATCACAAAATAACTGCTGGTGTTACCTCAGGGCTCCGTTCTGTCTGCGAAATTTATTTTTAATTATCATTTATGATCTCTTGTCTGCCACTTCTAATCTAATATATTGCTTTCCTGATGACAGTACTCTCGGTTTTTTATATTCGTTCCCGGACTCACGTTGTATAATGTTGACATGTTGAAATGATATTTTAACTTGTACTAAAGAACGCTAGCTAGATAATTATGAAAAAAAACTCCTTTACGTTTTGCCCAATAATTTCTTTTGGCCCAAGATTTTCTAATTAGTGTTTTTTATTGTCATTATTATTTTTCTCCCACAAGTTATAAAATTTGTCCATATTAAAGCGAACAGTCTCTTGTAGTCACTAAAAGCGCTTTTTGCTAAATCGCTGCGTCATAAACACTTCCATATGTACGCATGTAATTTATAACCTTTCTAGCGAATTGCATCATGTCGCGCGACTATTAGCAATAAATGCAGCCTCTCATATCATATGCTTCATTTAGATTAAAATGTCAAAAATATAATTCCAATAAATCCTTATTGACCAATGTCTTTTACATCGAGATTAAATGAAACAATTTCGTTGATCTAGTATAACAATGGAAAAAAGTACCAACAAACTGAAAAGAAAATTTGAAGTATATTTTGCCAATATGTCAATATACTATAAGCTAGTGTCCTCCACACTATTGGACAAATTTGAACGAAAACAAGCAAAGAGTGAAAAATTAAAAAGCTTTGAAGGCTTAGCAAAAATATATGAAAAAAAAAAAATAGGACAATATATGCTTACTATAAAATCTGCTGAAGTAATAACCCTTAATTCAGTTTCTTGCTTACGAGTATCTAATCAAATGCATGATAACATACCGAACAAATCAAAACAATGGATTAGAAAACAGACCATGGTGCACCAACGGGAAGAGTCTCGCATAGAGATAAACAAAGCATCTAGCGCAAGCATCAATAAAAGAGTTGGCGGTTAGTCTACAACAAATTGGTAGGTGTACCAAAGCTGTCCTATTACATTTACTTGTAAATGTATATTTAAGCACAGTGTTCCATCTATGTTAGAACCTTTAACATCGATATCACGAAGTTCTCATTTATTAGCGGAATAGACAAATGATTGAAGATTTTTAATGGCATCAAATTGAAGATAGGCGATCTTTATTTTCAACAGGATGGAGCTAACAGTCACACAAAACGTGCAAACCTTGAGCTATTGCGGTGTAAGTTTCTAGGTGAATTAATTGCACCTAATGGTGATATGAACTGGCCATCGAGATCATGTTATAAAAGAACATTCGGACCGTAATTGATGAACTTAATGCGGTAATGTGTGAGTGAGCTCTTGAAAATTTTGATTTCCGTATGAGAGCCTGTAAACGTGTTCGAGATGGATATGTAAATGCTGTTATTTTTCACACAAAATTTTTAAGAAAAATATTTTTTTATAAAATTATGTCTGTAATCCTGAGTCTCAAAATAAATTAAATTTAAGGGAAATATTATACTAACTTTTTTTCAAAATTCTAAATGTGTGCTACAAGCTTTTATCTTTTTCGTTATATTTGGCCATATAACTACAATATATAACTATATTTGGCTATAACAAGTCAAAATTTGACGTTAATACACTTTTAAAAATAACAAACTTCCGAATATTTTTTTGAGTATTTCTGTATTTGTGTATTCTTTTGTTCATCATCGTATCAGAAAAAATGTCGATATTAACACACTTTATGAACGCACTCCTCGGTTATACCAATCAGTTATCATCTCTTGTTTTTCTTGTAAACAGCTGTTACGCCAATAACTCCGAATATTTGACGTGTTTTACCTGCTATTTTGACTAAAACTATATGCATACATACATATAATACATATCATTGTATTACAGTCAAAAGTAGAAAAGCTTATAAGTAGAGAATAATTTCACGTTTATTAACAAAGAGATACAACAATCCTTTGGAATGAATGTCCTTCATGTTAAAAAGGTAACTGACAAAACAAAAGTGAACCAACAAATATAATACTGACTTATATTAAATAGTAGTGATGGAGTATAGCAGCTCGAATTCCACTAAAGTACAAGATTTCCGTCTAGCATTCAAAGCGTTTGGACCAGTAATAAAGCTTGACATTGATACAACGAAGCCCGTGTTTGCTTTGTTGAAATCGAACTTAGATGTGACGAAAGCAATTGCGGTGCCTCCAAAGTCTGCTAGCTCGAAGTTATCGAGAGAAATCGAATAGGCACTTGATGGTGGCCGTGGTGTTAGCTTCAATCCAAAGATTCAGTCATAACTACATCGTTGGTACTCCCGAAAGCATACAGTCGATTAAGTTTAAGTGGTATTAAAAGAAAAACAACGAAATTATTTTAATTTGCGCTGGCAAAGCTTCGAATATTTGTGAATTTAAGAGTGACTGGTTCGCGAAAAGTGCTGTATAGTATTCAAACTTTACATACATATTTTCATTTGCTCTGTCCCAGGTAATTCGTTATTCCTATAAAAATCGTTATCGTAAAAAAGGAAAGAAAAGAAAGGATAATGGCTTGTTTTGGGAGTTCTAGTCTCATGTGTATTCGTCGTTCGCAGACGGATAAATTTTTGTGTCATTTATTCTTAAATCGGGGTGTTCTAAATAAAACAATAATTCGTTCGAAATATCAGTTTTCTGCTTGCCGTGCTGGTGTTGAAGATCTTTCTGTAAAAAGATCGTTTCATTCTACTGGAGTTTTAAGTCGATTTTTGGAAAATACTACAGCCGAACGCAATTCAAAAGTAAGTGAATTGAAATGATTGCATGATTTATTCTTATTTATTGTTTAAAAAAGTTATTGGATTCACGCACCACTTTTTACTTTTTAAAAATATTAATAAATAAATTCTTACTTCTCAACTGTAGCTGAATATTATTTAAATATATAGTAAGTACAAGAAATACGATTTTTGAGCGCGTTACTACATATTTGTATCCCGGCTGCGAACGTATTAAGTTGGCAACATGACGTTTTAGTTAGTAACATTCTGTAAATCCTGTTCGTTGTGCAACATTTAAAGATATTTTTTTATCTTACAACAGCCTGTTAGTAGGTTCGTAAGCACAGGAGAACTTGCAATATGTAGTATGTGTAAATCCGTTTCGCTTATTCACGTTGTGTAAGATATTAAATAAAATTTTCAAGGCACACTTGTTTTCTTGTAGATAAAATTTGACAGTTTTTGCTTGAACACATGTTTTTATCCACTCTGAGCAAATCATTTTCGGAGTACTAACACCACTGCATCTGGTTATCACTTTCACTAGATAGGTTAGCAAAGAATTATGTAATTTTAGGGTTTTGTGTTTATCACATCATTTTAGTTCTGAAGGCAGGTATTTTGTTAACATAAGTCAAGAGGTTTTGGTTCGCTTGCAGCACAAATAAGTGCAAATACGTTAAGGGATAATATTTTTTACGAATATTGTCGGTCATAGTATTTAATTTGTATTACGTTAGAAAAATTTACCAAACGGCTCTATGCTAGTGCAAAACATGTTTAAATGTACAGTATTTTGTTTTTCTTAAGCTTGATGAAAGCGTTTTGCCCGCTAGTTGAATAGACTTATGGATAAAGCAAATATAAAAAGGTACATAAAAAGCTTAGTTTTCTCAATTTTATTAAATTGAACAGGAATAAATAAATAGTTTTGTTAAAATTCAAGTTGTAAAATATTTCGGGAAAAGACTTAAACAATCATTTATACCAAAGAGTACAAAATGCCATCATTATTGTACTATATTATTGAAATTCATGGAGAACATCCATAAAAAAAATAAGAGTCTGTATTGATGGTTCAGTCTTTAAGACTTAAGAGAAGCCAGGATACGCTGATATTTTTTTTTTTTTTTTGTTTTTTTTAATCTGACTTGTGTCTTCTTCGAACAGCAAAAAATGTGAGCAGAACTTGTTCCATCAACATTTTAGGTCCAAAGTATCTGATTTAAAAAAAAAATTGCAACCTATTTTTAAAAATAAGTAAATGATCCTAAGAGGATATATCAAATTTTATTTGATATGTAAGGAAAACGTCCTTAAAACACAGAAATATTTGATTTAAAGGAAAGGGACTAGAGTTAGCTAAAAAAAATAGCTTTTAGAGAGCTTCTCAACAAAAAAAAATCTTAGTTTTTTTTATTTTCTTTCTTAGCTTTCAAATTCACCAAAGACTAAAACCGGTTGCAGTCTTAATTTATTTATGATGATTCTAGAATTATTCATAAAAAGATTATTAAAAAAAAAAAAAAATTAATATCTTCGTTCAACTATTTTTATAACCTTAGTCTTGTCTAACAAAACTCAGTTCAACACCTTTTTACTGATTGAGTGTTATTCAAACAGTCTACTCTGAGATCACAGTAGTGTTACATATTAATATACGTGTTTGCTAATTTAAAGAAGAGCTTTACCAGTTTAAGAAGGCAACACTTTAGTGTAATCAGTTTTATTTAGCAGGGTATGCGACTCACATCACCCATAACATTTTTTTCTCAAATATACAATCTAGATAAAGGTTGTTTTATTTTTTTCTTTTTAATAAAATCCAACATAATTCAGTCATTTTGGTTGAAAAACTGAATCAAGTGGTTTTCATAAGCTTGTCTTGAAGCCAGCTTAATCCCATTGAGAGAATTCTGCATAGACCGGAACAAGTAATAGTCAGAAGGTTCAAAACAATATCTCGCAATTTCTAACAAGACATCAACAAATCGTGTGTGTGGGCAGCCGTGGCCCAAATCACAGTATATTGCTTCCAAATCGTACGGTTCGGCGTTCAATCTCAGCCGCGCCCAAAATGCATTTTTTTTTTCAGCAACTTAAATCACGAACATGCATAGAGTACAACAACAAGTCCAATTACACTAATAAATTAGTCTCTCCATTAAATGTTGGATGCCACCGATGGGGCGAAAAAGCCAATGAGCCCAAACATCTTTCTTTCTCTTTCTGTCTGATTTTCTAAAAAACTTGGCACGTGTATCTTGTGCAGATGTATCTTCTTGAGTGTGTTTTTTTTTTTTTTATTATTGTTCCCTATTTCGCAATTCGGGTTGTTTTTTTTCTATCGTAACCACTCGAGTTGTTCACGGTAAAGTTGAAAATTAACCGTTTGACTACTTGGACGTACCTCATGGCTTTTTCCAGTCCCACAGCACGAATATTAAAGTATCGCAGATGTTAACTTTGCCCATCATGTTGTTTTCCGCAATTCATGTAAAACCCATACGTAGAGCTTTTTTATTTTTGTGTCCACTTTTCTGTAAATTATTCAAGCTCCATGGTTCCATACCTTTCCAATCCTTGTTATGTGCGGACTATATTGCTGCTAATAATTCATTTAACTTAACTAATTCATTAACTTAAAATAAAATAGCTAAAAAGCTTAAGTAAAATATGTAGATCTGTTCAACAATGGGTCAATTTGCATACTGGACATACAATACGATAAAACTCTAAGAACCGTCTCTGGATGCATCCTCAGTTGAAGTTGTGAACAGACTCTGCATTCCCCGGTCTGCCAAAATTCCACGATGTGTCGCTGTACTTAAAATTACAAATTTGTCAATAAGTTTTATGTTTGTCTGGGCATGGACCGCCCTGTATGTATAAAATTATCGATTCTCGCTTTTATTTAAGACTAATATGGATAGGTGCTTAAGTTCTTAAAATTAACATCGAAAATATATTCACAAAATTTCGAATATACTCTTTATTTTAAGTCCAATATCTAAAAGGATCGAAGACAATTAAATGGGTGGCCATTCTTACAAATTTATTGTAGCCGTCCAATTTATGATTACTTTTTTGAGCTCTCCTAGTGGTATATCATATACAAAGTTAGCCTTCAAGGCATCGAAAATTGCTATTTTATTAGTATAAATAAATCATTTACTTGACGAAGTCCCAAAAACCAGAAATCATCGAGAGTTAGCTATTTAATTTTTATTTCATTTCGATTAGTACAAAAAAAAAAGTTCCGAATGTTCCGAAATTGACCTCCATCGATGTTCTCCCATGAATTGATCTTAATATATTATGTGATGGATTTGGTTATTAACAAGTCCTTTTGTGTGTTGGAGCTAAGGAACTAATGGATGAACGACTTGCTCATGACGAGATATCTACATTTCGCGAATCGATGACTGATTTTTTTGAAGGTGACTTAGGTAGGTTTTATCACTTGCTATAAGCAGCTTACTATATAAGCTTAATTTTGAATGTCTACGGATAAGCCAATTTATTTCTTTAAACCTGATTTCGAGCTTATCACGCTTTCTTTTAACGTGTAATTTCTGTTGTAATTTCGCATCTAGAGTCATTCCCAAATACTTTGCCCCGTTTGCGTACGATATTTTTACCGAATAAAGGTGAATCGTCTCAAATATTGAGTTCAAAGCTCGTTGGAGTTTTCCCGTCGAAGATTCAAATGTTTGACCCGTCGCGATTATAGCCGTATCATTCGCGAACGTGGCTACCATAGTATCTTGATCTTGAGGTGTATCTCTTGTTTACAGTAGGAAAAGGTATGGACCGAGAACGCTTCCTTGTGGAACGCCAGCGTGAATTTCCTTGAATTCAGTTTCATTTGACCCGAAACAGTCTGTTTTCAGGGTAAGATTCCAATATTCTGTGCATTTTCACAGGTAAAATTTGTTGTAGCTTATACTACAGACCTTCGTGCCATGCCTTGCCGATGGCTTGTGATACGTCGACTACGTCTATTGGATTGGAACATATAAATGAATCATAGAAGCATTTATAACATAGAGAAGCTTTATTAACGCTTTTAGGATCTCACTTGAATCTTCCAAGTGCCCGACAAATAAATTCGTTTTTTCTTGTCTTCTTTTGCCCATGCACCATTGACTTTTGTATTGGCGGCGACTGCAAAACGGGTTTTCTAGTGGACCTCACGGCTTTCCAGAGCTTATAGTTGGAACTCATTTCGGCAGTCAAGCCTTCGAGATAAGCAGATTCTTAAGAGCTTACTGTGTTTGTTTTAGCGCGCGTAAAAGGTTTTCGATTTTGAGCGGGTATATTAGTTTTTTGTTTCTTACTCCTCTGTTTTGAAAACCTAGGGGTTTCCGAAATCAAGCGTATGTTAATATGGTTTTTCCATAGAAAAATTTCTGGTTCATCGATTTTTTTCAGAAGGCCGTTTGCGTTCCATGTTATAATTTTAAACAACTGTTTCATATTCCTATTTTGTTAAATTTCTTTTGAGGTTCGAACTCGAGCTTGATTAGTTTATTAAACAAGAGTTTTACAACTTTAGTTTGCTCCTCTAGGTTTTCTTAATTTATCGCGGGGAATTGAGCCATCGGGTCTGAAGTGGCTGAACTTAATTTGAGTCCGTATGACGCGACTTAAGCGTATGATCTCGCTTTTTCTGTTGCACTTGATGAACCCTTTTTCGCCATTTTGACTGTTTTAGATGTCTTAGGCTCGTCGGTTTGAATATGTCTCAGCATTCGGTTTAGGTTAACGGGTTTCACGAGTGTTTTCCGCCTGTTTTGAAGTTCTTTGAAAATTTCGCAACCTCAGTAATTAGCTTGGTGATTTTCCGGGCAATTGAAGCAAACCGCAGGTGTCTCCTTGTTTGTATTGCATTTTTCCTAGAAGTGTTTACCGGCACATTTAACGCATAGTGAACCATTTTGATAATACGCCGTCGTGTGGTTGAAACCTTAGCAATGTTTGCATTGTTGTATCATTCGTTTGCCCTTACGCATTGGCTCAATTTTGACTGCGATACTTAAGGTAGATTTGATTCTATAAATTTTATAAACTTTCTCGTTTTACCGAAAGTAAGTATGAAAATACGAAGTTCGCGTTTGAATATGGTATATTTGTACGTTTGTTGCTTTTGTGTTAAGGATCTTAAAGCCCTGTACTTACACGTCTTCTTTTTTGCACGAGGGGTGAAGTCCATTAGCAGCGGTTTTTCAAAGTTATTTTCATAAGTATACCATTAAATTTTCTTGGTGTTAAGCTTTAGAGACAATGTGCGGAGGGCTAAAAAACCATCTTGAAAGTATGCATATGCATATTATGTATGTGATTTACATTGATTTATGTTTTGTGTCTAATACAGATCATTTTGCGATATGTAAATTAAACTAGTTTATCACTTAATAACTTTGAACTCGAGGATAGGTTCTTTGCAGCAAACTAAAATTTCTCAGTAAAATATTACGCATTGCCAGTTTATCGTAAATTGTACAAGCACTCAAATTCCATTATCCCAATCTTCATTTTTCATCTTCATATCATCTTCGTCACTTTCGTTTTACTTCCAATCTTTTGTTTGCACCTGTTTATTGACCTAATTCAAAAGAAAGAAAAAAAAACATGTTTTCTGTTATTTATGTTATGATGAAGGAGAGAAAAAAAACCAATCGATTGCATAAATTCTTTCGGCAATTATTGTAGGTATTAATTTAAAATTTAATTTGTAAATTTAACATATAGCTGTGATATAACACCATTAATAGTTTCGCTATCATTTCATATTCCCACATTTTTGTGGTGAAATCTTCCGAAAAATATTCATATTATGCGTATTGGAAAGAGCAGTTTATTTTTGTAAATGAATAAATTTGAAAGTTTACAACTAATTTTCTAATACGAGTACAAAACATCCCTAAAAACTCGTGTGGCAACTCAAAGATTTTATACTTTTTTTCTTTGTTGAAAAATAAAACCTGTACGAAAAAAGAAATAAATAAATTTGATAAATAGTATTGTAAAGCATTTGGAATCAATTTATGAATTGCGCGATGTCACATGTAAATAAATTATAATTTTGAAAAAAAAAACTTCATCTAAATTTGAATAATCTTAAATCTACAACAAATTCTACTTATGATCAAAGATAAAATGTAGACTTGTACAGCCTGACTTCAGCTGTAGAATAGACCTCCTGAGACATATGGAGCCTTCCTATTTATAGGGTGTTGTTATCTTTAAGATGGAATGTTATCTTGTTAACTTCCTGATTCACCTTAAAAATCAAAAATTCAAATTTGGTGATATCTTTACGTTTTTTTGACGGTTTTTAAGAATTTTGGGTCTAGAATAACTCCAATACGAATAGGGGTATCGGTTGGAAATATTTTTTTTTTTTTTTCTTGGCCAAATGACGTGTCTTCATGCCGAATCACAGATTTTGACAAAAGTCGGCTGATGTCTTTTAAAGTTATTAAGAAAAGACACACACAAAATAAAATTAATTTTTTCTTAAAGATAGAGAACTGTTCAAAATTTTGCAGTACAAGTCGAAATCTGTTAACATAGCAAAGGTCTGGCAAAAATTTGAGAAAAGACTGATTCAGAATCATCTGAGATTCATTTTAAAACGTCAATGCAAAGCACGTCTGAGATCTGATCGGTTAAAACTTCTATGGATGATACGTTTTGAAGAGACTCATTTCAGAAGTTTGATTGACAGGGGGCAATCCCCTCTGAGTAAGAGGGAGATGAAAATTTATGGAAACGCTCTCAAAATTATTCGTTTGTAATAGAAGGTGTATTTATATAAGGAAGTGCTTTGCGTGACCCATCGTCGTACCCATTTCGGCTAGTTTAGTTAAGAAAATATTCTAATATATTTCATGTGGTAATATTTCATTCTCGATATTTCATGTTTTAATTTTCTATTATTTGTATAAGTGTGGTTTCCCTTATCTACCTACAACTGGTGTTGATTCCCTTCTTTCTTTAAGAAGAACGTCCTGCTTCTTCGGTTAACACTCCTGCTCATTTGAGCAGTCTTTGAAATCTCATTTCTTATAGCTCCTCTTTTGGAATCCTTCTAAACAGTTTTTTCTTGTCGATATATGATGGATTGCCAAAATTATTAATAAGATGATTGTTAGCCTTATTTGTAGCTTTATAGGTTATTTTTATTTATCTAGTTTCAAATCTTCGTTTGTGGTTTCTGCATATTGTCTCATTTCATAATGGTCCAAGGTATATGTTTTTCAAGAAATTCTGTGTGCTTGCTGGTGGGTTGTTATATATTTTACCTCAATCTCAGTGTTCTTTAAAAAATTAGTTTAATAAGTTCTTTTTATCGTATTTTCTAGAGGCGGACATATCTCCGTCTTTGATTATTTTCCAGTGTAATTTTCTTTTCTTAATCTTATTACGTTGTGCTTTCTTATTGTATAGTATTTCTGACAAGCATTTTTCTTTATCTTGTATTTTACAAAAGGTATATAGGTTACAATTTTCAATAAGTTTCACATCTTATTGGCTTATGGCCTTTGTTTCATAGGTATAGCTTATGTTTTTTTATTAATAAATGGGGATTTTATTAAAGTAACAATTTTAATAAAATTGAAATTGCTAGATCCAATACTCTAAATTTAGCTGAAACAACAGTTTGTAATACAATTTGCAATTCTACGATCTTAGCAAAGAATTACGAATTTACTTCTTTTTTGAATATTGTCAGCTGTGTTTAAGATCGCATTTCATTGCTACTTGTTCATTAAACTCAATTAAGTCCAAATACAAGTTTATATATTTAAAAATAAAATAAAATGAACAAAAATCAATTATTTTCGGTATATTATGGCTTTATTAGAAGAAGCGAACATTCCCGAATAAACGATAATTCATTCATATTATGGCTATCCGCATAATAACATCAATCTTTAAGGGCACCCACAAAAAGAGTCTAACGGGGTCGAATCGCAGCTCCGAGGGGGCCAATTGACATTGCTAAGGTGTCTGATAACACAATTACCGAACTTAGCGCGCAAAAGATCGTCCATGTGTTCTATTTCAGCCCACAAACACTCGGTAATCAAGAGTCTGGAATACTTATCGTTGACAGAAATAAACAGACGTTTAAAGAACCATTTTCGAAATAAATGGGCAAATAATGCCTATGAGATGAAATTGATTTTTCGGCCAAATTCGACGTCCAAATTGAGCTGCTGTAAAGTAATATTTAAAGATCTTTGTGTAAAATTCTCATCAGCCTGGTGCGTGACACGTTGAACTGTTGAGATCGATGGCGAATCAATGTTTTTGGATTGAGCCGAACACTTCGCAGCCACATTCGTACGAAGTCGGGGTTCATAAGGGTTGTTTGCAAGTAAGCCAGTCTGATGAACTTTTTTTCTGTACCTCATTTCAGACAAAACTTATTTTTAATAAACTGATTGTTTGAGTAACACAGCACTCACATTTGAAATAAGCTTGCAATATTCCTAACGTTATTCAAGCGTAAAGCGATTCATTTCGTTCTGCCGAGGTATGATACTAACTAACAGTGTAATTTCTAGTGAGAAAGAGCCGTAAATGTCAAAATAACAATTTTTTTTATTATTTAAGAAACCAGACCACGGTGCGCGCGCGGTACTAGGGTGTAATTTTTATAATTTTTTTTTAAGCAAACGATTAATGTTTTTTTTTTATTGATACTAATATTCAATATATACACACAATACAATATATACATATAAATGCGAATACAATTTTTTTTAGTCGAATCTTAAGAATAGTTTGCGGTGTACGCCGCTTCCAAAAGGACACTCCGACGAAGTTGCTGCTTTGCGGTTAACAACAATTAGGCTATCTGAAAAATACAAAAAATTATATTTATAAATAAAAAAATTAAAAAAATTAAAAAATGATATATTTATACGTAAAAAAAAAAAAAAAAAAAACGGCTCAGCGAATTTTATTTTCCATTTTCACAGAATGTTTTCATCCTTTATTAAAAAAGAAAAAAAGGGAGCCCTTTATTTGAAAATTCCTACGTGGTGCCATAGACACTTTATTTTTTAACATTTTAAAATTTGGTACATACAAATCGGATGAATATTTTTCAAATTGTTGTCAACCAGGTAAAAAAACGTAGTTTCGAGAAAAACACCCTCAAAGTTTTGTTGAAGGATAATTCGACATACAAACTAAATTTTAAATGTTTTTCATATGCTGTATTTCCGTAAATTTTACGATTTGAAGTGCCTGAGCACTTGTTAAGTTATTAGGAAAATGGGACAAAGAGAGAAAGAAAGATTTTTGGGCCCTGTGGTTATTCCGCTCCTTGGGTGGAGTTCAAAATTTAATGGGGAGACTAAATCATTAGTGTAATTTGACTTGATGTTGTATTTAGAGGCAACTATTCATCTCACGAAATTTTTAGTTTCCTGAAAAAAAGTCTTTCGGTCCCGGCTGGTATTGAACCCCGAACCGTCTGATTGAGAAGTTATTACACTACAACTTGAGCCATGGCCACTCACCCTCATATAATTAAAAAAAAAATTATATTTGTACCACCCGTTAATACTTCTATAGTATACGTCGCTGTATATATTCGCTGTTGATTTGATGTTCTAATTCTGATACAACGTGTATAAAATATAGGGTGATTCATCGTGAGGTTTGATTTTCAATAGGCTTTTTTTGACAGATCACGCGTGACTCCTATCAAACTGCTTTGTCACTTTTGTTCAGTATCGCTTGGCAAGTCATCATAGAAAGACTCACACCACAACAGCGTCTCCAAATTGTTCAGCTGTATTACGAAAATCAGCATTCTCTGATAAATGTTTTTTGTGCGATTTGAGGAACTTACGGTGCGCATAATCGAACTACTGTTTACAGCAGTGGATGATACAACCAGTTAGACCACATCCAGCACGTAGTAAGGAGACTCTAGCAGCTGTAGCTGAGATTGTACGCGAAGACCTTTACGAATCGATTCGTCGTTGTTCTTAGCAGCTTGGCTTGGCGTATTTTATGTGAGGATATCGGTCTAAAAGCGTACAAAATTCAACTTGCGTTGAATTTGCGTCATATTTTCTGTGAATGGGCTCTGGAAAAACTAAATGAATACGTTAATCAACAAAATTGCCATATTTGGGCTGATAAGCAAAACGAAGGGTACCAAGAGCTACCATTACATCCATTAAAAACAACGTTATGGTGTGGTTTATGGGTTGGTGGAATCATTGGTCCATACTTTTTCAAAAAGGAGGCAAATCAGAATGTTACCGTCAATGGTAACCGTTATCGCGCCATGTCAATGGACTATGGCTTCCTGAAATTCAAGCACATGGTTTCAGTGAGCTCTATTTTAAACAAACAGTGCTACGAGCCATACAGCGCGTGAAACAATGGACCTGTTGAGAAATCATTTTGGCGAGCACTTAATATCACGTTTTGATACGGTGAATTAGCCACCTAGATCGCGCGATATCACACTTTTGGACTATTTTCTCAAGGCATATGTAAAGCCTCAGGTCTTCAGGAATAAGTCAGCTACGATTGACGCTTTGTAAGTCAACATTAATCGTGTTATCCTCGAGATACCAGTCGCTGCGCTCGAATGAGTCGCCCGAAATTGGGCCTTCCGAATGGACCACCTCAGACGTAGTCGTGGCCAACATTTATTCTTTTAACCAATAATAAAAATTTGCATGTGTTTTATTTTACATTATAAATCAAAACTTAAGATGAATCACCCTATATAAGAAAACATTGGAGAATTCTACAAGTTTTCTTTCTCAGGAAATTCTTGGCGGGAACCATCACCGATTTCGGTTATGACCTCATCCAATCAAACACAGCTGGTGTTAACTTTATTACATATATTTATATATGTGTAATCCTAAAATCCAAAAACGAGCTCTAGCATGCATACAAAAATAAGGAGGACACATAAGGCACGTATTATAACTGCTTTAGTACACACATAAAATAAAAATTATTATTATTATTAATAGCCTTTCGAGCTTAAAGCAAAAAGAACTGTTTTTTTATATTTTATTGCTGCAGGTTTTCCCAAGTATCAAGTTTTTCTGCGAACTTGTTGATATTATTATTGTTATTACCATATTGTTACGTTTATAAGAAAAAAAAAAGTAAAAGTTTATGTTTAAGAGGTATTTTCTGGAGAAAAGTGGCAATCAATTCAAAAATTAGCATGAGAAAGAAATCTGGAACAGGCTAAGAAATTGAAATTCAATTTCTCAAACAAGATATCAACTACCACTAGTATTAACAGAGCAATTTTTGTTAGCATGGGTCAGGGTACATCAAAGTAAGCCTTTTCTTAAATCCTCGATAAATGATGTCAACATTGGAGATAGACCCTTACTGTAGAACGACTTTTTTCTTAGGATATACCAAAAAATCATTTCCCAAATTATCCTTGACGAATTAGGGGACACCCTGTATATAGCTTAGTAATCATTAATTAATTAACTTTTTTTTTTTTTCAAGGAAATCAAAGCACGTTTATAATCTCGTCAATGAAATTCAATCTGTTTATTGCTGCTATGTTAAAATTTTTGGAAAATTACATATTCATATGTTAATCAATAAAATTTATTTCTGCGAAATTACAGATTTAAAATACGAGTAACGTAAAGAATAACTAGCTGAATAACTAGAATAACTTCCTGATAAAGAGAACTTTTAATAGAATTTACAAGTTTATCTAAAAATGGTCAAAAAACCGGTAAACTAAGAAAAACTAGCTGAAATGACTGCGACCAATGATAACTATCTGATAAAGAGAAATTATAGTATTCTCCAATAGTTTTTAATATTTCATATCCTATTAGAATTTAGGAAACCTATTACCTATAAAAGTTTAAATGGTCAGATCTGAGACTCTTTGTATTTACGAAATCGTTGTTAGTACTCTATCGTTGTTCCAAAATTCTTGCTATTCCTTAAATAACTGACATAATTCTGGCCCGATTTTTTTCAAATTTTCGATAAGTGTGTGCTGTATAGTATTAATAGATTTCGATTAGTACTGCAAACATTTCGAAAGAGAAACAGATTTTTAAGAAAAAATTAACTTTATTTTGTGTTTTTTTTTTTAAACAATTTAAAAAGTCATCAATAGATTTTCGTCAAAATTTAATGGCCGTGGTTCGGCATGAAGGCGCGTTATCCGACTAAAATTCAAACCGATAGCATTATTGATTCACAAGTTATCGTGGTCCAAAAAAAAATCACCTATTGGGACATACATTTTCTTTATCTCTCTGTCTCTCTCTCAAAAACACATACATTTTCTTTAAAACATTATACACACCTTAAATTTAAAGGTATTACCAAATTTTCATTTTCGATTTTCGAGGTGAATACACGAAGTTAAAAATATGCCAAAAAGAAGGGCGATCTGCAGCAGGACTACTAAAGATTGGTATGTATAATAGATTTAAATACATATATGAGTATATTGCATTATATATTGGAGCTTTAGTTTATTTATGCATGTATGTATATTATAATACATTTCAACTGTTGATAAACCAGAAGTATCTTCAAATATCACTTGTTGCGTCCCTTTGAAAGTAATTTTAGATTGTAACTAACATCTATGATGGCGATATTATGCACGAGTACAGAGCCGAGGAAATCATTCTTCCTCGTTGCATTTGTTGCTACACCAAAAGTATTCTGGATGAATATGAATACTTAACAAGCTAAAAAACTGTCTTTCCTAAAGAAGGTGCATTAGATTGAAGGTCAGATGTAATATTACGAGTAAGTCCTCTGTAATTATAGAGAAAACAGAGGAAGTCTGTTTGGAACTGCAAACTTAGAAGCTTATATGTTGTTAATAAAGTAACATTTGAGCCTAATGGGCTGTTTATCATCATAATAGTTTCCAAACATTTGATAAGAAAGCTAAATTTCTAGTATTATAGTATTTGGCTTTATATAAAGCATCTTCCCGTATAATACAAGAATTGCCATAAAACCGACTTAACAGTTTCTTAAGGCATTGTAACTAGTCATTATATAGATACTTCATCGATAAGATCAAGATCCTTTATTCCTTAGCGGTTCAACGCTATCATTCCATAGGCAAAAGGCGTCATACGATGTAAGCTGTTAGGCGATTGTTACGTTTAGGAAATAATACAAAACCATACCTACAGAGGAAAATCGAAAAAAGTAAGTGATTTTAGGATGATTGCAAGGCCTTGCTTAATCGTGTAAGATGATGACCAAAAATTGAGGCAGACAATACTGCAGTATCCCAAATCAGTAAGCCGTTTGTCAAAAACAAAAAGAATTCGTCTTTATCCTCTATCGGAAAAGCACATTTGCAATGACTTTACAGCTTTTAGCTCCTTGAATAAATTTGCTTGGTGCGCACATCGGTAAATGTACTCCATTGTTTCATATTGTGTCATATCTCGGTTTGTTCTAATGACGTCAGTTCACCTCCATTTCTTTTTCTATAATCCCGCGTGCGCACCAAGGGGATATGAATACCCTTTTACTGGCTTTTCTCCAGGGCGGGGGCGGGTGGTGTAGTAGTTTGAAACTCAGGTGTATAAGGTTTCGATATTTTTCCCAGAGGTGGTTGTTAAACTGGACGGGACGAGCAAGTGCATCCTCAACCAGTGGGTCTCAGTACGTGCTAGTTGTCAGTTCGTTACATTTAGCCCAGCCAGCAACTACTCCAACATCAGTGTTATGCCTTCATCTCAGTGTTGAGGCCGACGGGATTCTCATATAACTACATACAAATTGTACGAAAAGACTTTTTTTTTTTCAGAGAATTGCCTCGCACGGGATTCGAACCCGCGACCCTCTGCTTGAGGAGTGTATGCATATACCACTACACCATGGCCACCCCCATGTAAATGCAAGAGTTCTCGTGTTTAATGATCTTTACATTCATAAATTTTGTGATTCAGATGGTGTAATTATGCTTTTCTAAACATTTTCTACCACATTGGCTATACTGCTTCGCAAGCTTTTCCCATAATCCCATCCTTTATATCCCTTTCCGAGAAAGTGAAAGGGGTATAAAGCAGTTGTTCAGCTTGTCCCTAAAACTGCGAGTTTTAGTGTCAGCTTCATGAATATTTCAAAACACGAAAACTTCTCAATGAACGGGAATACGGTTTTCGAGTAACAGATTCACTTATGATTTGACTGCATACCTCGTCTTTAATGGATTGGTAAAAACGATTAATTGAGGTTATTTGGGATGGTTTTGTTTCTGACAATATTTTTAAGTTTTTTTAATGATGCTTCTAAAACAGAATGCGATCTTCTGTCTTTAAAGCAATATGGTGCTGGTATCATTGTTTCCTATTACAACATGCAAACATTTGAAACCAAATTTCATTTTTTCTAAATTTCCTTCCGCCGTCCTGTGTGTAAACATTTTGAGAATGTTTATAATATGTTAACTTGCGCGCGCGCTATTACAATAATATATACAAATGTATATTGTGTACGTTATGTATAGTTCAAGAAAAGGATGTGCGCGGAATTTCTACAGGATATGACCTTTATGTTACAAAAAAAGTCAAAAACAAGTGGTCAATAATATTAAATGTTTATATAGTATATATATAATATATATATTATATATATATATAATATATATATTATATATATATAATATATATATAATATATATATATATTAATATTAAAATGTTTCCGAGTTTGTGGATTGTGTTACCGTCTCCATTATATAGGTAACATTTTGTTATGTTTTTGAACTAAAGGTTATTGTGTATGATATTTTATCAATCAGAAATCAGTTTATATTATCCAATATCCAACATCTCTGAATAAACAGTACATTTTATACACATCAATCAACTTTAATTACATTAAGACATTATGTAAAATTTGTTTGACCAAAAAAACTTTCATTTTCAATGGCCTTGATTTCTTGAAAGCTTAATACACTTGTGATTCATCTGTTTAACATATTAACGAATTGGCAGGTCGAAAGGTAGTAATGAAATTTACATTTGGTTTACTATTGCGTCACATAAATATGTAGGTAAGCACATGGGTATAATTTTTAAGAATTCAATTGTTATATGATTAATGTGAAAGTTAAGGTCAAGCCTAACGGAATCTTTCCATAATTTAAGATGAAAGAAGTGTTGAACCCAAAAACGTAAATTGCGTTTAATATTTGTTAAAACTCGCATAATAAAAGACTTTTTTGTGTTGGTTTCGGTTCGTGATTCTTAAATTTTCGTTACATCGCAACTAACAGTTAAAAGTATTTTATAATAGAGGTCATACAAGGTTGACAAGATTCGTGGGGTATTTTTCCAAATTTTCGCAGCTAATTACTTACTTTTTAAATAACGTACAATGAAACCTAAGAGTAATGTTGGGAAAACAAATGAATTTAATATAAATATGGCAAATAAACAAATGTTTGTTTTTAGAATCCCTTTTGTGGTGTTACTTTGAAAAGTTTCTGGAATGTAGCCATCTTTATAGGAGATATAAATCCACATATTCCCCTTACTAAAAAATATGACACATTTTGCAAGTGCAACGAATAATTTTCGCGATGTAAGGTCAGAAAAGCATAATACATTTAATCACTGTCTGTATGACGTAAATACAAATATCTTATGTTTTACATAATTGAGTTAAAGATTATCATTTAATTTCTTGAAAAAAGACGTTTATTGTAAAATTTAAAACGCATTGGTGTAACTATGTTTTAAGAATATAAGTTTTCTGACTTAGTAGCCTCCGTATCAAGTTTTGTCAAATTGCTAGTGTTGCTTTTCACCAAACTTTTCCCGTATGCATTGTACAAACATATATATATATATATATATATATATATATATATATATATATATATATGTGAGACAAGTCTATGTAAATATTCAATTTTGTTGTAAAGCTAGAACTTTTTATCACCTCTCTGGCAGTACCCCAGTGATGGTTTCGTTAGATTTAAACAGTTTATAATAAATAACACAGATCTAGTCCCACCAAATATACAAATATACCCTGCAGCGTGAATATTCGGCCGAGCCGACGACGTAGACTTTCTTCTCTTTAAATTGCTGTAAAGCACCCATTTTTCATCACCCGTCACGATGCAATGAAGAAAACCCTTCCTTTTTTGCCGCTGCAGCAGTTGCTTACAGGCGAACAAACGACGCCCAACGTCTATTGGCTTCAGATCATAAAGAACCACAGTTCCTTGTTATTGAATTATTTTAACGCATAAAATCGCTTGGAAATGGCTAGGTAACTCCTAATGCTGAAGCAAGCTCTTCTTGCGTTTGTCATGGATCCTCATTGAGCAATGCCTTCAATTCAGCGTGTTCGAAGAATTTTGGCATACCTTCACGCAGGCGGTCATCAATATCAAAATCACTGTCTTTAAAGTGACGGAACCAATCCCGGCACGTTGTTTCACTTAGAGCAGCATCTCCATAATTTTTTTGAAGCTCTCGATGTGCTTTAGCCGACGTTTTCTTCGAATGAAGAAGAAAATCAACAATTCCCACAAATGACGATTATTTGGCACAAAATCAGACATTTTCACACAACCAAAAGTACGTGGCATCATAAAAAAATCACTAATGTGTCAAAAGGGTTTGTTTACCATAATACTATTACTTTCAGAAATTTTAGATTTACTGACATTGCTATATCAAAATAGAAAAACATTATTTAAATTAAGGTCTGTAATTGGCTGCAATAAAGAAAATGTTTCATTTTACCTCTATTCAACATCACAATTCTCAAAATTTTAAATAGTTTTTCAAAACCTCACAATTTTTTAAAATATTTCTTATTTAAAACAACACCTTAACCTTCATTCTCCTTTCAAACCAGCCCCTATCTACCCGCTCTCTATCCAAGTAACCATCCATCCCCTATTCAAGAACCTACCGCTTATCTAATCATAATCATTGAAGTAAATTTTTAATTTCATTTTTACCTGTTTTCATTCACACTGGAAACACTTGTCATCAGATGTCGACTAGATTTTTTTTAGAATGAAATGCTAAAAACAAAACCGCGATATTTTTATGCAGAAAAGTGTATACTCGTAGGTACGAGTATACCACAGACGACGCGATTATAATTTTGAATGACTAAACCATAAATTTTGCTGCTGAACCTTGTTTTATACTAGGGCGTTGGCTATAATTTTGGTAAAGATTTTCACGTACTTATTGAAAACAGCCCAAAATGAAACAATTTATTGTAAAATACAATATATCAAATGCTGTACAATTATTTTCACACTTAATAAAAAAAATCCCTGAAATATCTTAAAAAGTGGAGCAAAATGTAATTTTTTTTATCATCGTCTACTTGCAGTGGGCTTTAATCAACTAGGTACGCAACAAATCAACAAAACTTGGTTGGCATTAGATCCAAATCCCAAAACTAACACAAAGCAATTAACAGTTGTATCAATTTGCGATCAAATATTTTGAAATTCACATAAGAAGAAAAACAAGACCAGTAATCCTTAATAGTAAACTTGGTATATTTTTTTAGATATACAACTTAGTCCCCCGGTACTCCATATTTTATGACAACTCTTTGCACAACATTTCTTTTTTTATTTGTTCGAAGCTTGACCACTATGGAAACTGTACTTAATTTTATATTTCTGTGTTTTTTCTGTTTGTAAACACAAAATTGTTTAGACAAAATTAATTTTTCAGAAGCAAATCTTGAGGACGATATTTTGAGAACAATATGTCAATAAGTCCTTGAAATTGGAACACTCTTTTCGGCGAAAAAACATTTTATTTATCTTCTTTTAGCTCGATACACTTCGTCCAACATTTATCCAATATTTTGGTGTATATACAGGGTGACTGACCCGAACTGCAACTTTTTAAATTGCTATATTTTTTTTATTTTTTGATAAATTTTATTGTGCCAAAGCAAAAAATGTTGGTAAATACATCAATTTTCAAATTGTGTCAGTAGTTTTCAATATGTCCACGCTTTGTGAGACGGTGCCGAGTCTTGTTAATATGTCCACGATCTCCAACAGGAATAATTGCTTGCCCAAGGCTTCAATACTGCCTCTAAGACAGATTCACGGTATACGATCGCATTAATTTTGACGTCACGGTCCAAAAATACGAGCGGAGAGCGACCATCGGTGGTTTTGGCGGCCCAAACAATCACCTGCTGCCTGCTTTCTGGTGGCCGTCCCCTTCGAAGGACCTCTCTGGCAAGTAAACTCGGTCATTTTGTTTGTTGGCATATTGCTCGATAACAAATGGCGACTCATCGGAAAATACCAAATTCGGCAACTCACGCCTTTCGTGCAAGCGTAGCAACTTCTTCGCTATTTCGACTCTAACTTTTTTCTGTTGCGGTGTAAGATCGTGTGATTTTTGGAACTTCAATGGCTTGAGCTCAAGCTCATTTTTCAGTATGTGTTGCGTCCGTTCCAACGATATGTTGAACGAGCCAATTTTTTTCCACTTCGACACGGATTTCGCTCAATTCGAGCCTTTACTTTCCGAACCATTTCTGCCGATGCTGCTGTTTTTTAATGACCACCTCCATGGCGTTTTGCAACGCTGCCAGTATCACGGTAACGAGCTTTGGTTCGAGACACAAATGATTTATTCACGTTGAGGTGCTGGAGGGCTCTAACGATAGCTACTTGTAGTTTTCCAGCCAAATATAAAGCAATCACACTATCACGTTTGAATTCCATCGCGGATAAATATTTTTCAACACAACTGAGACGCAAGTCGTTTAAAAGGCTTGTAAATAATAAAATTATCTGTCATGTGTCAATTTGAGCTCACAGTAATGAACGGTTTGGAAATTATAGCAGTCTGAAGTTGGTTGCAGTTCGAGTTAGTCAGGGTGTATACAGATGTATATATATTTTGCTATTGCGACTGCGGACTTGTGCCCCAGTTTGTTGTCCTGGTGGGAGAACCGATCCAAAGATCTGCATAATAGGCGTAGGTGGTATTTTTCCCCTTTTCAAGGTAATCGATCTGAATGACCCACGCGCAATCGGAAATATTGTCGCCATAACCTTGGTCGCCACACAGTTAGAGATTCCTATGAATCCTCGATAACGACGTGGATGCCGCTGCTGATATGATCACAGACACTATTTTTTTGGAATGAGATGCTTTAACCCTCTTCGGATGAGTATCAAACCAAAAGAAAAGGTGTGATACGATTCGAACTGTAAAGTAGCTATCAGTTTTAGGGAAAAGTTTTTTTCGGTCCTACAAGACCTTCAACAGGAAAACCCAAAAAGGTTCAAACGTGCCAGGAATGACTGCAACATCTTATTTAGGCGTGTGAAATTTTAATACGACCAAAAAATGGGGCAACAAATACTACAATGTCCCGAAAGTAATAAAAACTTGTGGTCGTTTGTCAAAAAAATCAGAAATTCTGCATCATCCCCCACCATAATGCTCATTTACCCGTCAGCTCTTCAGGCAAGGCCAATCTGCTTGCTGGCAAAACCACTGCGTAAGCTTTTCCATCGATCTAAATTTTTAGGACTTTTTCCGAGCAGATAGAAAGCAGTATTTATACAGCCCGTCCCTAAAAAAGGCGAATGTTCTCTCTCCTTCTACAGTACCATTGGAATTTCGTCCTTTCTTTCCAAGGTCACGAACACGATTCTCAATTACCGCCACTACGGTTCTTGTAGCCACAGGTCCACTGGTGATTTTATGGCACGTCTTTCCAATAAATGGAACCAAAGCATACATCAATCTGGTGAAAGCAAGATAGTTGCACTTGATATTTCTAAGGCATTTGACGGTGTTTGGCATCAGGCTTTTTTGTCAAAAATGCTTTCAATTGGTATCGAAGGCTCTCTTTTTAAATGAGTTAAAAACTACATTTCGGAACGTTGAATTCAAGTTGTCATGAATTAATTTTTATTAACGATCCCTTGTCTGCCACTTCTAATCCAATATATTCCTTTGCTGACAACAGTACCATCTCCTTTTCATACCCGTTCCCGGACTCACATCCCTGCTCTTCGGCTGTAGAACGGGAACGGCAGCGTATGTCAAGCTCATTAAATTCTGATATTAATAGCATAACCAATAGGGGAACTATCAAAAAAGTGGAATTTAATTATTCCAAAACACAATTCTTTTTGCTGTCATTAAAGCAAAATTTAAACACCAATCCATTATACATGAGTGGCGCTTGCATCGTCGAAACCGAAAAACATTCCATTCTCGGTACAACTTACATTGGAATGAACACAATTTCGATGTCGCCAAAATTGCTGCAAAATGTTTAGGTTTCTTAAGACGATGTAAGACATACTCTTCCCTTTCTGATCTGACCTCAATATATAAAGTGTTTATCCGACCAGAATGAGAGTACAATACACACATCTGGTCAGTTATGCTTTAAACATCTCTGCACCTGCTAGATAGGATTAAAAACCGTGCAATAAAACTCATAGGTGATGCTAACATCACTTAGTCAATGGAAACCCTCGAACACTGACGAAATGTTTCGTTGGTCACTATTTTCACTACCAGTGCTCCATAGAAACCGGCAGTAGTATTTCACAACTTCAAACCCCCAACCGAATAACTCGCTTCCCGAATGCCCTGCCGAGCTATCTAGTGTCTAGACAGATTCACGGTATACGATCGCATTAATTTTGACGTCACGGTCCAAAAATACGAGCGGAGAGCGACCATCGGCGGTTTTGGCGGCCTAAACAATCACCTGCTGCCTGCTTTCTGGTGGCCGTCCCCTTCGAAGGACCTCTCTGGCAAGTAAACTCGGTCATTTTGTTTGTTGGCATATTGCTCGATAACAAATGGCGACTCATCGGAAAATACCAAATTCGGCAACTCACGCCTTTCGTGCAAGCGTAGCAACTTCTTCGCTATTTCGACTCTAACTTTTTTCTGTTGCGGTGTAAGATCGTGTAATTTTTGGAACTTCAATGGCTTGAGCTCAAGCTCATTTTTCAGTATGTGTTGCGTCCGTTCCAACGATATGTTGAACCAGCCAATTTTCTTCCACTTCGACACTTCGCTCAATTCGAGCCTTTACTTTCCGAACCATTTCTGCCGATGCTGCTGTTTTTTAATGACCACCTCCATGGTGTTTTGCAACGCTGCCAGTATCACGGTAACGAGCTTTGGTTCGAGACACAAATGATTTATTCACGTTGAGGTGCTGGAGGGCTCTAACGATAGCTACTTGTAGTTTTCCAGCCAAATATAAAGCAATCAAACTATCACGTTTGAATTCCATCGCGGATAAATATTTTTCAACACAACTGAGACGCAAGTCGTTTAAAAGGCTTGTAAATAATAAAATTATCTGTCATGTGTCAATTTGAGCTCACAGTAATGAACGGTTTGGAAATTATAGCAGTCTGAAGTTGGTTGCAGTTCGAGTTAGTCAGGGTGTATATAGATGTATATATATTTTGCTATTGCGACTGCGGACTTGTGCCCCAGTTTGTTGTCCTGGTGGGAGAACCGATCCAAAGATCTGCATAATAGGCGTAGGTGGTATTTTTCCCCTTTTCAAGGTAATCGATCTGAATGACCCACGCGCAATCGGAAATATTGTCGCCACACAGTTAGAGATTCCTATGAATCCTCGATAACGACGTGGATGCCGCTGCTGATATGATCACAGACACTATTTTTTTGGAATGAGATGCTTTAACCCTCTTCGGATGAGTATCAAACCAAAAGAAAAGGTGTGATACGATTCGAACTGTAAAGTAGCTATCAGTTTTAGGGAAAAGTTTTTTTCGGTCCTACAAGACCTTCAACAGGAAAACCCAAAAAGGTTCAAACGTGCCAGGAATGACTGCAACATCTTATTTAGGCGTGTGAAATTTTAATACGAACAAAAAATGGGGCAACAATACTACAATGTCCCGAAAGTAATAAAAACTTGTGGTCGTTTGTCAAAAAAATCAGAAATTCTGCATCATCCCCCACCATAATGCTCATTTACCCGTCAGCTCTTCAGGCAAGGCCAATCTGCTTGCTGGCAAAACCACTGCGTAAGCTTTTCCATCGATCTAAATTTTTAGGACTTTTTCCGAGCAGATAGAAAGCAGTATTTATACAGCCCGTCCCTAAAAAAGGCGAATGTTCTCTCTCCTTCTACAGTACCATTGGAATTTCGTATAATTTCCAATAAATGGAACCAAAGCATACATCAATCTGGTGAAAGCAAGATAGTTGCACTTGATATTTCTAAGGCATTTGACGGTGTTTGGCATCAGGCTTTTTTGTCAAAAATGCTTTCAATTGGTATCGAAGGCTCTCTTTTTAAATGAGTTAAAAACTACATTTCGGAACGTTGAATTCAAGTTGTCATGAATTAATTTTTATTAACGATCCCTTGTCTGCCACTTCTAATCCAATATATTCCTTTGCTGACAACAGTACCATCTCCTTTTCATACCCGTTCCCGGACTCACATCCCTGCTCTTCGGCTGTAGAACGGGAACGGCAGCGTATGTCAAGCTCATTAAATTCTGATATTAATAGCATAACCAATAGGGGAACTATCAAAAAAGTGGAATTTAATTATTCCAAAACACAATTCTTTTTGCTGTCATTAAATCAAAATTTAAACACCAATCCATTATACATGAGTGGCGCTTGCATCGTCGAAACCGAAAAACATTCCATTCTCGGTACAACTTACATTGGAATGAACACAATTTCGATGTCGCCAAAATTGCTGCAAAATGTTTAGGTTTCTTAAGACGATGTAAGACATACTCTTCCCTTTCTGATCTGACCTCAATATATAAAGTGTTTATCCGACCAGAATGAGAGTACAATACACACATCTGGTCAGTTATGCTTTAAACATCTCTGCACCTGCTAGATAGGATTAAAAACCGTGCAATAAAACTCATAGGTGATGCTAACATCACTTAGTCAATGGAAACCCTCGAACACTGACGAAATGTTTCGTTGGTCACTTTGTTCTATCGCTATTTTCACTACCAGTGCTCCATAGAAACCGGCAGTAGTATTTCACCACTTCAAACCCCCAACCGAATAACTCGCTTCCCGAATGCCCTGCCGAGCTATCTAGTGTCTAGACAGATTCACGGTATACGATCGCATTAATTTTGACGTCACGGTCCAAAAATACGAGCGGAGAGCGACCATCGGCGGTTTTGGCGGCCCAAACAATCACCTGCTGCCTGCTTTCTGGTGGCCGTCCCCTTCGAAGGACCTCTCTGGCAAGTAAACTCGGTCATTTTGTTTGTTGGCATATTGCTCGATAACAAATGGCGACTCATCGGAAAATACCAAATTCGGCAACTCACGCCTTTCGTGCAAGCGTAGCAACTTCTTCGCTATTTCGACTCTAACTTTTTTCTGTTGCGGTGTAAGATCGTGTGATTTTTGGAACTTCAATGGCTTGAGCTCAAGCTCATTTTTCAGTATGTGTTGCGTCCGTTCCAACGATATGTTGAACGAGCCAATTTTTTTCCACTTCGACACGGATTTCGCTCAATTCGAGCCTTTACTTTCCGAACCATTTCTGCCGATTCTGCTGTTTTTTAATGACCACCTCCATGGCGTTTTGCAACGCTGCCAGTATCACGGTAACGAGCTTTGGTTCGAGACACAAATGATTTATTCACGTTGAGGTGCTGGAGGGCTCTAACGATAGCTACTTGTAGTTTTCCAGCCAAATATAAAGCAATCACACTATCACGTTTTAATTCCATCGCGGATAAATATTTTTCAACACAACTGAGACGCAAGTCGTTTAAAAGGCTTGTAAATAATAAAATTATCTGTCATGTGTCAATTTGAGCTCACAGTAATGAACGGTTTGGAAATTATAGCAGTCTGAAGTTGGTTGCAGTTCGAGTTAGTCAGGGTGTATACAGATGTATATATATTTTGCTATTGCGACTGCGGACTTGTGCCCCAGTTTGTTGTCCTGGTGGGAGAACCGATCCAAAGATCTGCATAATAGGCGTAGGTGGTATTTTTCCCCTTTTCAAGGTAATCGATCTGAATGACCCACGCGCAATCGGAAATATTGTCGCCATAACCTTGGTCGCCACACAGTTAGAGATTCCTATGAATCCTCGATAACGACGTGGATGCCGCTGCTGATATGATCACAGACACTATTTTTTTGGAATGAGATGCTTTAACCCTCTTCGGATGAGTATCAAACCAAAAGAAAAGGTGTGATACGATTCGAACTGTAAAGTAGCTATCAGTTTTAGGGAAAAGTTTTTTTCGGTCCTACAAGACCTTCAACAGGAAAACCCAAAAAGGTTCAAACGTGCCAGGAATGACTGCAACATCTTATTTAGGCGTGTGAAATTTTAATACGACCAAAAAATGGAGCAACAAATACTACAATGTCCCGAAAGTAATAAAAACTTGTGGTCGTTTGTCAAAAAAATCAGAAATTCTGCATCATCCCCCACCATAATGCTCATTTACCCGTCAGCTCTTCAGGCAAGGCCAATCTGCTTGCTGGCAAAACCAGTGCGTAAGCTTTTCCATCGATCTAAATTTTTAGGACTTTTTCCGAGCAGATAGAAAGCAGTATTTATACAGCCCGTCCCTAAAAAAGGCGAATGTTCTCTCTCCTTCTACAGTACCATTGGAATTTCGTCCTTTCTTTCCAAGGTCACGAACACGATTCTCAATTACCGCCACTACGGTTCTTGTAGCCACAGGTCCACTGGTGATTTTATGGCACGTCTTACCAATAAATGGAACCAAAGCATACATCAATCTGGTGAAAGCAAGATAGTTGCACTTGATATTTTTAAGGCATTTGACGGTGTTTGGCATCAGGCTTTTTTGTCAAAAATGCTTTCAATTGGTATCGAAGGCTCTCTTTTTAAATGAGTTAAAAACTACATTTCGGAACGTTGAATTCAAGTTGTCATGAATTAGTTTTTATTAACGATCCCTTGTCTGCCACTTCTAATCCAATATATTCCTTTGCTGACAACAGTACCATCTCCTTTTCATACCCGTTCCCGGACTCACATCCCTGCTCTTCGGCTGTAGAACGGGAACGGCAGCGTATGTCAAGCTCATTAAATTCTGATATTAATAGCATAACCAATAGGGGAACTATCAACAAAGTGGAATTTAATTATTCCAAAACACAATTTTTTTTGCTGTCATTAAAGCAAAATTTAAACACCAATCCATTATACATGAGTGGCGCTTGCATCGTCGAAACCGAAAAACATTCCATTCTCGGTACAACTTACATTGGAATGAACACAATTTCGATGTCGCCAAAATTGCTGCAAAATGTTTAGGTTTCTTAAGACGATGTAAGACATACTCTTCCCTTTCTGATCTGACCTCAATATATAAAGTGTTTATCCGACCAGAATGAGAGTACAGTACACACATCTGGTCAGTTATGCTTTAAACATCTCTGCACCTGCTAGATAGGATTAAAAACCGTGCAATAAAACTCATAGGTGATGCTAACATCACTTAGTCAATGGAAACCCTCGAACACTGACGAAATGTTTCGTTGGTCACTTTGTTCTATCGCTATTTTCACTACCAGTGCTCCATAGAAACCGGCAGTAGTATTTCACCACTTCAAACCCCCAACCGAATAACTCGCTTCCCGAATGCCCTGCCGAGCTATCTAGTGTCTAGTCATTGTAACATTCAGACATTTAAAACCAACATCGGTACCTATCCGTTCCTCCCTAATTTTCCTTTGCCCGCTAACATTTTAAAGGTATTTTTACGCGAACGCTATTAAAAAAAAAAAGAAAAAAAGACGCACATTGGACTTCTTTGGCTTCTCTGTGATGAATGCATGTTTCATCCATGGTTACGAAACGGCGCAAAAACTCATTCGAATTGTAATTGAATATCGCCAAACACTCCTTTGATCCAAATATTTTTACAATACTAAAATCACTGATCCATGTGTCTTTTCATGTTCGCGCACCTTCACTCGATTGTCCAATATCATATCGTGGATTTTATCGACCATTTCACTTGTGGTACCTCAATTGGCCGACCAAAACGTTCGGTGTCAAGTGTGCTGGTACGACCGCACCGAAATTGAGTAAACCACTGTTGGATGGTTACAATCGATGGTGAAGAGCCCCATAATGCTTTTCAAGTTTTTGGTTGGTTTGCGTGATCGTTTTTTTTTTTTTTTGCTAAAAAAAAATTGTGTTTAATAAGAAAACGAAATTTAGTTTTCCCTATTTTTACGAAAATTCTCGTAGGCGTCTGTTTCAAATGTCTGTCACTTTTTGACAGATCTTTCTGAAAATTCTCTGGGTGCGTCCTTTGACAAGAAAAAATTGGATTTGGGGTGACAACGCCATCTGTTTTAATTTTTAGGACTTATTGGCTCACCCTTGTAATAAGGTTTGTGTTATTTTTCGAACAAATGGCTTTAAAAAAAATTAATGCATGCACTTGATACTTTCACATTTTATGATTAAATTCTAATAAAGATATTGAAATTTAATGACAACGCTCAATCTGTTCACTAATTTTTCAATATCCGGTTAATAAGACTAACCGAAAAAGACACGCGAGATGTTCGGGGTGTATACCTTTACCGAAGCGTAAATCAGACTTGTTTGGAGCACATTCCATGTGAAGGTGTAACAAAGATGAAAAGTTCTGAAAGACATTTAATAGTTCTCAGTATCAACTAATGTGGGACTCTAGTTAACTAAGAACATTTCCTTAATCAGAACCTATTTATGTGTGTATGGTAAGATTAACAAAACAAAATACAAAATATTGGTATTGTATATTAAAAATTGCTTTGGGAAAAATTAAAAGTTGTACATATAATGATTTCGCTTTCCCTTAGCTGTTAGACCATTGGCTCACGAGAGTTGATTTTTCACAATCTCTAATTAGCTAGTTCTTGTATACCGTGGAACATTTATAATTCCACAAAGGACTTTGGACTAGAATCTTTACACATCAAAGCAAAAATAATATAAAAAGCTTATTTGGATTTTGAAGAGTGCCATTAATTCTATGAAACTGTCGCTGGAATCACTCAGAGAATTTGATGGCATTTACAATACATTGAGTTGAAAGTAGAGATTCTACGTCTCGTGCTTGAGGCTCAATTCCCAGGTAACATAATTAGATCCAGCTCACAACCAGCTCCTATTAACAAATCTACTAGTGACCTGAATAACGCATCACGCCGTAGTTGGTATATCTCATCGGTTGTGGTGACGGAAAAGCCATGAAATATGCTGCTGCATCCTTTAATGACTTTAAATCGCCTGGCACCGATGGCATGTACTCAGTTATTTTGCAAAAGGTATAGATCAGATATTCTTCACTGCTATCCTGGCACTGGCACTGGCACACATACCGAAACCTGGCGAACAGTGAGAGTGCCATTATACCGAAAATCAGGAAAGAGGACTACATGCTGGCCAAGATCTTCAGACCTATAAGTCTGGCTTCCTTCATGTAGATGAGCATGGAAGACTTGGCGTTTTCATCGACATTGAGGGTGCTTACAACAACGCAACTTTTGACAGTACGTATAACTCGGCCAGCCAACACGGCGTAGACAAACCACTAGTTTTGTGATAAATAAGACCCTGATTTCGGATGCTGACTGACCAATATGTGATGCCGGCGTAAACAGGGTTGCTCGCAAGACGGTGTTCTGTCTTCACTGCAACGATGCATGTTGGTCGATTCACGGCTCAACGCCCTCAATAGGTTTTACGTCTATGCACAGCATACGCGGATGATGTAAATGCACTTTCTGTTGGGTCGTGTCTTTCGGGGCACTGATCTGAAACGCTTACTCAACTTTCTTCCAAAGACTGAAAGATTCCATTAAAAAGAACTTACAAGTACAATAAACTAGTTCTTTTTCGAAGTGCTCTGTTCCGAGAGAAAACAAAAAAAAAAATCATTTTGGCTTAGTTTGGATACTTGTTTTCTTTGTACATCTTCATAATTGGGTGCCCTGCGTCAAACTTGCAATACTTGCTTACATAGAAAGCTTTTGTTCTGCACATACATGTCTGAATTGCTTCTCAATAATCAGCATGTATTCTTTTCATTTTGATGTCACGCCTTAAGATATTCAGTGGTACTTGGTTGTATTGTTTGTGCGAATATAGAATTTCATTACTTCTCTATGCAGTGCATACTTAAAGCACTTATGCAAAAAGCCGAAGGCTTGGCCAACATCTAAAAATAGTGCAGAACAGACTTGCTTTTCTTCCAGTGCTTTTGCAACTACACTCGTAATTCTATGCGTATGGTCTATCGGGGAATGTTTATAACTAAACCCGAACTAATGATTCGCTATTTGACTTCTTTCTTCGATGATTTTGTGAAGATTTAAGTCATTTTCCGAAAACCTTTCTCATAATTAGTAAAAAAACGATATCGGTCTAGAGGATGGTACTTCTGTTGTTGGTAGCTTTCCTTACCTGATATAGAGCATATGTTTATTAAAGAGCTTTGTTTTGTTTTTTGTTTGTTTTCAATACAGTACTTTGTTCTCTATCAAAAGTGAGGTTGAAAAAGGCAGTGACCTCTTATTTTTTGACTCATGCCTTATTTGATCCTTTTTTTTTGTGACAAAAGTCTTTTATGAACCATACAAATGTCACTGTATGTATTTTATTTTTACTCAAATTCAGCCTAATTGACATTGACTTTCCTTTCCAATAGTACTTATTGTATGATTTGAAACTTTTCAGTATTTGGCAGATTAAGTTAAACAAACACAGAGCTTTTTCTGTCGAGCAAGGTGACTTTCCTTTCAGGATCTCTCACGTTTCAAATGGTTTTCGGATTTGTATTTCATTTTTACCTTCTTTAAAAAATTATTTGTTTCAACCTAGGAATTACGTTAATTTTTTTGACATACTCATGACTTGTCTGTTTATTCATAGCTCTTGGTTCCTTTATCTCTTATGAAGAAATAACTCTAGGGTTTTGCACTTCTATTGCTGTTTTTTTTGTAAAGGCAATCAATGGGACCGACCTTCGAATTGAGTGGATTTTCAAGCTAAGCTAATCTATGATCTTATACATATGTAGGTTTGTTTTGTTCATTGTCCCTTTTTTATATTAAATAGGATGGTTACTTCTACTCACAGTCTTTGTTTGCTCTGCATAATATGTGTCAGATGCTCCTGGTTTTCTGAAGCTGGCTCTCTAGGAGCACTTGCTCCAGGCAGTATAGTTTATGGTTTCATAAAGAAATCCAATATTACTCGCATTTTGTAAGCTTAAAGTTCAAGTTTTTGTATGATGACTAAATTGAATAATTTTTACGGATTTTTCGGCAAAATTAGATTTTTTTTTCTATAATACCAGCTTTCAATCTATATCTATATCGAATGATGAATATCGATAAAATTGCGAACGGAAAAGTGGATATGGGAAAAAACGACGGACCTTTTTTGGTAATCTCCCCAGTGGAGAATCGAAAGGCAGTCAACAAGGACGATGAAGGAATAAACATAAATGATTAAAAATTAGAAAAAGTTGAAAATTTTCTTGGTTGAGACAGGAGTTTTACGAGGTTTTGATTAAAGATTTGTATTTGTATATGAAAAGTTCTTAATATCATGATGAGGATAGCATTTACTCGTATATTGCACAACTAAAAGGTGGTAGCTCATAAATTTGCACTAGGATCTAAGACGCTTTTTTAATTTAACTTCTTGTGACATACAGTTCAAAAATCACAGACTGAATTCAGAAGAAATACGAGTATGTACTTTAACATATTTAAAAATAATCGTATGTATTGAAAGCAGCATTCAAGAAAGCATGTTATTATGTGTACATACATTTAAAGGGTTTTTTTTTTGCAGGCTTTTGAATACCTGTCAAATTGAGCTGCCAAGCTTTATTTATTTTCAGTACAGTTTGCCATTTTATCATGGAAAGAAGATGTCGTTTAAATGTATTTCGAAAATCGAAGCTCTATTCGCAATACTTACAGAGCACTTCGCTTAATTTACATCTTCAGCCATCGGATACTCACACACCAACAAGATCGAGTGCGCTTGGGAGGAAATATCACGGCTGTGGAATATTGTGTTGAAGAAGACCCAAAGACGTGGTCTTTGTCCATCTACTATCTAGAAAATTCTGCATAAAGATATTGGTCTCAAGTATTATAAGATCCAATTGCTGCCAGACCATTTATTACGTCGCTTGTTCAGTGATTGGGTTTTAAACCAACTGAAGGTTGACCTTTAGTAGTTTTTTACCATAGTAAAGGTAAAGGACCATCATTGGTCCTTATTACTTTAAAAATGAGGCCGGAGCACACACGGTGTCACTCGACACCGGTACAATACGATGATCAACGATTATTTGTTCCTAAATTTGCGATACATCAACGTGGAAAAACTGCGGTTCTAACAGGATGGTGCTCCATCCCATACTACAAACGATGAATTGGGAACCAAGATCCTAAGAATTGCCGCCATTGGATTATCTCTTGGGCTACGCCAAGTCACTGGTTAAATAGCTTATGAAGACAAACCAACAACTATTGACGTTTTGGAGCAAAACATTGTTCGAGAAGTGCGCGATCTACGCCGTCAATTGCTGCGAAATTGGACATCTAGAATGGGCTTAGTACGAGGCAGCTGATTTTCAAATATTAAATGGTATGATTTTATTTTTCGAATGACGATTTATAATCAAGTTAATTTCTTTGCGTTTTGTTTCAACAAAAAGGTCTGAACATCTTAAAAAAAACACTCTTTTTACTTGTATATGTATAAAAAAAAAAAATAAATGGCGCGACAGCCCGGTGTGGGCCTAGCTTCTCGCGCTCATTTGTGTTTCTCACTCTGTGAGTTTTACACTCCTGAGCAGGGCCCGACTTGTTTATTGCCGGTTTCGAACGGCTCTCATGAGGAGCTTTTTCATAGGCAGAATTTGACTTTCGGAGGTTTGCCATTGCCCGCCGAAAGGGTGATGACTTTTGAAAAATTTGCTGTTGTGTGCTACTACCGGGACTCGAACCTAGATAGGTGGCGTGACAGCCAATGAGTCAACCATCACGCCATCGCCACGTATATGTATACATATTAGAAATTACCACTTTTGGAATATTGAAATATCAAACGTTTTTTACATGAAATTGATTAAGTTTTATTTCTTTTATTTTTTTTTTTGCTTTTCATCGTTCTATCTCTTTTAACTTTAAGCGACTTTATCTGTCTTTGCGATTAAGATAATAATTTAACTACATACATGGTCATACTTAAATTTACCTGTACACAATTGTTAAATTTCCATAATTTTACAGTAATTTTTGTGTTTACCTCACCGAGGTCCTATAAATTTTCTGTTAAAACACGTACGTTGATAGAATTAATGTGTATCTCATAATGCATAACGAAAATATTTTTATCAATTTGATGCTTTTTTCCCAATTTTGAATCCATATGATAATTATAAAATAAAAAAATGTTTCAAAATAACATCTAATAAATATGAATTCCCATTATTGTTTTCTACTACGATATAATGAAGTGAGGCTCTTAACTAATAACTTTCAAACATATTTTATGAATTCCCATAATTAATACATATATTGTATGTAGATATTATAAAAACAGATCATAAACCACAGTACCAAATTGAAATAAATTAGAAAAAACCACACATCTAAAATTATAGAGTATACATATGTGTACATTAGCATACAAAACAAATTATTATCCCTTTTTGCTGTAACCTTTGACCGTTCTCAATGGAGCTTCCAACTATTTCGATGTAAGTTGCTGAATACATTATATGTTTCTGTATATAATACATAGTACAACAAATTATAGTTATTTAACTCGTATTATTGTGTTTATAAGTTTAACTATTTTATGCTACTAATATAAACAAAACTAAAGAACGAAATTGATGCATTTCCTAAAGAATACTGTACTGATTTACTATCTAAACACGTTGATTGCTATGTTGTTTGGAGCACAATAAGATGAAAAGTCTGCTCGCAAGATGTTCAACTTTCTATATTTAATCGAAATAACATTGTTCTTGTTTATTATTTGAAAATTATCAAAAGGTTTCTCCGACATATATCAATATCACTTAAACATTTGTTAGATTACAAATAAATTGTACCTAATTGGATTTATCACGTTAAAAATACGTACACATTTCTATTTGAAATAAAGAAACTTTTTTAAGCTTCTTATAGCTTCTTATAATATGTGTATATATTTTTTATATACTTATTTATTTCTTATTCTCTTAAAATATAATAATATAGAACAATCGCAATTCCAGTAGGTCTGTATCATATACCTTACTCGTATATGGTATAGCTACTAGCATGAACAATAGAGAATAGCAGTGACATTTTATATTTAAGACAAAATAGAAATAAATGTCATATCAAAATTAAAAATAATTATTTCAAATATTGTGGGATGTACTAGGTGGGGTGAAAAATAACCTCCTTCGGAATGAAAAAAAAAAATGTTTGATATTTTTAAAATTTTTTTTTTAATTTATTCGATATACACTTTTTTTATTTTATTTGATACACTTATTTCAGCGATTTTCCAACTTCTTGATCCCGTCCGAAAAGTAATTTTCCGGAAGGTCTGCAAAATACTCCTCCGTGGCGTCGATGATTCCCTCGCGTGAGCTGAATTTTTTATTAATGAGCCATCTTTTGAGGTTTGGGAAGAGATAATGGTCCGAAGGAGCCAAACCGGGTGAATACGGTGGATGCGTCAGTAATTGGAGCCGTAAGTCATTGATTTTAGCCGTGGTTGCGATGGTCTTGTGCGACGGTGCATTGTCTTGCAAAAAAAAATTTTCGCTTCATTTGAGGCCGTTTTGCAGCGATTTCGCTACAATAATGCACAGTAATACTCGCTGTTGATGGGTTTTCCTTTTTCGAGGTAGTCCACGAAGAGTATGCCATGACAATCCCAGAAAACCGACGACATAACCTTTCCAACCCATCCAGCCTCCCTCGGCCGCTTCGGAGCACTCGTGCCGGCTTCAGTCCATTGCCGGGCACTCATTCTGTTCTCTGGTGTTCAACAGTTACCAATCGACGCCAAAAGCCCGCCCGATTCCTCATCAGCAACTCCAAACACTCTTTCGAAGTGCTCTCGCGTTCGTGTTTTTGGTCAAGAGTGAGTATGTGCGGCGCCCAGTGGCAGGATAACTTTTTCATATGCAGAATATTGCCCAAAATATAGCGTGTGCGCTCAGTACTAGTCTTTGTGGTATCTGCTAGCTCGTGCACCTTCACTTTCCGGTCAGCCAACACCATTTCATGTATTAGTACTCTGTAACCGAATCGGAGGGCCTGCCGCTGCGGACTTGATCGGTAGTGGAGTTGCGGCCACCACGAAACTCTCGAAACCAATATTTGACGGTGTAATCTGACGGAGCATTAGCCCCATAATATTTATTCAACTTTTCTTTTGTTTCCTTCGCCGTTTTGCCTCTCAAAAAATAATGTTTTATGAGAGAACGAAAATCGTTTTTGTCCATACTCAGCATGATGTCAAACACGTCAACAACAATCAACTGTCAAAACAAAACTAAAGACATTATCGCACTAAAATTTGGCATGTCTTTTTTTTTTTTTTTATACCGCGCGCGCACCAAGGGCATATGATTACCCTTTTACTGGCTTTTTCTCCAGGGTTAGTAGTTTGAAACTCAGGTGTATTAGGTTTCGATATTTTTCCCAGAGGTGGTTGTAAAACTAGACGGGACGAGCTAGTACATCCTCAACCAGTGGGTCTTAAGTACGTGCTAGTTGTTAGTCCGTTACATTTAGCCCAGACAGCAACCACTCCAACATCAGTGTTATGCCTTCATGTCAGAGTTGACGCCGACGGGATTTTCATATAACTACATACAATTTCTATGAAAAGATTTTTTCACAGAATTGCCTCGCACGGGATTCGAAACCACGACCCTCTGCTTGAGGAGTCTATGCATATACCACTACACCACGGCCACCCCCGTGTCGGTCTAGATATGAGCGGACTTTTACGCACTATAAGTCAAGGAAGTTACTTTCCACTCCACCTAGTACAAAGTTCATATCAAGCAAAATTTTTTTTATAAACACAGGTAATAAAACTAAAACAAAACTTTAGTTTCGTTGTGATCAAATTCAAGAAGTCATAACCTAACACTTTTTAAAAATTAGAACAAATTCCTTATGATTCGAATTCCTGAAGGGGGTATATTAAACAACATGACTAGTTTGGCTACGCAAGTAATGCATATCAGAGGTAGGAATTGGAAGATTTTTAAAACTTTGTAAAAATATAATTGCCTTACTGGCATTTTTTTCATGGTCTTAAACAAATCCATAGAATGTGTTAATAGATTAATTTTGCACAACTAACTTCTAAAGTTTGATGCGATAAGCATCACCCCAGCAGCCAATGCCATACTGATATATTACAATTTGCCAGCTTAAACGTGTCTTAATGAAAATCGGTAAAATCTATCTACAAGTTTTTATTTAGTTATAAATTCATTGGGGTATAATGAGAAAAATAATCATTTTAATGGTCTATTTACTTTACTTAAGTTGGCTCTATTGTTCAGCTTGGACTTGGGCTTAACCAACAACTTCCTCCAAGTTTGGTTAGATAATTGATAACTGAGCGCGTCTTTTGAGACGGGGTCATCATTTCCTTTATGGTCTCCTTGGAACATGTATTTCCGAATGGAGGACCGAGCGTGGGTATCAATTCGCTCAATATGTAGCAGTCATCTAAACCGATAAATTATGACTTTTTTGATGAGGTCAATGTAGCTTGCACAGTTCAATTTTGTATGCTCTCATTATGCATGCCGGAATGAAAAACAGTCCAAGAATCTTTCTGCCGAAAATCAAAGGCTATGTTCTCCGCTTTTGATAAAGTCATTGCTTTCGTGACATACAGTCGTACCGTTACAATAAAAGTCTTAAGGACAAAGACTTATTATTAATTGGACTTAGAAATATAACGTTGTACTCAGTGTTGTACTGAAGTGTTACTGCACTCACAGACGAGTCAAGCTTGAGAAAATCGCTTAGAGACTGCGTATTGTTAAGCTTTTTTTTGCCGTTTCCCTTGTGTTTTAACAGCAGCAAAGTGACTCCCACTGATTTCTTTCCATGATGTCACCGTCCTCAGCATATTTAAACAGTACATACTGATTTTGATTTGTGAGCAAAATCTTTTGAGGAATGATATTGAAAAAATCTCACAATACTCTGGCACCTTGCCGAAAAGTCGTTCCGACATGAAAGCCTAGTTGATGTCATTACGCAATAAATGGTAGATAAACATTTATGCTGGAATAACGCGATTCGAAATACATGTAAAGGGCTGTAAAGTGATTTTTGACAAACCACTAGGAATACCAGCATCAGTGGAGAATATTAGAAAAGGGCGCAGCTGTGAGGTGTTTATTTACAAGAATAACTTATAAAACTCATAAATTGTACGTAAGAATTCACTGCCCAAGGTGTGTGGAAAAATTTCGAAAAAAAAATGATCAGTGTTGTAAAAACCCTGCTTCCGCTGAAGCAGCTGGCTCTGTTAATAAGCGTTAATTTAAACAGCCAGAGACTTTACAGTAATCTACAAAGAAGGCTCCTTTAGTTTGTGTGTCTTATTGTTTTCAACTTTCCTAAAGATAGTGCCTTTATGGGATAACGGATTTCGTGGCAATCTCCATGGTATTTACTCTAGTTAAATAAGTTTACAATTTCTCTAAGAAAGATTTACATAGATCTAAAAATATTTATTTTTGAAGCAATCATTAATTTTAAAATTTAAAACTTATGATTACAATGTTCACAGTTTAAAACAATGTTCGCAGTGCTTCACTCGATCATCTGTTTTTCCGTTCTCAATTTGCAAATACATTCCGTAGCGATCCCATTTTTAATCATGCTCGTCATGCTCAAAATACTCAAATTATTTTTGAAAGTGAATAGCTATGCAAACGCGTAAATTAAGGCAGAAAAGAAAATTACATTATATCTGTATTTGGCTTGATAACTTTCGGTTTTAACATTCTGGTATAAATGTACATGATTTTCTGCATTTGTGCAAAGGCCGCAACACAAGGCCTTCAATGAAGCCAGAAGAAGAGGAGAAAATACTCCACACTCGGTTGATTTTTAATTCAGCGCTTTAACTTTTGCTTTCAAACTGCTACTTGGTATGAGTATACGAGTACGTAGTATTAAAGTTGCGGTCGAAGATATATTTCATTAATATATTTTTGTACATTGCCTGTCTCTACGTTTGTTTTGCATGCGAAAGTAAAATTCGTTTCCAGGTTTTTTCTTCTTTTATTTGTTGCTTTTCTTTTTCTTCGTCTTTAAGAGAAATTTTTTCTTCGTTTTGTTTTTTTTATATTTTTGTTGGCTTGAAAATGAAGATAGCTAAGTTTAAGGTTGTCTGGTATTATTTTGAAGTTGTACGTCTCTTTTTGCGTCACCGTTTAATTTGATGACTTTCACAATATTCAATGCTTACTCGTATTATCAATTATGTTCCTGTAGAAAAACATAAAAAATGAGGTAATTATTAGGTGCTTAAAAAACTTCCTCTCTGTAATTTTAACACTTTTTAAGTTACTCTAATTAAATTAATAATTAACTATGACAAATGGTGACAAAAGCTTCTGCATCATATTTACCATATGCTTGTTTCAGATGTAATATCTCTAATCTATCAATTCTGCAAAAGTTCATGAATTGGAGCTGTTGAATTGATTAAGCAGAAAAACGTTTGGTAAAACAAGTATGTAAATGTTAGTATCTATACGTGTACATATAAGCGTCTGTTATTTTGCATGTCCTCAATGAAACCGGTATTAAATATGCGTGCGCTAAAATATTCGGAGTTCAATGCAAGGTCGAGAGGATACTTATTGATGTGGTGGTAAGAGAGCTTGTAATAGCTTAAGCATCAATTCGTATATATTCAAATATAACTTTTTACTTTGGTGTATGTAAACAAATCTATAGGGTGGTGGACTAAGCGGTGTGTTTCTGCATTTGAAGCTTTATTTCAGTTAGGACAGGCTTAAGTGACCTTCGGTCTCCAAAGATGTGTAACGTACCACATGCACATTTTATAAGCACATTTGAGCAGTTTGATATTGAACGAATAAACATGTCATATTTGAATAATTATGAAATCCCGTTTGGGTTGGACAAGGTAAATAGTTAAAAAAATATATATATTTCTAAGTATTTATATGTATATGCGTGTGTGTACTACAAATTTTATTCTTTTTGATGAACCTTGTCGATTTAAAATAAAATTTCATTTCTAAATAGAAAGTAAGCACTACCTATTTATAATAAAAAAAGCTGAATCGAATACGTGGCTCTCAAATCATATGTCCGATTATATACACATTCATATATTTGGCTTAAGCTGATAAGTTTAAACAAATCCCTTTATTGATTTTCAATAGGCTTTTTTTGACAGATCACGCGTGACTCCTATCAAACTGCTTTGTCATTTTTGTTCAGTATCGTTTGGCAAGTCATCATTGGAAGACTTACACCACAACAGAAATGTTTATCGTGCGATTTGAGGAACTTACGGTGCACATAATCGGCATACTGAAACCACTATTTCCAATACCATTCGCAAATTAGAGTCCCAGCTTACATAAGTGGATGATACTCGACTGGTTTGACCACGTCCAGCACGTAGTGAAGAGACTATAGCAGCTGTAGCTGAGAGTGTATGCGAAGACCGTGACGAAATTCGTCATCGTTCTTAGCAGCTTGGCTTGGCGTATTCGACAACTTGGCGTATTTTGCGTGAGGATCTTGGCCTAAAAGCGTACAAAATTCGACTTGTGCAAGAATTGAAGCCAGGCGACTTGAAGTTGTGTAATATTTTCAGGGCTCTGAAAAACTCAATGAAAATCCATTGTTTTATCATGAAATTTTGTTCAGTGATGAAGCCCATTTCTGGCTCAATGGATACGTTAATAAACAAAATTGCCGTATTTGCGCTGATGACCAACACGAAGAGTTCCAATAAAAACCACGGGATGGTGTGGTTTATGAGCTGGTGGAATCATTGGTCCATATTTTATCAAAAAGGAGGCTAATCAGAATGTTACCGTCAATGGTAACCGTTATCGCGTCATGTCAATGGACTATGTGCTTCCTGAAATTCAAGCACATGGTCTCGGTGAGCTCTGGTTTCAACAAACAGCGCTAGGAGCCATACAGCGCGTGAAACAATGGACCTGTTGAGAAATCATTTTGGTGAGCACTTAATATCACGTTTTGCTACGGTGAATTAGCCACCTAGATCGCGCGATATCACACTTTTGGACCATTTTCTCTGGGCATATGTAAAGCCTCAGGTCTTCAGGAATAAGCCAGTTACGATTTACGCTTTGCAAGTCAACATTAATCGTGTTATCCGCGAGATACCAGTCATTGCGCTCGAATGAGTCGCCCAAAATTGGACCTTCCGAATGGACCACCTCAGACGTAGTCGTGGCCAACATTTACATGATATCATTTTTAAAAAGTAAATGCCATAAATATTTCTTTTAACCGATAATTAAAATTTTAAGTTCACTTTCCAATTTATGTGTTTTATTTTACATTATAAATCAAACCTCACGATAAATCACTATATGTAATAAAAAAGTATTCAATTCGAACACACATTTTTTTATGAAAGGGGTTAGGGTAAATTTATATATAATGGACTGCTTTAAGCTAGGAAAGCCTTAAGAACGCCAAGCAAAAGTGCTTACGCTGAAAATTTACACAAAAACTTGGATTATGAAAACAACCATGCAAATGAAGCTTCTACGAGAGCAGGTGTAAGGAAAACAGATGAATTTTTTGGAGTTTCGGAGTTTCGGATAGGACAATATACAAAATATTAAAGAACAAACTGGAACAGTACAATCACTTAACAAGAAAATTCCTCATCGGCATTGGATCACTGGATTAAATGACTTCGACCTTGAATCCATCAAAAGGATGGTCGGTCTACTCCTTTCACCAATTTGACACGAAAGTCATAACACTGAGCGCCCTTAGGGAACAAATCCATCAAGAACTGGAAATTAGGATAAGCAAGACATCCCTTTAGAGGTATCTGAAAGCCAAAGGATTTATTTTTCGAAAAACCGAAGACAATAGGAATATCATTTGTGAAAGGACGGAAGTGAAAATTCAGAGGTTAAGATATATCTGTCAAATAAGGAATTTTCGTGAAAGTGGATATCAAATAATCTATGTAGATGAATCATATATACATATCTCCCACACAAGAGGAATGTCTTGGATTTGATGGAAGTATATAAGGACTAAAAAAGCCTATTGGAAAAGGATCTCGCCTTATAATTGCACACGCTGGTGGTTCAAATGGATTTGCCAAAAACGGTCTTCTAATCTTTAAATCTGGATCGAAGTCGGGTGACTATCATGATGAGATGAACTTTGACAATTTCTCAAAATGGTTAAGAGTTCAGGTACTAGACCAGTTAGAGGAACCGTCCGTTATTGTAATAGACAACGCGCCCTATCACAATAAATTAAAAAACCGAGCCACAACTTCATCGAAAACGAAATTGGAGTTAGTAAATTGACTAGTAGAAAAAAAAGTTGCGCATAGCTCTTCAATCCTAAAGATTGAACTATATGATTTAGTTCGACATAACAAGACATCCCCGCAGCAAATAGACGACTTGATTATATCAGCAGGCCATGAGGTACTCAGGCTTTCACCATACTATTCAGACTTGAAACCTATGAGAATATATGGGGTATTGTAAAATCAAGAGTGTCAGGTAGAAACACCACATTTAAGCTGGATGACATCAAGAAAATAGCAGAAGAAGAGTTTGCAAAAGTTAGTGTCGAGGAATGGAAAAAAACATGCGATAAGGCCATAAGGACAGAAGAAAGTTACTTGAGCTATGAACTGAATTGGAATACCTTCACCGAGAGAATTGTTATTAGACCCGGCGAAAATTCATCAAATGAAATTAAAAGCGACGGCGAGGATGATGATACCACTGATGACGATTAAGTGCATTGATCTTAAAAAAATAAGTGTTGGATCACACAACACACCATAAAAAATAAACATTTTACTTCAATTTATTCAACTTTTATATTCATATTTTAAATCAAATTCATATAAGCAAAAAATTATTTCTTCTTCTCAACACAATAATTGTGAAGAGTGCTTTCCATAAAATTGTCATTGCCAACTCCACTGAAAAATTATACAATGGACACGCCTTCCACGTCCATCCATTCTTTCTACACCTTGGTTTCGCATCTGTCAATACCGGCTTCTTATCTTTTCCACAATACATTATCCAATGCCATTCAAGCAGATAATCAGTACGCGCTGAGGCTTAGTGATTACTAAAATAGACTGGAAAAGATGGCACATGCGCAAGAGATTGCACGGTGATTTGAAACGGACTATAACAATTACTCGTGATCATAATGGTGTGATGGTGTCGAATTTCTTGGTGTTTAAATGAGCCAAGTGCGAATTTGGTTCCGGAGGGCATATAGAGCATGTGTAGAAAAAGAAATATATACGTACATAGTGAATATTACTTTTATTAATATAACTTTCATTTATGCCGTTAGGAACTTTGGGTCTACGCAAAAAAATTTCAAATATTCCTATTTTAGTCTCATTAGACCGATTTGTATATCACAATTTTTGTTTGAGTTTTTTCAATTCGCTATTAATATTTATTAGGTTCGTCTAAGTTCTTCGTTAGAGATGGCCTCCGCTACCAAATTCATGGGACGAGTAATTTAACAAATTGAATTACAGCTTTATTTAAATTGCAGTTGTAACCAACCAGATCCTGGAGTTCAAAAGAAATACTTATTTAACACAGTCATCAAATATTTAAATTTCTGTATCTGTAAGTAAGTTGTTGTCCAGCTATACACTTCTCGACTTTACGAAGGTTTATTCTTCCTTCATCGTCCAGTTAACGCTTACGTCAGCAATAGTTGCCCACTCATACGAAGCCGATTTGCTGCTTTCGGGGGCACTCGTTAAATGGTTCGACAATGTAATTTACGATAATTTTTCGGCTCTCGTCAATTTTTGCAGTCGAGTTTTGTTTCCACTATTGTGGGATTCATTTAGAGTTCCAAATTTCTCAAAATAACGAGTAAACCATATCGGTCATGATTCTCGCGTCGGCATTAAAGCATTTTGCTGGGATGAAATCTTTAGTCGTAATTTTATTGTGAGCATAAATTGTTGCCATACAATCTTATAGTTGGTCTACTACCAATATTATAATGCTTGCTTCGTCAATGTCTGTTTGAAAAATTGTTGTCTTACTTATTTAAGGACAGCTTTCATGTCACCATGCTAAATTGCCATAGTAGTTTCGCTCTTTGTTTTTAGCTTGTACCTTTACTATAAACGTCGTGAAAGATGTACACGTTTTCTTATTTCTTTCTTTTGAAGATAGCGTTCGACAGAGCCTTATATAAAAAATCGTATATGTATGGCAAAAATCGAGATATCGAAGTCGTATTTTGGAATAGTTTCCGATATGTACGATAATAAAACAAAAGTAAAGTCCTGTTGTAGTTGATGTTGCCAGTATTATCGAATGTCAAGAAAAACTATATTGAAGGAGCAGCATGAAGACTAAATAGCAGAAAGAATTACGGATAACTGTAGCAAGTCTCTCACTCAAAAAAAAAAAAAAAAAAAAAAAAAAAAAAAAAAAAAAAAAAAAAAAAAAAAATCATTAAAACAGGATATCACTACTATTTATATGTTAAGTATGTTATAACTTTAGTTTTTTCCAGATCTGATTACATCAGTTAGTTATAACTACAGTTTCAGCTCAGAACTTACGAGTTATATTAGTACGATTCAATCGTTTATTCTGCGGAACACAAATGTATATGGTATCCTGGCAACCTGGTGGTGGCGATGGCGTGATGGTTGACTCATTGGCTATCACGCCACCTACCTGGGTTCGAATCCGGGCAGGGGAGCACAACAGCAAATTTTTCAAAAATCGTCATCACCCTTTCGGCGGCCAATGGGCGACATCCGCAAGTCAAATTCTGCCTGTGAAAAAGCTTCTTAGGAGAGACGTTCGGAATCGGCAATAAACAGTAGGCCCTGCTCAGAAGTGTAAAAACAAATGAGTGCGAAAAGCTAGGCCTTGGCCCACATCGGGCTATCGCGCCGAATATTCATTTATTTATCCTGGCAGCCGCTATACTCTTATTTTGGTGTGATTAAGCAAAATATATTTTAAATAGCACACATGAAGAAATCTTTCAACCTACTTTAGAAGGACATTTAAATTTCATTCGATAATAGAAAAGTTTGCATCTAAAGCAGAAATTGGTATATGAATGGTGTTGCCATAAAATTTTCCGTCTATGATAGAAATTTCAAAAACATAACAACTTTTATAAAGCTATAAAGAGAATAGGGAATATTGCCGCATATACGCCAAAATTTAAATAATTTATTAATTCAAGGTAACAGCGGTAAGACGCATTTCCATACTCCCTTCACGTAATGTGAAAAAAAAAATACTTGTCTGACAACTTTCAAATAGAAAAACTATTATTATGATATTTTAGACAAAAGTGGTGCTGCGTTTAAAAATATGTATAAAACTGGTAGATTTTAGTTGTCAAATATGAGAATATTTTTTCTAACGAAGAAAACAATGATGTATGTTATTAATTTATTCTGAAAGTAAACGTACATATGTATGTGTTTATGTTATTCAAATATATATATATATATCATGAACGCTAACTTAAATGCAAAAGTATACACCAAAAATTATTTTTTTTTTTTAATTTATTTTTTATTTTTATTATTATTTATTTAATTAAAGGATAAACATTATCAATGGAAAATGATGACATATGAGCTCTAGGTTTTGACTTAAATGACATTACTATCATACTTTGTGTGTGTAAGGGAAACCAATTTGCGTACTTTAAGTATACACGGCACAATTTAAATGTTTACTCTTACTCTGGTGACCCTTTTAAACAATGAGCAATTAAGTCGTAAATTATTTCTTTATTGACTGACTTGCTCTTCTTAGGCTACTATTGACCCAGAGCAATGATTAAAGGTTGACAGAAATGTCTTCTTTTAATTCCTATTTAATTGCTTAATTTTGTTTAGCAATGAAAATTGTTGAAAAATATACTATATACAATATTGTATATCGAATTGATTTAATATACCATATTTCTACTATTGTATGGCATTGTAAGTCAATTGTTTTACCTCATTCAAACAAAGAAAATATAATTTATTAGACAATTTGTGCTGAATATTAATCTATTAAGGGAAAGCTGAAAAACAACTTAGTTACTATAAATTTAGAAAAATCTTGTCGCCGTTATTTTTACAAACGCTGTTTGTTGTATTATTTTAATATGAAAAACAACTTTTTGCTGGGATATTTTTGAAAAACTTTATAAAGTGAGTGGCTATACAACATGGCTCTTACCTGAAAAATTGTGTTGTGTGAATATGATAATAAAAAAAAAATAACTCATCTCCAGTACCCTTCAATTATTCTGGTATTAAAATATGCAAGAAATTGTGTTCCATAAATAATCCCTATGTGTCTACTTTATAAAGTAATAAATGTTTCTGAGATATCTCAACAATTGTTCGTTTTTTTTTTTTTCAAAAAATAGATTTTACACGTCGTTTTTCTTTTTCATTTCCTCCTACTTTCTTCAAAGAAAATTATTATTGAAAATATTTCTGGGTAGAGATCTTAATGATAGACATACGGCATAGACAAACTATCCCTCAGAAAGAACATTCAGATAACGTCCTGACTGAAAGATTCAGAACTCCAACAATTGACGCACTCAGAATTAGACTTCAGTTCACTCTTAGACAGCTAAGAGATACGAGTATAATCGACTGGGAAATGAGGAGATTGAATGATAGCTACCACAGTTAAATAAATTGTCTATGACAACCTACTAGTCTTTTGTCTCACCCTAACGGCACACAAGTAGACGAAACTCGGTCGTCATCTAATGCACTCTATTCTTTTTTTGATGTATTATTTTGCTAACAAATTTCATAAAGTTTTTTATTTTTGTTAATTTTTGTTTGTCAAATAAAAAAGGTGAATATTCACGACGAGGTATGTATTTTAATAATTGTAATTTTATAATTACAGAGTTAACAAAATGCCCAAATCGACCAACTAAAACATACATTAAGCCATTTTAAACACGACTTTAAGTAGAAATGGATAGCTAAAAACCACAAAAATTATCGCTTTCTAAGAAAAAAATTACCACTGGTTAAGAAGCAGCCGTTTGGACTGCAAGAAAACCTGGTTGATCAACCACAGAATTCGCTGAATCAAGCGACCGATCTAAGCGAAAAAAAACTAAAGATTTAAGGGATAAAATTTCTGCAGAATAAAGCCGAAGGTAATAAAGATGCATCTAAAATAATGAAAGCAATCACATTAACATCAACTAGCGCAACAAAGGTCCAAAAGATTATACACTTGCGGTAATAAAAACCGCACCATATCAAAATTATTGAAAAATTGTTAGTAACTACGATAATAATTTTTATAATGAAATTACATTTTTTTTTGATTACTCCGCAGTAGTTTATAAGTATTTCTATCCAATTTCCATCTGTTTATTGAATGTTTGAAAAAAGATATTAACAAAGAAAGAAAAACCAGTTAATATTTTTTTAAAATATTTTAATACAGTGTTTATAAGATGTTTAGATATGCCACTTTTACCGAAGAATTATCAATACCGAGTTGCTCCTCCTTTGGCGGTTATAATTGCTTTTATTCTAGAAGGCATCGAGCTTACTAGAAGTTCAGTAATATCCCCTGAAATTTCAGTATTCCATACATGTTCCAGAACTTCATTTAGCTTTTTTTTACTCTCTGGTTTATGATCAGCCAAATGACTTTGAGGAAACTTCACTGTTTTGACTATGCACTCATCCTTGAATTGTCGGCACACAACAAATTAAATATACTTTCATCGGACCATATCACACATCGCTAATCATCCTGCGTCCAATCTTCGTACTTTTTTGCCCACGTCAAGCGAGCTTTTTTCATTTTTGTGGTTAGGAGAGGTTTTTCGCTGGTCGTCTTCCATATAAACCTATCTCCCGTAGACGTCGGCGTATGGCACTTAGATCAACTTGATGAAATTCAATCAGCTCTGCTCTTATACGGACAGCATTTTAAAGCGATCTTTCATGCTAATTCGTTGTAATATATTGTCCGTCATCTGCGTTGTTTTACGTTTTCGTTCCGAGCCTTTTTTCCTTTCCAGTGAATCCAAATTTTCTTTTTTCTTCATCAGTCGTACGATAGTTGAATGACAGCATCCTATTTTAACCGCAATCTAACGAAAGCCAAGGCCTTTTCGACTAAAGTCAATATTTGAACTTTTTCGTCCGGAGTCAATTGATGATATTTACCAGACATTTCACTTTTTTTTACTTGTCACCGTCACAACTCAATTAAAACTGATTTTTTTGCACTGAATACGAGGCCGAACTCCGCTATGGGGAATACCCTTCATTAGTATGGGAAAAACCCTTACGATCTGATGTAATTAGGCATTTTTTGAGAACTCATTTGGTGGTGCGGTTTTTATGACTGCAAGTGTATCTTCGACAGATCTAAATAAAATAAAAAAGCATACTTCATCTGAGACCTTGACTATTTTCGTTGAAGCAGATTTGAGTAGAGTAGGGGTAGCTCCCGGTAGGAGCACAACAGTTAATTTTTCAAAAATTGTCATCACCCTTTCGGCGGGCAATGGCAAACTTCCTAAAGTCAAATTATGCCTATGAAAAAGCTTCTCAGGAGAGCCGATCGGAACCGGCGATAAACAGGCCCCGCTCAGAAGTGGAAAAATTCACAAAGTGAGAAATACAAATAAGTGCGAAGAGCTAGGCCTTGGCCCACACCGGGCTGTCGCGCCAAATATTTATTTTTAAATTTGAGTAAAAGAAAATGGGAAATCCTACATAGTGCAAACAAGCATATATATTCTTGCTACTCTCTCATAAAACGAAGAAGGAGTGCTATCCAGACGAGCAATCTACGAAAGTGACTTAAACATGAGCGGAAGTAAAACTGCAAAACTTACTTGACCATTAATCTTTGCGGCTATGTAAGTATTTAGAGTCAGTTTTAGAAACTTTTTCCGACGAAGAAAAGGAAAATTTACAACTTATTGTAAAATGGGGATGTGATGGGTCACAACAATCACAATATAATCAGAAGTTTAAAAGTAATATCGGTAGTGACGCAAGTTTCTTCGTATCATTTCGTCTACAATCAGTCACCAAAGGCCAAAATAAAATTATAGGCAGATTTACTTTCCCTAAGTTTTATAGGTTTATTAGGATACGTTTGATTCACGAAACTAAAGATGTCACTTATAGTGAAATCAAGTCCATAGAGGAAATACCTACCCCTAACGGCACCTTTTATATTACATACATACAAACCAAATGGTGGACGCTGAAATATGTAATGCAGCTTTAAACATATCTTCAACTATGAGATGCTATATTTGTGGATTTACTTAGAAAGACTTTTATGATTTGACAAAACGAAATGAAGTGGACTCCGATAGCCTGAAGTTCGGGCTTTCAATTCTCCATGCAAGGACAAGATACTTCGAATCTTTGCTTCATCTATCCTACAAGCTTAACATTAAGAAATCGCAAATAGGTTCAGCTGAAGATAAGAAAACAGTGAAAGACAGAAAGGAAAACATCCAAAAAGCATTTCGTTAGGAAATGGGCCTATTGGTGGACATACAAAAACCAGGATTCGTAAGCACTAACGATGGGAACACATCCCGAAGATCCAACAAGAAGTTGGAAACAATTTTAAGTGGCCATGCGATTGACACAAAAAAAATTTGATGACTATGCATTAAAAACTGCTACTCTGTAAAAGCAGCTGTACGGATGGCATCCAATCTCTCATACAGTACATAAAATACTTGTACATGGTGCAACAGTAATTTCGCAATCTTGCCAATCGGGCAACTGTCTGAAGAGCTGCTGAAGCCCATAATAAACACTTCAGGCTTTACAGACTGAACTTCTCCCGAAAGTTTGACAGAGTCAAATGCAATAGAGACATATTAGACAGACTTTTGCTTACGTCTGACCCACTGTTAAGCATTCTGCGCGGAAATTTTAGGTCTTCCGGTCGGTGAAATGAAGGAAGAACAGATAGAACTCAGTGATGACGAAGAAAATGATGAAAACGACGACTTGGATGAATAATTTATTTTAGTTTTAAGCACTTTTTTTTACTTATAATATTAAACAATGAAAAAACAACTCTGATTAGTATTTATTTATACATATCCGAATAAAAAAATAAAAAAAATAATTTTGGCCAGGTTTTAAGTTTAAATACTCATACATACCATACATTTAATATGATCAAATAACATAGACGACGGTCTTTTGAAAATGTTCTTTTTTCTGACACTAGATGAAAACTCGTTCCACAATATGCCACAAGCTCTTCTTTCCTGGGAACTCGTATATCGTATCTTATTTGGTCTCCTCGGTCTGTTGCTTGGTAAACACAAACATTCCTTATATATCATAATATCTTATGAATTTCATGCGGTTTCATATTGAGCACATGTTCTCTATACATCATAATGTATTCACTTACTTCTAGAAAAACTCTGTATATGATACTATGTGAAATCAGTTTATATGGAAAACAAAACTCTTAGCATATATTGCATTTTTTGCTTGTATTGACTTATCTCTTATGTGGGTTTGCATATTAAGAGTGCTTATTATCGTAACTCCCTTGTAAGCTCTTACTATTTCCTCAACGCAGAAGTACCAGGTACCATTTTAAAATAAGGTTATCTTTGATATTTTTGGGTTTAACTTTAAATTCCATAGCTGATAGTATTGAAGTCAACAAGTCGGTTTTTTAAGGATTGAATTCCGCGGGTGAACCACATCGCCACGAAATAAAAGGGCCTTCATTAAGATTATTGCAATTTCTATTCCACCAGACAAATGATCTACAGTCAACCGCCTCGCCGAACTGAAAGCATCGGTTCCCACTAGATCACCGAAATCAAGCAGTGTTGGGTGCGGTAAGTACGTGGGTGTAGGACCACATGGGAACTCAGTACTCCGCATGCTGTTAAAAAAACGTGCCACATGGGCATAGTACCGCTGTGTTAAATCCCGGACCCTACAAATTAATTTGTATCGTTTCCCCTTGATAGTAATAATAATAAATCATCGATATGCAATTCAAAAATGGACACATATGCATCCTGGTCGCGCTTCCATTTTTTTTTTCAAACCCATCCAAAATATTTATTCCATTCCAAGCAGCTGACTAGTTACCCTTGTACATATTCTTGAGTATGTGGTGGTGAGAGGGTGGCCGTGCTCAAGTGGTAGTGTATTAGACTTCCCAAACTGACGGTTCGGGGTTGAATACCAGCCGTGACCGAAAAAATTTTTTCAGGCAACTAAAATCTTGTAAGATGGTATGGCACTTAGATCAACTTGATGAAATTCAATCAGCTCTGCTCTTATACGGACAGCATTTTAAAGCGATCTTTCATGCTAATTCGTTGTAATATATTGTCCGTCATCTGCGTTGTTTTACGTTTTCGTTCCGAGCCTTTTTTCCTTTCCAGTGAATCCAAATTTTCTTTTTTCTTCATCAGTCGTACGATAGTTGAATGACAGCATCCTATTTTAACCGCAATCTAACGAAAGCCAAGGCCTTTTCGACTAAAGTCAATATTTGAACTTTTTCGTCCGGAGTCAATTGATGATATTTACCAGACATTTCACTTTTTTTTACTTGTCACCGTCACAACTCAATTAAAACTGATTTTTTTGCACTGAATACGAGGCCGAACTCCGCTATGGGGAATACCCTTCATTAGTATGGGAAAAACCCTTACGATCTGATGTAATTAGGCATTTTTTGAGAACTCATTTGGTGGTGCGGTTTTTATGACTGCAAGTGTATCTTCGACAGATCTAAATAAAATAAAAAAGCATACTTCATCTGAGACCTTGACTATTTTCGTTGAAGCAGATTTGAGTAGAGTAGGGGTAGCTCCCGGTAGGAGCACAACAGTTAATTTTTCAAAAATTGTCATCACCCTTTCGGCGGGCAATGGCAAACTTCCTAAAGTCAAATTATGCCTATGAAAAAGCTTCTCAGGAGAGCCGATCGGAACCGGCGATAAACAGGCCCCGCTCAGAAGTGGAAAAATTCACAAAGTGAGAAATACAAATAAGTGCGAAGAGCTAGGCCTTGGCCCACACCGGGCTGTCGCGCCAAATATTTATTTTTAAATTTGAGTAAAAGAAAATGGGAAATCCTACATAGTGCAAACAAGCATATATATTCTTGCTACTCTCTCATAAAACGAAGAAGGAGTGCTATCCAGACGAGCAATCTACGAAAGTGACTTAAACATGAGCGGAAGTAAAACTGCAAAACTTACTTGACCATTAATCTTTGCGGCTATGTAAGTATTTAGAGTCAGTTTTAGAAACTTTTTCCGACGAAGAAAAGGAAAATTTACAACTTATTGTAAAATGGGGATGTGATGGGTCACAACAATCACAATATAATCAGAAGTTTAAAAGTAATATCGGTAGTGACGCAAGTTTCTTCGTATCATTTCGTCTACAATCAGTCACCAAAGGCCAAAATAAAATTATAGGCAGATTTACTTTCCCTAAGTTTTATAGGTTTATTAGGATACGTTTGATTCACGAAACTAAAGATGTCACTTATAGTGAAATCAAGTCCATAGAGGAAATACCTACCCCTAACGGCACCTTTTATATTACATACATACAAACCAAATGGTGGACGCTGAAATATGTAATGCAGCTTTAAACATATCTTCAACTATGAGATGCTATATTTGTGGATTTACTTAGAAAGACTTTTATGATTTGACAAAACGAAATGAAGTGGACTCCGATAGCCTGAAGTTCGGGCTTTCAATTCTCCATGCAAGGACAAGATACTTCGAATCTTTGCTTCATCTATCCTACAAGCTTAACATTAAGAAATCGCAAATAGGTTCAGCTGAAGATAAGAAAACAGTGAAAGACAGAAAGGAAAACATCCAAAAAGCATTTCGTTAGGAAATGGGCCTATTGGTGGACATACAAAAACCAGGATTCGTAAGCACTAACGATGGGAACACATCCCGAAGATCCAACAAGAAGTTGGAAACAATTTTAAGTGGCCATGCGATTGACACAAAAAAAATTTGATGACTATGCATTAAAAACTGCTACTCTGTAAAAGCAGCTGTACGGATGGCATCCAATCTCTCATACAGTACATAAAATACTTGTACATGGTGCAACAGTAATTTCGCAATCTTGCCAATCGGGCAACTGTCTGAAGAGCTGCTGAAGCCCATAATAAACACTTCAGGCTTTACAGACTGAACTTCTCCCGAAAGTTTGACAGAGTCAAATGCAATAGAGACATATTAGACAGACTTTTGCTTACGTCTGACCCACTGTTAAGCATTCTGCGCGGAAATTTTAGGTCTTCCGGTCGGTGAAATGAAGGAAGAACAGATAGAACTCAGTGATGACGAAGAAAATGATGAAAACGACGACTTGGATGAATAATTTATTTTAGTTTTAAGCACTTTTTTTTACTTATAATATTAAACAATGAAAAAACAACTCTGATTAGTATTTATTTATACATATCCGAATAAAAAAATAAAAAAAATAATTTTGGCCAGGTTTTAAGTTTAAATACTCATACATACCATACATTTAATATGATCAAATAACATAGACGACGGTCTTTTGAAAATGTTCTTTTTTCTGACACTAGATGAAAACTCGTTCCACAATATGCCACAAGCTCTTCTTTCCTGGGAACTCGTATATCGTATCTTATTTGGTCTCCTCGGTCTGTTGCTTGGTAAACACAAACATTCCTTATATATCATAATATCTTATGAATTTCATGCGGTTTCATATTGAGCACATGTTCTCTATACATCATAATGTATTCACTTACTTCTAGAAAAACTCTGTATATGATACTATGTGAAATCAGTTTATATGGAAAACAAAACTCTTAGCATATATTGCATTTTTTGCTTGTATTGACTTATCTCTTATGTGGGTTTGCATATTAAGAGTGCTTATTATCGTAACTCCCTTGTAAGCTCTTACTATTTCCTCAACGCAGAAGTACCAGGTACCATTTTAAAATAAGGTTATCTTTGATATTTTTGGGTTTAACTTTAAATTCCATAGCTGATAGTATTGAAGTCAACAAGTCGGTTTTTTAAGGATTGAATTCCGCGGGTGAACCACATCGCCACGAAATAAAAGGGCCTTCATTAAGATTATTGCAATTTCTATTCCACCAGACAAATGATCTACAGTCAACCGCCTCGCCGAACTGAAAGCATCGGTTCCCACTAGATCACCGAAATCAAGCAGTGTTGGGTGCGGTAAGTACGTGGGTGTAGGACCACATGGGAACTCAGTACTCCGCATGCTGTTAAAAAAACGTGCCACATGGGCATAGTACCGCTGTGTTAAATCCCGGACCCTACAAATTAATTTGTATCGTTTCCCCTTGATAGTAATAATAATAAATCATCGATATGCAATTCAAAAATGGACACATATGCATCCTGGTCGCGCTTCCATTTTTTTTTTCAAACCCATCCAAAATATTTATTCCATTCCAAGCAGCTGACTAGTTACCCTTGTACATATTCTTGAGTATGTGGTGGTGAGAGGGTGGCCGTGCTCAAGTGGTAGTGTATTAGACTTCCCAAACTGACGGTTCGGGGTTGAATACCAGCCGTGACCGAAAAAATTTTTTCAGGCAACTAAAATCTTGTAAGATGAATGGTTGCCTTTAATACAACATCAGGTCAATTTACACTTATAATTTAGTCTCCCCATCCATTCCTCCATGGATGCTACCCATGGGGCGAAATAGCCATTAAGCCCAAACATCTTTTTTTTTCTTTCTGTCCCATTTTCCGAAAAACTTAATACGTACGCAGGCACTATTAGTAACAGTAGTTATACTGTTAAAAAAAAAAAAAAAAAAAAAATCTGTTAAATTTATATGACGTTCCAATGTACGGTCAAAAGGTGCTTTGAAATCAATAAAAAAAAGGCGATCAATTTCAATCACCACCGTGGTAAACACCGTGTAAACAATTACAACAGGTACTTCGTAATGTTATAGACCTAACCCAATTTAGTCTCACGATTATGAAAAGGGATTGAATCAATTGCAAAAATCAGTACATGTAATTTTAATAACTTACGAAAAGAGAAGATCGATAGGCTTCTTAGTATTGCGGATCTTTCTTAACAAGAGGCAGAAAGTGCTTGCAACGCCGAAAGTAATATTGTTAAGTTAGGAGTCAGTAAAATGGATTGAAAATTTGGCTCTTTCAAATTAGATAAGCATCTTTCTGTAACATCAAAGTAAATAAACAAAAGAACAATAAAAATTGCTTGAAAAGTAAAAGTAAGAATGACCTGAAAAGTTTTTTGTTACAAAGTGTTTAAATATAAGTCGGAGCTTTTTTCTTTAATGGCATATATTTTCTGCCATTAATAAAATAAAAATAGTCCGAAGCTAAGATAAAAAGAACATACCAAGCCAATAGGCTCGAATAAAGATTTGTTTTATAGTATAGAGTCGGTGCTGAGGGTACGCAAATAAAACGGTCCAACAACATTGTCTAGTAAAGCCAAGTTTTCGTTCACCCGACAGAATTAAAAAAATAAAGTTGGATCGGACGTTCTAACTGCCAAACAATTTAAGTTAGCGGGAGATAACTTGGTAGAGAACAGCACCAACTCATATCAAAATTTTGGTTGGAAGAAAATATGCCCGATTAATGGAATCTCAGCATTGTTTGTCTGATTCACTGAAAAGGGGACTCTAAACTTCAAAGGCATGAGCCTCTTTAACCTCCTTAGGCCGGAAGAGTCTTCCATTCCGGAGAGATAATGTAGTAAAGGAAATCTGCCCTTGGTAACCGCACTAGTGGAATCGGACATTAACTTCGAATACGCTATCGAAAGCAGTTGTCTAAGGACCGTACTGGAGAGGTTTATTGGTTGAGTCCCAAGTCCACACTGGACTATAGCAAGTAAGTAAGTAAACGCTTGTTTCTCCGTTTAGCGAATATTATATATATATATTTTTAAATATTTGTGTTACTATTGTCAATACTAAATAAACGAGCGTGACTGCAGCGGACTTAACAAACAAACAAAAAGCCTTCTTTAAGGGCTCATGTAATGAACTCAACATTTTATTTTCATAATATGTAATCTAATATATTGTACATATATTGTATTTATAAATAATCTTGTTCTTAGCAAACACATGTGATTAAAATATTCATATATTTTTTATTTTTATTTTATAGATTTACGATGACAAATTGGCATCGACATTTTCTTCATATGGTTTAACTACAAGTGACAGGTCATATAGTTCCGTGCATACACAACAGCCTGCTGGATCCGTCCCTGAAATGCAAGTTGACCCATATGTTCTTTTAGATGATGAGCTAAAATACTTTTATGATGATGCACGAGAGGTAAGAATAAAAGGCAACAGAAGTGTTTTTTCTTAAATTTGCTTTAAAATTTCCTATAACAATGTTTTCATTTTATGTAAATATTAAGATAATTTTGGGTTGTCAAAAAACAACTTATAAAAAATGATTTCTGACATTTTAATTAATAGCATATTTATTTACATTTTATAAATAACGTGCGCAAATCTTTTGGAAATTACACCACTTTGGCGCTTGGCGAAATTCGCACAAAACAATCCATTCTCTTTTAACCTAACGATTAAGTAACCAAATATAATTTAACTTTCACTATAAATTGATGAATATATCATATAACGATTCTTACAAAATAACTAAAAACGGCTTATGCTGTTCCACAAAATATTTTTGTCGTAAAGAGAAAATTTATAAAATAAATATTTGTGAAAGATGGCAGTCGTTTTATGTTAAAGACTAAACGACGCAATCTTTTAATTGTACTGCTATCGAATGTATCTCGGAATTCCTGTCAATACATTGGTATTCAATGAAAATCGTTTTATTAGATTAATTAATTCAAAGTAGAGCAACGCCTTAGCAAGAAACAGTAGCCTGTGAGACTTTTTATGCGCTTAGTTTTTATTTGAATTGGTGTGATTTTCAGAAGTTACTCCTCTTCAACAATTTATCTAGAAAGTTGGTGCTTTAACCTGTCTTTAGACGTCAATGATCTCTTGTCTGCTGCTTCTAATCCAACACATTCTTTTGCTGATGACAGTAGTGCTTCTAAAATACAATGCTGTCTGCTGTAGCCATTATCCAGGTATGTATGTCAACAATCAAAAATGCTGCGAAATGTCTAGGTTTTCTCAAGCGATGTAAGAAATACTTTTCCCTTCTGATCTGGCCTCAACATATAAGGCATTAATCCGCCCAAAATTGGTATACACCCATCTAGTCAGGTGGGTCCTAAACATCTCTGCACGGATTCAAAACCGTGCGATAAAACTCATAAGTGATGTTAGTATTACTCAGTCAATGGACACCCTTGAACACCGACGAAATGTCTCGGGTCCCACTTTGTTCTATCGCTTCTTCCACCACAAGTGCTCTATAGAAATCGCTAATAGCATTCCACACCTTCAAACCTTCAAACGTAACACCCTTCGCGCTATGAATGCTCATCAGTAAGCCCACTTTCGGACGTCATATTTCCTAATCATAGTAACATTCAAACGTTTAAAACCAACTTACATCGGTACCTATCTTTCTTTCCTCCCTAATTTTCCTTCGCCCACAGCGTGTGTTGAAACATTTTGAGGATACTTAAGCCCTTGAGCGCGCGCTAATTTTGTTTTTTCTGCACCTTTTGGGCAGTACTGAATTTGTCAATTTTTTTTCGATCGAGTTTCAGCGATAATAGCCTGTTTTATAAATTCTACTGAATTATTGAACGCCATTTCACTTATTTTAATACAGCAAATATTGTCGCTTTACTTGCTCCATTTTTGATAGTTGATCAGAGAAATGACATTGTTACATATACATGACAATATCTGTCATCATCTGATTCGAATCTTTATCAAGTTATTATTACTCGTTTTTACAATAATAAATCCTATTTGTATAAACTAATATCTTTTATTTAATTTTTTTTTTTTTTTTAGATATTGCAGCGGGGCACGAGTCAATCTGAATTAGAAACAATTGCAACATACTATTTTGATGGGCAAGGAAAGGCGCTGCGGCCAATGGTATCGTTGCTGATGGCAAAAGCGATCAATTATCACATGAATAAAGAATCAAAGTAAGTGAGCATAACTACTTATAAATAAATTCGTACATAAGAGTTTTGTGTTATAACAACGCAGTACGCAACAGGTGCAGGTACATATCAAAATTTCGTCTGTAAGCACTAGACACCAAATGGAGCGATTGAAAGTGAATGGACATAAAGCTGTATTACATATCAGGTGTACGGGCTTGATTTTGAATACATGAGTTTTTAATACGAGTTAAGGATTTCGTAAATGTTTACACTCTAGTTCACCACCAAATTTCGTGATTGTGTTGGTTTGTAATTTCAAACGCATTTATTATTAAGAAACGGATCAGTTTAAAGAGAGCGGATGAATAATAAATAAATTATACAGAGTTTTATATTTTCCTGGGTGTATGTTTATTTTACAAGAAAACGTTTTATGTTCGCTTTACTTAGCACTATTTTAATAAAAATTTTAAATACTTTTGTTTAATTTTTGTTATGTGCATGCGACAATGGAGGTTTGTGTTGATATACAGGGTGCTGAGGAAATACAGGTCACTAATGAACATACTCGTATGTACTTATATATACAATACATATGTATGTTGTATTATGGTTATTCTTGGCATGCTATGGGCACTTTTCTTGTGTTTCTACCGTTACGAAATTCTAAAGGTTTTAATATGTACTTTTCAAAATAGGAAAGTGGATCCTATTTTTTATTTTTTTTTGCTTTTTATAAAACAATGTTTACAAAAGATTCTGTTTCTATAACGGGTGTTTTTTTAGTGCTTTGGTTTTTGAACTGGCAACACTTTTCCCAACAAATTTTTTAAAAGTTTGCTTGGTTTGCTTTGCATTGTATGGACTTATGTCAGAACCATGCTTGGAAATTATGCAAAACCATTTCAAAAATAGTGGTTTAATCGTTTTTTCTGAGCAAGTATAGGGTGTTTCTTCGTGAGGTTTGATTTATAATGTAAAATAAAAGACATGAATTTGAAAGTGAACTTAAAATTTTTATTATCGGTTAAAAGAACAATTCATGGCATTTACTTTTTGAAAATGATATCATGTAAATGTTGGCCACGACTACGTCTGAGGTGGTCAATTCCGAAGGTCCAATTTTGGGCGACTCGTTCGAGCATAGCGACTCATATCTCGGGGATAACACGAGTAAAGTTGGCTTCCAAAGCGTCAATCGTAGCTGGCTTATTCCTGAAGACCTGGGGCTTTACATATGCCTTCAGAAAACAATTCAAAGGTGTGATATCGCACGATCTAGGCGGCCAATTTACCGTAGCAAAACGTGAAATTGAGTGGTCACCAAAATGATTTCTCAACAAGTCCATTGTTTGACACGCTGTATGGCGCCGTCTTGTTGGAACCAGAGTTCACCGACACCATGTGCTTGAATTTTAGGAAGCACATAGTCCGTTAACCTAGCGCGATAACGATTACCATTGACGGTAACATTCTGATTTGCCCCATTTTTAAAGCAATATAGAACAATGATTCCATCAGCCCATAAACCACACCATACCGTTGTTTTTAATGGATGTAATGATAGCTCTTGGTACTCTTCGGGCTGCTCATCAGCCCAAATACGGAAATTTTGTTTATTAACGTATCCATTGAGCCAGAAATGGGCTTCATCACTGAACAATATCTTACGATAAAACACCGGATTTTCATTGAGTTTTTCCAGAGCCCATTTTCTGAAAATATGACGCAAATTCAAGTCGCCTGGCTTCAATTCTAGCACAAGTTGAACTTTGTACGCTTTTATGCCGAGATCCTCACGTAAAATACGCCAAGTTGTTGAATACGCTTAGCCAAGCTGTTGAGAACGACGACGAATCGATTTAATACACTCTCATCTACACATCTCATCACTACGTGCTGGATGTGGTCTAACCGGGCGAGTATCATCCACTAATGTAAACTGGGACTCAAATTTGCGAATGGTTATAGCAGTAGTGGTTTCAGTAAATTCCTCGAATCGCACGAAAAATATTTCACATTCACAGAACGCTGATTTTCGTAATACAGCTGAACAACTTGGAGGCGCTGTTGTAGTAATAGTCTTTTCTTAAAGACTTGCCAAACAATACTGAACAAAATTGAGAAAGCAGTTTGATAGTCACGCGTGATCTGTCAAAAAAAGCCTATTGAAAATCAAACCTCACGATGAATCACCCTATATTTCAAATAACTATGGATCATTTTCGCAGTACACTTACTTTTATTGATATTATCCATCCGCGGCGTGCACACCGTAAAAGATCTTTCTGATGTGGAGCGTTATACTATATTAAGGGGGACCTGATTGTTGATTCTTCATCCAACAACCATCCAAAAATCTAAAATGTTGCGAAATGTCTAGGTTTTCTCAAGCGATGTAAGAAATACTTTTCCCTTCTGATCTGGCCTCAACATATAAGGCATTAATACGCCCAAAATTGGTATACACACATCTGGTCAGGTGGGTCTAAAACATCTCTGCACGGATTCAAAACCGTGCGATAAAACTCATAAGTCTCACTTTGTTCTATCGCTACTTCCACCACAAGTGCTCTATAGAAATCGCTAGTAGTATTCCACACCTTCAAACCTTCAACCGTAACACCCTTCGCGCTATGAATGCTCATCAGTAAGCCCACTTTCGGATGTCATATTTCCTAATCATAGTAACATTCAGACATTTAAAACCAACTTACATCGGTACCTATCTTTCTTTCCTCCCTAATTTTCCTTCGCCCACAGCGTGTGTGCAAACCTTTTGAGGATACCTTAAGCCCTTGTGCGCGCGCTAATTTTGTTTTTTCTGCACCTTTTGGGCAGTACTGAATTTGTCAATTTTTTTCGATCGAGTTTCAGCGATAATAGCCTGTTTTATAACTTCTACTGAATTATTGAACGCCATTTCACTTATTTTAATACAGCAAATATTAAAAATCAAACCTCACGATGAATTACCCTATATTTCGAATAACTATGGATCATTTTTGCAGTACAATTACTTTTATCTATGTTATCCATCGGCGGCGTGCACACCGTAAAAGATCTTTCGGCTGTGGAGCGTTATACTATATTAAGGGGGACCTGATTGTTGATTCTCCATCGTGCACAGCGATTAATGCTGTGTCCATAAACTTTATAGAAGATTTTTTGGAAAGTTCTTGGCTTGCGAGCTTACAATATCCAACAATTGAAGCTGCCTGATAATCGTGTGCGTCGTACTTACTGTGAACGGACCGAAAACTAGATTTATCTTGATCCTGTTTTTCACAACAGCGATGAGGCTCATTTTTGAAGAAAATCCACAAAAATTACATTTTGTTGGGCTTTATGGGCTGATGGAATGATTGGTCCATATTTCTTAAAAAATAATATGGTCTATTATTTCTCTAATTTTGTCTATATATTACAATCGAAGATACCCGAATCTTTTCCAATAAGCTTAGTTTCACATTAAATCCCACGGAATATACATAAGCATATTCCGAAAAAGGACTATGAAGCAGATTAACTTTACCTTTTCATCGAGTTGGCTGCTATTAAACAGTTCCCTTGTCAGGGCAAAAGCACCTTTGATTTTGACCTAAGCAACATCTATATGTTTATTAAAATATAGGTAATGATCTAGCCTGAATTTGCCTGTGTTGTGCCACGATCGAATAAGTCAATATTTTCTGTTGTTTCTAGAAGAATCAGAGTTCTGAAAGTTGATCTTCACCAGCGAATCATCGATAACCATCAGTACTCAAGGAAAAACGCCTTCACCTTTCACCAGAAAACAAAACATCAAAATAGCTTAGTAAAAATAGCATCCCTTTTGAAGAGAACACGGACAAAGCTGAATTACCGGATATTATCTGGTGCTTCGTAGACAAAATTGATGTCCATTTGATAGATGAACGGGCTTAAATGAACAGAACACAAATTGGTGTGATTGCCACCTAACCACTGTAAGTTAGATGAACGGGCTTAATTAAACAGAACACAAATTGGTGTGATTGCCACCTAACCACTGTAAGTTACATCCTGTAGATTTGATATGTGTTCGAGCAACCAAAGTGTGAATCCGACCCGGATTAAGCTAATGGACTTTCATTCTTTAAGTTCTTCAACAAAAGTTGGTCGCTTTTCTAGCTTTTTATGTATTAAACTCTCCAAATAAACATTTTTAATTAATCCTTTGACCAATAAATTTGTTCCGTCATTTTTTTGCCAGCTGTCCTTCATGGGGAACGAAAGAAATAAGGTGAAATAGAAAAATAACGAACAAAGAGGTACTGAAATTCTACCCACGACTTAGGTATACCGTTCTTTCATTTCTGCGAAAAATGATTCAAAACGGTACTTCTGGACCTTATGATTACCATACGAGTATATTCATATACTATATTGGATAAGTTTTCAAAAGGAGTTTTCAAAATGTTACCGTATATTTTCAAGGACATAGCTGAACTGTTTTTGCCAGAAAGTCGAATTTGGCTATTGCCTTATAAAAGTCTATGTGATAACCGCTATCATATGCTTTTTCAACGACCAGCATATGCTCATATGCTTCCGACAGGGCAGTCAGAAGGTTCGCTGTCTTCAAAATAGTTTCAGACGGCCACTGGAGTGTCATCGAGCTATGACTATGTGATCAAATGAATTTTATTTTTTGAAATTTTTTAGTTCTTAAAAGAAATAAGAATTGGATTGAATTATCTAGTATAAGAATAGAATCAAAGTGCTGTTAACACCGCTCCTTTTAATATTTACCAAGTTTATTTATGTTTAACTGTGTGGGGTTGCCTATTTACCTTTCTGTTGTATTAAGAACAGCAAAGAATCAGCAGTTGCATTCCTGGAAGAGTGAACTTTTAGGAGATATATGACAGATCGTTGCCAAAGGTCAATTTTAAGAAGATACATGCTTCCTAAAGCAATGTAAGTTAGTTTATATTTATGTTCATATGGTATATGATATTAAATTGTTAAATTTAACTGAATCCAACTTGGGCTTTGTGGATTATTCTCGATCTTTGTTTTGAAGGAAGGAGTGTGGAAAATTGTCCGTGCAACAACACTATTTTATTTTATTTGTCCTTTTAGCTGGTGCGTATTATTTTCGTTTGCTTCATACATATGACTCTTGTGTGGTTCCCGAAATGGCTAATATACTATAGCTGTGCATAGTGGAGTGAAGCATGATTGGCGATCATGTGCAAAGAAGATGTGTGGCTTTAATGGAGGCACTGACCAACACCATCGGGTGCTGCACCCAGCAGTTTCCAGCAACGAGGATAGTTTGGATGTAGCCGCCGTTCCATTTGAGCCGTCAACCAATTTTGAATCGGCGCACGCTAAAGCAGACCTTCCAGTCATGTACAAGGTAGCCCCCATTAGGATTTTTGGGAAGAACGGAAAGTACAGCGACACTTTTGCTTTTCTCGATGACGGTTCGTGTCGGACGTTGATCGAAGCGTTGGACTTGGAAGGGACCCCAGAGGACTTAACGGTTCAGTGGACTGAAGGCATTTCCTGGCCTGAGAAGATGATTCGGGTAGATCTGACTGTGGCTGGAGTCAACCATCGAAAGTGGCATTATCTGAAGAGCGTATACTCAGTTGAGGTCTTAGGATTGCCATCTCAATCAGTTGACGTTGGGAAATTATAGGAGCTTTATCCTTATTTACGAGGGCTCACACTGATATGTCTAGTCGAAGCTAAGCCGAAGATACTGATTAGGTAAGATCAAGCCAATTTCTTAATGGGCCATGGTCAGCGTCACGGCAAAGAGGAATAATAAGTGTAGTTAAAACACTTTTGGGGTGGATAGTGTACGGACCGTCAGCTTCTTCGGTTAGGATACCGAAAATCAGCGAAGTAGATAAACCAACCATACGTCTTCTGTTCCACGAGGCTATCAAAGCAGAGGATAATCTGCAAGAGATGGTACGACGCCACTTCACCACTGAGGAGTTTGGAGTTACGGCTCCAAAGGGTGAATTAGTCACCAGAGATGATGCGCATGTGCTGAGGTTCATTTAAGAGGCTTTTAGGCTAGATGGTAGCCGGTATGAAATTGGGATGTTTTGGTCTTTTGATCACGCTAGGCTTCCGGATATCTGTTCCTATAGCTTTGAATCGGCTTATCGGACTGGAGAAGTCCTTAAAGAAGAAACCCAACCAAGCCGTGCCTGGTTGTTGACGTGGCAGCTAAGGTTAAGGGTGTGTATTTGAACACCTTTCTGCTGAAAGAACCGGGTAATTTAGGCCCCCTCCATCCAGGACTCTTCAAGTTACTGGAGCGAGGGGTTGCGGTAAATGCGGACGTAAAGGAGTTGTTCCACCAGATCAAGATTAGGGAAGAGAATCAACAGTGCCAACGCATCTTGCGGAGAAATGTAGATGTCTCGGCACACCCATGGTGTACATTTTCGAGGTCCTAGGTGTTCACCAAAATGTTCCCAGTCTGTAAAGAACAATCACTCGAATCGTTTTCAGTCCGAGTGCCCCGAAACAGTAGATGGGTGGACGAAAAGGGCTTACGTGGACGACTACTTCAACAGTCACGACACCTCCACCAGTCAAACAGTCGAGAGTTCTTAGCGAGGATGCCGGAGATTCATGGCAACCCCAAACTCGTGAGTACCGATCCATATGAGTCAGAAGTTTTTGTTACCAATGTCTTAGGGATGTGTTGGCATCCAAAGATGAATAATTTTACATACCAGGTGCTACATGACGAGCTGTTCGATAAGATGCAGTTGCCAGATTTTAAGGTGTCCAAGAGGGAGATGCTTAGAGCTCGTTCCACTTGGACTTATATCTATCTACATCATCCGTGGTCGCATTGTTCTGCCAAAAGTCTGGAGGGAAGGGTTTGACTGAGACGAACCAGTATCAAAGGATATACGAGATAAGTGGATTTCGTCCGTGATAGGTTTAAAGAACATTGACTGACTTAGAATTCTTCGGCGGTACATGTCATGGAACGCGGGCGACTGTAAGAATAGGTTAGTCATCTTCGTCGATTCTTTGGAGAAAGCCTTTGCTGCTGCCGCTTATCTTCGTTTTGAGCGGGAAGGACAGATAGAAGTCGCGTTGGTTATGGCTAAGGCTAAGGTAGCGCCGGTAAAAAGATTGTCGGTGCCACGGTTGGAGCTACAAGCTGCTGTCATAGGAGTTCGACTGCTGAACACCATAAAGAGATCGCAAACGGTCCCAATCCACTAAGTGATCTTCCTGCCAGATTCTAAAACGGTTCTCGCCTGCAGTAATTCAACAAAGTTTAAGTCCCCGTCGTTTGTGGCTACTAGAGTGGGCGAAATTTTAGATTCTTTGTCTCCTCGACAATGGTTCTATGTGGGGATAGTGGACAATGTAGCAGATGACGGAACGAGGTGTCCCGTTAATGGGACAAGTTCCTCGAGCACGACTAGCTTTCAGCGACAGGCCGTTTACACACGCTGGGGTGGATTGTTTTGGGCCTATACCCGCGAAGCTTGGGAGAGGAACCGTAAAAAGGTACAGAATGATTTCTACGTGCCTAACGTTTCGAGCCGTCCAAATCGAGTTGCTGAACGATCTAAGTCTGGACCAATGCACAATGGGACTTTGTCGCTTTTTGGTAAACCGGATCGTTTTAAATAAGCCGTGTCGGTTTATTCATGCATATTCTCCGTGAATGGGGGGAGCCTGGGAAAGGCTGATTCAAGCTATCAGAGGCAACATCGATTTCATTCTTGGTGTGGTTCCACGAGAAGATATCATTCGCAATGCTCTGATTGAAGCTCAAGGTCAAATCAACCGCCGACCACTAACGCACAACCCTGTTGACCCCGAGTACACAGCTGATGTACGGTTACCAAGTGGAGTAACAAAATTGAAGAAGACAGTCGGAATGCTCGCTGCCTTAGACCTAGGGTCTTCAAAATATTTTCAGATGGCCACTGGAGTGTCATCGAGCTACTATCGAGCTACTATGTGATCGAATTTTATTTTGAATTTTTTTAGCTTTTAAAAGAAATAAGAATTTGATTAAATTACCTAGTATAAAAATAGAATCAAAGTGCTGTTAACACCATTCCTTTTGATATTTTCCAAGTTTAGTCAGTTATTATCATCAATCGCTTTTTTGTTTGTATTGGTAAAAAAGTAGTATCAGATAGCTGTGCTTATATTTCTAAATGTAAATGTACTTTTGATGATGTATCTTCTTGTGTCAGTTTTTATTTTGAACCAATAACATCTTTCGAAATAAAAAAAAATATTTCTTCTCTTATTAGCTCACGCTCTAAGACAAGTGACGGCCTTTCGAATAGAAAATAGCCTTGAATATTTGTGATATTCTATGTTATATCTTCAACAAAAGTGTCTCCATGGGAGTATTTCCAGATGATCTAAAACAGGCGGAAGTGTTACCTTTATTTAAAAAAGGTTATAATACATCAGTTAATAGTTAAAGACCTATCTTACTTCTTCCTGTCTTTTCTAAAGTTTTTGAGAAAGCTGTAAAAAACAGAGTGATAAATTTTTTAGAAAAAAAGATTTTTTTTAATAAATCTCAATTCGGTTTTCGGGTTTTTCTACTGAAGGAGCATTGTTAAACTTCTGCGCGAATGTTTTTAATAGTTTATCGTTTTAACCGCAGATAACCGTTTATCTTTCCAATGGAAGACAAAAAGTTAAAATTAATAGGCAAATTAGTTCCAGCAGAAACATTACTATTGGAGTCGAGCAAAATTCGGTACTTGGTCCCATACTTTTTTTGATTTTCATTAACTCGTTAATTTCACAAAATTATCGAAGTAAGGTTAATGCGTTTGGTGATAATATGGCATGTAATGAATTACATTATCAAAGTAATTCAGCTCTAAACTTAGTTGCCGATATACCATAAATCATGACCTGGAGGTATTAAGCCATTGGTTTGAACTACATAATTTGGTGATAAGTGATAAAACTAAAATCATGTTTTTCAATGTGTGCGGATGGAAATTTGACTTTGGAACTTACTCCTTTCATTGCACTAATTGTAATAAATTCAAACACAGTGATCATATTTGTAAATCGAGCAAATGTTCGCAAACTTATTTTGTAACGGAATTTTGTTCTGGTAAATGTTTAAGTACCTTGGTGTTATACTTGACTGGAGGATAATTTGGTCTGCACATACTAGTGCACTTAAGAAGTACCTTATAGCTGCCACAAGGCAATTTTTCTTTTTAAAACCCCATTGTTTTCTAGATCTTCTTTAATGTATCTACTATGGATTAGTTTATTCTAAACATGAATACGGTATAATTTCCTGGGGCGGTACTCATGACAATAAATTGAGTCTCTTAACTTCTCAAAAACATATTTTTCGTCCTATATGCAATAAAAATCGTCGCGTTAATAGTTTATAACTTTTTAGATATCTTAAAATTCTCCCTCTTAAACATTTATACTTTTTTAAGGTATTAAAATTTTTTTTACTAGATCGGGATATGAATAAAATCGCGGCACCACAAACTACATATAATCTTAGCGTAGTACACAATTAATTATGCGTTAGTACACAACACAATCTACAAGTATTTTTTTAATTTCTATACTGCCATTGCTTCTAGACTCTTCAATAAGTTACCTATTAGCATTAGAACCTTAAGATCTAAATCTGTTCTTCTAAAGGTAAAACTTTGTCTTTTAGATAGAAGTTATGAAAATATAGCAAACCTAACATCTGTTAGGTTTCTTTTTTTTTCTTTTTTCTTTTGCACTACAAACTTTGTAACTGAAAATTAATAATATATTGAGACCCCACCTCATTTGAGTTTATAATTGTAAATTGAAATAATTGTAAATGCTATCGTCTCTAGTACCCTCTGAACTATAGTTAGCTAGTTTTTTATTTTTTCTTTATTAATTCTTTGTATGTTAACGGTAATAGTAATGTAATAAATAAACAAAAATAAAGTTTTGGAATTTGTAGATGGTGAGTGAACATCGTCTGTCTTTTTCTTTTAAATTTTGTTTTAGAGAATGGCAGATCGTTAGATATCTTCTCAGTGGTATCAAAAAACACAATTATTTACATATTCTTTTATTTCGAAAAGAAATTCTTAGTACAAAGAATAAATTTGAATCAATTATTTATTTTCCATCGATGATCTTTTGACATCTTTCTGGCAACTTAATGGTTTCATGCTCAAAGAACTTCTCGACAAGTGTGATTTCAGATCATTATAATTGGTAAAAATTTAATCATTCAAAGAGTTTTGTAAACTTCGAAACAAATAAAAAGTTGATGGTGCAAGGTCGGAACTGCATGGTGTATGTGACATCACTTCCCAACCAATGTTCAATAATTTTCCACAAATTATCAAAGACGTGAGTGGTTTTCCCTAACGATTTGCCATTACTTGTTGACAGTAAAGCTCTGAATCGAACGTGTGGTTCCTTGGAAGCAGTTTGATATACACGAAACTTTTATAATTCTATTAAATTGACAACCTAACCTTTGGTTTGTGCTGGTTCATCACCAAAAAAAAACCATAATCAAAATCGAAAATCAAATATCAAACAAGAAGAATCAATCGATATAGCATAAAAAAAATGGACTTTTAATATGAACTAAAAAGAAAAAAAAAACAAGTCCATTAGTCTAGATTTCTGTTAAGAAATATTAAATAACTACACCATGAAAATCTAATTCGGAATCTAGCAACTTAAACAGTCAGGACCATTATTGAGAAGATTTGAGCTGGTCTAGATATTTAATGGGTCCCGACTGTTTAAGTTGCTAGATACCGAATTAGAATTTATTATTTGTGTGTCTCCACCATATATAATGGTGTAGTTATTTAATTTTTCTTAACAAAATTCTACACTACTGGACTTGTTTCTTTTTAGTTCATATTTAAAGTCCATTTTTCACGCAGTCGGGTGTTTTAATTTTTTAAATTAATATTTTTATTTTACACTTTTTAGTGAGACGGTTATTTTAAATCGTTATAGAGAAAAAATAGTAAAAGAAACTTAAAAATGATTTTCAAATACCCAATCAACGATACCCCACATGACATTGTTTGTCGACTTTCATTTTTTTCACAATATGGCGTCTGGTAGTCGCCATATTAAATTTTGATTAATATCATGTCTTCAATGGCATGCGCAAGGTTACGACAAATCGATAGAGTGCCACAAAGGAACAAACGCATATATAGGCTGATAAACACATTACCCTTCCTTTTGCATCGCGCAGTCGGGTAAAAACTCGAATCCCCTGAAGTTTTGACTATGTTCTACTTCCTTCGTTTATCTTGCATTTTGTTTCTAATTTTTTTCCAATAATATTGGGTCATATACGTAAAAAGTCTCCGTATTTTTTTCACTAGATGGTGTAGGTGTCCTTTTATCTAGAAACACTTATCTGATTGTGTCAAATGAACACGTGTTTGAAAGGTGACATGTCAGGCTACATTTTTTGTGACGACAGCTGTGTAATTCGTAGTTCGTGTTAAAAATTATGATTAGAATATGAGTAAAATATCTGAAGAAATACACTATGTGAAGCTTTTTTACTATACGTAAAAAAGGGAAAAACGCTGCAAAAACAAGCCGAAAAATTTGTGTAGCTTACGGTGATAATGCTGTGAGTTAACGCCGGACCCAAGAGTGGTTTGTTCGATTCCGTTCCGGAAATTTCGATGTAAAAGATGCACCTTCCACTGGTCGGCCTGTCACCGAAAAAGAACGATGAACGGTGCTCAACTCGACCGTTTAAATAAAGCTTTCAAGAAATAGCGACTAGATTTAGCCAGCAGAAAGGGAGTTGTCTTCCATCATGACAATGCTATTCCACACACATCTTTGATGACCTAGAACAAATTGATTGAGTTTAGTTGGGAAGTTTTGATGCATCCACCGTATAGTCCAGACCTTGCACCACTGATTACCATTTGTTTCGGTCTTTGCAAAACTCTCTTGATGGTAAAAAATTGCCCGACCGAGTGTTTGGCCAAGTTTTTTACTGATAAACCACAGAAGTTCTACACCGATGGAATTATGAAGCTACCCGGAAATTGATTTTGAATAAAGAAAATTTTTTTTCAAAAATGTACCAAGAACCGTGTAGACTTTTTATATGACCCAATATATTACATCTGTTCGTGGACACTAGGTAATTGATTTTAAAGTATATATATTATATACATGTGTGTATACTTTTCTGTATACAAAAGCAATACATTTTTACATTACAAACAGTTTGATAGTTTACGACAAATTATGTCACTTATGTGAACTGGAGGTCAACTGGCCTGCGTCTTTTCAGTCGTCTTTTTAAATTAGCCTCTTGATACGGCAGATATTGAATTTCGTTGTTTGTATGGTTTAATATGGTTATTTGGTGTTTTTTACTGAATATTTTTATTTCGTCCCTGACACTGGGTATCTTTAAGTCACAGTGTACGTTTTCATTCGTAATATACCAGGGAGCATTAACAATCGTCCGGAGTATTTTTGATTGAAGTCGTTGAATGAGTTCAATATTTGTTTTGTCGACTGCTCCTCAAATTTGGATGGCGTAAGTCCATATTGGTTTTATTGTTGTTTTATACAATAGTAAAATTTTCTTTTGAGTTGAAAGCTTTGAATTTCTAGGAGCAAGTAGAGTAGTCTAAATTATTATAAATTTTTGAATTATGTATGGAAACATAATGTTTATTATCTAGAACCTAGGTATTTCGCAAAGTTGTCAAGATTAATTTCCTTGCTGTTTAGCATAATAGTTTGTGGATGGATATCCCTTTTTGTTCTGTATTCTGTATGGATACTCTGTGCTCTTGTTGTATTGTTAGATGCTTCTGTCTAAAACCAATTTGGTGTACTGGGATGAGGTGGTTTGGTTTAAGTTCCTGTCCATACGGTCCAATAGGAGTTTTTCGAAGATCTTGGAAATAATCGGTAATATACTATGAGGTCTGTATGAAGATGTTTTTGTAGCATCTTTGCATGGTTTGGGAATCGCAATCGTCTTCGAGACATTCCATACTTTTGGAAAATAGTTTAGCCTAAGAATTAAATTGAAGATGTTCCTTAGACAGGTAATGGCTTTGTCTGATTAAAGAAAAAAAAGAAAATTTAACAAAAAGTTGGTGATGCTATAAGAAAAGTATTGAGAGCATTTAAATATCTATTTTACTCGCTCCAGCTCCGAAGAGGGGAGAATAGACTTCCTCTCGTTGGTATATAGCCTTCTTAGGCCAAATAAACATTGATTGAGAAGCGTAACTCTTCATTTGATTTCTGATGAGGAATCATTATCATATCTCTTAACGGAGACGAGGTAGAAAAAATTCCTAACTTATAGCTATCTATTCTATTCACAACCAAACTTTTTTTTTCGCTGTGGATACTAGGAAAAAATATTTGAACGAACCTTTAAACTTCTAGGACAAAGTTTTATAAAAATTATAGATAATTACTCGTATCCCCTTCCAGACATGTTGAGATTCAAAATATAAGATTTAAAACAAAATAAATTTTCGTTTTATCTGATATGCAAAAAAAAAAAAGGCACAATAGAATCATTAGATTTAATAGCATATGTTTTGTAGCTAGGTAAAAGTCATATCATATTTTAGATTCAAAATAAAATTTGTACAGCTTATGAAAGAGGAGTTACTTAGAGATACAAGATACTGTATTCATTTTGAATAGCAGGAACTTTAAGTGCTTGTGAGAAAAAACAGTAAGTCAGTTCGAATTTCTTTTACTTCGCTAAAAATATTGTATTTTTTACATAGAACTCAACATTGAAATCTCGAAATAACACTTTTACACTGTATCTCGAGCAGGTTCTTTTTCATGGTTCTTTAAAATACCGTATGAATCTAAAATTTTAGAAATTGAACTCGTATACGATAGACCACAGGAAGGCAAATAACTTTTAAATCTTTAGAGGGCTTAGAAGTGCTTACATAGCCAATGTTTCTAAGGTACGGGCAGCATACTCGCAAATCGTTTTCCCCCTTTTCACATTGTGTCATGTTTGCGAATCAAATCTGTGTATTTATATTTAAGGCAAAAAGCTACGTATTCTATAACATTTTTTTCACTTTTTACCTAGAGCTCGGAGTAAATGATATATCATCCAAATTTATCAGGTGGATGCTAAACATCTCAATGTCAGCTTACGTGAAAATAAGTTTCTTGCCAAGTTAAGATTCTGTGTGTCCAATTCATTTCCATTAGACGAGTGTATTAGGCACTTCAAGACATTATCTTGCTTAAAGCATTTTTCCAACATACTGTCATTCATTTTAATTCTCTGCCTTGTCGCGTATAGGAATTATCAGTGTTCCAAGACTTAAATTTGAAATAGCAAACAAATTCTTATTTGGTATATGTTTTTAAGAATTTGACCATATTTTGGAAACGCACTTTTTTTGTGTATATATCTAGTTACTGGAAAATACTAATTACATTTTATTGATTTCAGACAAGTTTTATCCATGCAAAGAAAGATTGCACTCTTCTCTGAGATGGTTCATTCAGCCAGTTTAGTACATGATGACGTAATCGATCAGTCAGATTTCAGGCGAGGCAAGCCAAGTGTTAATGCATTATGGAATCATAAAAAGGTATGTTCTCTACCAATACATATTTTTATGTAATAATCAATTTACGTATTATCGATTACAAGCATACTTTACAATTTGCCCTTCGTTTTTTTATATTAATGTCCTTATTTCCTTGTATTCTCCGATTGCCTTTCTGAAATAAACATTGCAACAGAATGAGTATCTTAGTCTCAATAGAGCAAAAATATGTGTGGCACAGTTTTAAAACTTAAACAACGAATAACACTTACGTCGCATGCAAGTTGTAGTTTCACCAGACTCTGATCAATCAAGAGCAATTAGCACCATCGATGGTTTTTCGGAATTATATCTCATCGACCTTCGTGCGTTGCCTCAACAATAGCAAATTGGTGTTATTTTTGTTCACATTTACGAAATAGCTACACGAACTGGGGTTCGTATGAATAGATATCATATACAGACCATTCAGGTTTTGATCATACAATAATGGCCACGTAGTAATTGTATGTTTTTCTGTTTTTAAGAATGAACATCTTGTGACAAATCTGTTGGAATTTTCAATATTAACAAATAATTTGTATGAGCAATACAAATGTTTATTTTAAATTATGCGCGAAAAAGCTCAATTTATAAATATTATATGAAAACCTAAATATTATATGAAACTTAAAACAGGAGAAAGTTTTAATTGATTATAAGGAGTACAGTTGATTACGTAAATCGTTATAATGTTCGCATATTGACTTAATTCCACCGCATTTCTTTTTCGATATCAGGCGTGACGAATTTTTTAATTGTTTACAATAAATGAGCAGACATAAGATTTGGAAAGGCTTCCAAGAGATAGTTTACTTGATTCGAGTTTAAAATCGGCATGAAGTAATTTTAGAAAGCACTGAGTTATATTAGTTCATAATTGATTAAAATTATTTTTACAAAAAGGTCGTTGAATTGTTCAATTGTTATACATATATTGTCATAATATTCAATATTTTTGGAGCTCATTTTGAATTCGACTCGATAATGATAACCTATGACATAAAAGTAATATTCTTGTAACAGTCATCTAAGTATGCCACCGATTTGTTTCTTATACAACAGTAAAAGAACAAAAGAGATGAAAGTCAAAGAGAGGTCAGAGATATGGTATACCAGCAACGAAAAAAAGAAATAAGGAAGAAGGAATGTTGGCTAGAAGCATTCGCAAAATTCAATTTTCTCCTTGCAAAACCAGTCTTAAAATGGTTCATAATACATCCGAAAATAGTTGAAAAATTTATCTAGAAATTCTATGAATTTAGAATATTCCAGTTAATTTAAGTTCGAAGTAATTTATATCACTGTTAGCTTGGTATATCCAAAACCTTTTCTACTTTATATTATTTTTCAATTGCTTTTTAGAACAATAAAAAAAACTTAAGATCTCAAAGACTGTCGCTATTACATGATAAGTATATTATGAAGCAGTAAGAGAACGTACATTGGCTACATGTTTGATTCAAATGTCTCAGAAATAATTATTTAAAAGACCGCTTAATGGTATTGTTGGGTAGTCTCAGCCAGTGAGACTAGACCCTTCTAACTTTTTGCATGATTTTCGCTAAAATATTGCGGTGATTGGTACCGCATATCCTCATAAGATATTTGGGTGTTTTTTCTTGCTTTGAAATTATTAATAATTAAAACTTAAACTATCTGTCTGTATATGTATGAGCCTTTGAGCAATAATTTTTAAATTTTTACTGTTAATACTATTGTTATTTTATCTTTATTTATTTAACAGGTTGCAATGGCAGGGGATTATATTCTTTCTGTTGCGTCGATTATGATTGCACGTTTGGGAAATAATGATGTGTCGATTATACTTAGCCAAGTAAGTAAGAAAAAATGCATGTTTTTTTAAATTGATTTAGTTGATTATTTGAATAAGAGAAAATAATTAAAAGGTTCATTCGAGCTTAAAAAAGATGTTGGAATATTTCTGTTTTTTTTTTATGCATATAACTTAAATAAAATGTTCCTTAAAACCCCATGCAGAGTGTAGAATAAGAATAAGAATTCGAACTGTTTCATGCAAATTTCTTTATCTTCACTGCATAAACTACCGCTCAAATAATTAGGATTCATTAGGTACCAATACGCTTTTCCAAAAAATTTATATATTTTCTTAAAAACCAAGTTTCTTATTGCAATTTTTTTGTTATTCTTTATTTCTTGTTTTAGTTTTATAATTTCATTCTAATTTTATTTTTTTGTAAATAACTATATATTTCAATTGAAAACGGTAAGTATAATAGGTATATTAGGACACCAATTTTTTAACTAAATAATTTTTGGGCTATAGAAGTTGGCAGAATTAGTACTGCAAGCCGATGTACAATAATTAATCTTTACAATTAGGGGATTGCCTCGGGCAATTTTACAATTTCTTTTTCCCCTTCCGTAACGTCCTAAAAATTTTGTCGTATTGTCATAATTTCATCCTCAATGTTCATCCGACATTCATTGAGTGAAGATGGGTTGTACCCGGATAACAACATGTTTGAAAACTAAAAGAAAATTTCTATACAGGTAGTGGAGCTCTATAGGGTTATGATGCCTTGTCTCTTTATTGCATTTCTAATTTTTTGTTTTTTCGACATTGAACGAAATCCCAGATGGGACTGGCAAATTGGAATGTGTGTAGAATCGCTCACAATTTCTCCCCACTCAAACGTCAGAAAAATTGTTTTCAATTCTTAATGTTATGTTCAAAAAAACATAAAAGACCAGTTAACGGGTCTATTGAGTGACGTCAACTATCTTGGAGTTTTGGAGTTTTAAGAATTAAACTCTTATAGGACGGCCGAGAGCAACAACTAGGAAATAAAGTAGATTAATGAGAACAACCAGCAAATGAAATTGAAAGAAAACAGTATCAGAAATGGCAGCCGATTTAAAAATAGGGGCTATGCGTATGTGAGTATGCGTTTTATGCAGGCCTATTTTGTTTTGCTGTCATTTTGGTTTTATTGCCATTTGTCAGTCGTGCATTAGAAGATCATTTAATATTATCTGACATAAGGCTTCATTCCATAGAGTAGAAATGAATGTAATGTCTTCATCCCGAAAGAACATTAACGTGACTGTAATAATGGTAAATGAGTAGGAGGGTAAATAAAAGTAATTTTGATTATTTAAAAATATTATTAAAGAAAGCGTAACTGACCGATAATATTAGCGGCTCTCGGCTATGAACAAAATAGGTTTATCTCACCATTATACTTCTGATATCAATTGCGCACCAAACCGTATTTTACAAAATTTTGCAGTCACATCAATGTTCTTCTGAAACGGCCATATGTCCATTATATTACCAGAAGTAACAGCTGTAATATTAGTTTCCTTACAATTGGTAATTATTTATTGCTATCTTTACTTAACTATATTGGTATTTGCAACATTTGTCCTAGGAGTACATTGCGCAGATTGAGTTTTGTCAGTATTCTCGTATAAAGTATTGACATACAAGTACTCTGCCTCTTGGGCAATGGGCAATTTCCTTTTATTTAAATTGTCAAACGTGACTTATACCATCAGCCTGTTAAAACCATTAATACAAACATATGCAGTGAGACTTTTATTTGACACAACGGATAACTGTCATTTAACAGTGCTATGGAAATTCACTGATAAATACTATGTATATAAACAAGACAAGAAGAAAAATATGCAAATAGTTTTGTTGCATACCTTTTACTTTTTCTACCTGACCCTCGTTTTTATCGGATGTAAACTTAGTTTTGACATTCTAAGTTCTTATATGTCACTTCTTTTGTGGACGCATTTGTAAGTATATATAATTTCGGACATTTACTTACTGCGTAAACGAGTACCTATTATATCGATGCTTCAACTTCAAGCTAGTAATCAGTTCGTAGCTAGTTGAAAGTATGAAAACAATCATTGTTCTTTATATGATCTCGACAGCTTTTATGATTCTTGATTATATAGTGTACACACTATCTAAGAAAAACTTATCTTTTTTGTGGAACATGTTTGTTCGAAAATAACATATTTTAAATTTCGACACAATGTTTAAATTGGCCGAACATAGTATTTGCCTTACGTGTGGACCTAACCCAATGCACAAACATACGAATATATTTACGGGTTCGTAAACGTATATTTTTGTTTGCTCTCTCGTTGTCGCCTTCAAATTACTTCTTATGCATTTGGCTTTTGGTGGAAAGCTTACTCGGGCTTATAACATCTACTACCATATTAATTTCTCAGTGGTCATTACAGCTTAGCCGTGTGTAAGCAATATGTTTGTCCTCAAGTAGTATGTCTGTTTCCAATAGAGTGGCAAACTTAAAGAGGTAGTGTAAGCACTAACGTCCTACTAAGCCAACATTTCATAGTTAATATGCATCAGTATATCGTAAATATTTGCACGTCTGAAACTGTATGTACTTTGATTAAGTTATTATAGCTCGCGTAATACGCAGGTTTTCTTCGGTACATTTATTTCAAATTCACAATGAATCACAATGAAGCGTATACGGAAGTTTAAATTGGTCATTAAATGCTTTAAATTGATATTCTGTTTGGACATGCCGCTGTAAAAACAAATCGGTTTTGAAAGCTAAAATATTTTATTTTTCTGATATGAATGTCTAGCTGCACGCTTCTACACGTTTTTGTTATTTTTATGTAGTTTTTTTTTTGATCAAGTCAAGTTATCAACAAAAATTTTGTAGTTTCCAAAATTGTCGGAAGTGAGCTTTATTTATTATCATTACTGTCTGACTCGCAAATAAAGGATTGTAATCATAAAAAAAAAACTTGTAAGTGTATGTTTTTTGGAGTTATCACATATGCTGGGATGAATTGTTAATGATCAACAAATTTTATATTCTTCTTACGGGCAATGTAAATCATTGAGAAATATTTGTCAGTCAGTTTGCTTTAAGAATGGTAAATTATCTTTTTGTAAAGGAACGAAATGATACCAAAAATAGTAAATTAAAATATTATACAATACAAATTATTGTACCATGCGGACTTTGTTAACATAATTTCCGCTATTAATTCTAACAATGAAATTAACGCTGACATCAAACGAAGAATAACTCTGGAAACTGTATTATTGAGGTAAAAAAGCAGTTAAGTACAATCTTGTCCCGTTTTCGCGTTATCGTCGATTTCGTTTTCACTACGAATGGAGGAGAAGATGTAATGATCATACTACGACACCAATCTATTCAGATGAGTCTGAATACATCGGATACGTTACCCGGGAATCGGGTAACGTATTGAGAATCTTTGAATACACTCAAGAGCGACGCTTCGCAGTAGAGGGAACAACTGGCTTTTGACTTAGCTTAATGGATGCGGCATAGATTTGCATTGAACTGTAGCGTCGGAACTGAAAACTGTTCAAACCACCAATATTTGTGATGGGATATTTTAAGGAAATTTGATTATTCAAAGTTGATATTTAATATCAAAGTATAAAGACACCGAAAGCAGAGCAAATACTTACTCTTAAACGGACTAGTCGTAATGGTGAGATATCGCAAGGAGTCCTATTTCCTAAGATGTGTTTAAAACAGAAGAACAGACCGCAAGCTAAAATAAGCACTGGTACGCATGTGTTATGTTGCATTTACTTGCAAATGTCGGCTATTACATGACTTGTGGACTATTGGATGCATCTGCATATAAAAAGCATGAAAAGACTATGAACGGTAGGTGCTTTTTAATAAAGTTTGAATAAATCATTCATGCAGATAGAACTATTGAGGAAAATGAACCATGATTCAAAATATTCCACCAGGTTTCGATGAATTAAGGATTTCAATATCTCAGCTGAATTTCAAATGAAATTGCCAGCAGATAAAAGAAACTGGAAAGGAGTAAATACGCAGCATACATTTTCAACATCTAATTTTAGATACTCATAATCTTTAATAACTTCCGAATACATTGAATAATTGTACGAAATTCGAGGGCAAATAACATACAAGAGAATTTCAAATATTTGCAAAAGAAAAACATCGAACAGCAATGACTTGTCCAAATAATCACGACTAAAAGCTGCAACTTTGAGGTAACTAGAAATTCTCTCTACCCTGACTCCGCACTTGAGCAACGATTTTCATTTAGTTGGTGCTAGATTTCGGGTGAACCTGAAATCGACGTCGGCGTGGCTAGTGTACTGGCTTCCCAATTTTAAGGTTCGGCGTTCGATCCCAACCGCGCCCGAAAGCATTCTTTTTTCAGCCAACTAAAATCATGTGATGAGTGGTTGCCTATAATACAACAACAAGTCCAATTACACTAATAATTGAATCTCCCCATTAAATTTTGGATGTCACTCATGTCCCTTTCTGTCATATTTTCCGAAAAATTTAACCCATGCTTTGACATCAAAATACCCACCTGCGTGTTAAGTTCTTTTAGAAAAAAAAAAAAAAAAAAACTTGTATTGTTCGTCATTGAATTTTCTCCTCCAACGCAAATGGAACCCAATATTAGGAATGGGATAATCTCTCAATCGCCATTCTGCACAGACGAATGATTTTGGGAGGAATGCCAGGCTCTAATAGCTCGTTTATGTAAATGTTATCATATGAGGTCTGAAAATCTATGAAAATATGGTGGGTATCGAGTTGGACTTTTTGAGTTTTTTCAGCATCTGCCGGAGTGTAAAGATTTGGTCGATTGTGGATTTTACTGCTCCGAAACCGCACTGATATGGGTCAATTAGGTTGTTGACGAATAGTTTCAGACATTCGCATAATATGACAGATAAGATCTTCTTCATAATGTTGAGGAGACTTATACCTCTATAGAAGGCGTAGTTGAGCGGGTGTTGTTTTTTGGCAAATGATGCTGAAATTCCATTCATCAGGCATACGAGGTGTGTGCAAAACGTAAGATTTTTTTTTCGTGGGAGTAAAAGTAAAAATCTTCATAAGAGCACCATTACATCACCATAGAAGGCACATAAGCACAAACACCTGCTGCCTACTACAGTAGCATAGCAGCGCCCATCATAAGCACGGGCATATTTTTTTCCAGACTACGACTAAGTTTCCTTAATAAGTAGTTCCATCTTCTGTAAAACGTTCACGTTCACCTTCCAGCAAAGGTACCTACTATTTCTGTTAATTCATACGATGCACTACTTTAGTCTTGAACAATGTCCGGATTATTTCTGGGTTGCAGTGATGCACGAGACGAGTACGAAAATTTCAAGCAGAGCTTGCTACTTCGTCTTTTACGGTAGCAAATCCTAGGTCACATTAGATACCATAAAGCATTCACGATTACTCTTAGCGCTTTGTTCTGAAAATTTTGTAGAATACATATGTTACTTGGTATCGTAGCAGATTGGCATCACAGGCCATTGTCATGCAAATCTCTGATAGACGGGGTTTTGCATAATATAAAGAAATGTGAGGATTGGCCAATTAATTAAGTGGCGTTCTATTCAAATTCGGTGACGGTTTGGAAGTAGTACCTTTTTTGCCATTAGTTCACCCTTTTATACGCAGCATTCGCCTTAACAAGAAGCAACAGAAGATTACGCAAGACAATTTCGAAACCACCAGAATTAAAGGCCTTTGTTAAGTTTTTTACACTAACGGTTCATATTTTGACTAAATAAGTAAAACCAGAATAATTATCCAAAGGATAATAATGTCAATGTCATTAATTTTGCCAGTGATTGCCATTGTGGGAAGTGCCTATAGTGTATTGATATTGATTCTATATGCCCACTTATCCACGTATCAGTACACGAACCACAAAAGGAAAACCCCGGATGGCCCGATTTAGAGTTTACGATGAGTGACGTCGAATTGCAGCCACAGTGGAGCAATTACGGTTTGGAGGTAAATCGGCGTCTAGCGGAGGGAAATATGTCCGTGTCAGGGACTCAATCAATAGCCCAGTCCCAGCCAACCGAAGGAGGACTAGCAATGGTTCAACACCACAAGAAGCTGTACGATCTACCCATGTTTTCTGGTAGGCCTTAAGATTTGCCAGCTATGAAGAAACAACATATAATTTTAAAAACTCGCCTACAGAAATGCTTGCAAGGAGAAGCGAGGGATGCAGTGTCAGCATTGCTTATCTATCCAAAAATGTTGCTCAGATAATTAAAACTCTTTCGTTTCGTTTTGGCTGACCAGATCAGCTGGTAAAGGATTAGCTCGCCAGAGTTAAGCAGTTCCCATCGTTTAATGATGGACGAAACGAACAGCTTATTCCATTCGCTTCGATGGTTGAGAATGTTGTGACCCTTTTAACATCTGCTAACTGCGAACAACATCTAGTCAATTCCGCACTACTCGAAGAGCTGGTTACAAAATTACCAATGACCAAGAGATTTGACTGGGCAAGACATGCGGTAGACATACAGCCATATCTCACGCTCAAGCACTTCTCTACCTGTCTAAGTGAATTAGCCAAAGCGTTGTAGCTTATCCCATTCGGCAGAACAGCCATCGCCACAAAAGGTCAGTCTACACATCCATGCAGAGTGCTGCACATCACAGAGAGGAATTATACCGAGAGATTACTAGAGCTGTATGTGCTTGTTGCGAAGCTAATCACCAGGTGAGTGTCTGTGATTCATTTAAACATTTAAAGATTTTGAATAAATAAATAATTGTAAATAAAACCCGAATAATTATCCAAAGGAGGAAATAAGAGTTTTTTACACTGGTTTAGTACAACCGCAAAATTGTATACGTCCAACACGTTTTAAGCACTTGCTTATACAAAAGCTGTTTGTTATATAAGTTTAGTTTGGAATGTCATCCAACAAGCCAATATATTTCTCCAAGTCTAATGTAGAGTTTTTCACGTTTTTTTTTTTACGTGTGATTTCCAGTCAGCCTTACGTCTAGAGTTATTCCTAAATATTTTGCCTCATTTGCATACGGAATTTTTATATAATTAATAAATAAAGCTAAATTATCTACCTTTCTATTAGTAAAATTGACATTAGTCGACATTTTCTCGTTTAGCTCGATTCTCCAGGTCTTTGTCTTGCTTAGGGCTCGTTGAAGTTTTATCGTCGAAGATCCTACCGTTTGGCCCGTGGCAAGAATAGCCGTATCGTTCGCGAACGTGGCTTCTACTGTCTCTTCATCCTGAGGTATATCTCTTATGTACAGTAGGAATAAGTACGGACCAAGAACACTTCCTTGTGGCACACCAGCATGAATTTCTTTGAATTCCGAATATTCCGACTAATGTCTAACCCGAAACAGCCGGTTTTTAAGGTATGAATTTACTACATATTATGCATAGTTTGTCAGGTAAGATTTGCCTCGATGTGACACATCGAGAAAAACGCTAAAGCATATTTGCTTTTTTTCTAAGGCGTTATCAATTTCGTTTTTGATCCGATATACCTGATCTATTGTCGAATGCTTGACCCTAAAGCCGAACTGGTGATCCGGAATTAGTCGTCTCTCTTCACTTATACATTTCAACCGTTTAATCAAAAGAATTTTGAATACTTTTGAAGTTATCAGCAGGAGCGAAATTGGTCTATCCGATTTTTTCTCGTTAAAATTTTTCCCTGGTTTCGGAACCAATATAACTTCGGCGACTTTCCATTGGCTGGGAACGTATAAAAGTCTTATTGAAGCATTTATTATATGAAGTAGCTTGACTACCGCTTTTCGGGAAATCAAGTAAGGTGACTTTTGAAATTTCCCGGGCAACGTACATTCGATTATCGATTTTTTTTTTTTGCTGTGTTGGTACACATATCCCGAATATTAGGGACGCCCCAGCACATCAACAAAAGATGATAGCGTCGAAGCTGTGAAGAAAATTGTTTTGGAAAATCCTCGAATTACCTTTAAATAAGTTACTGAGCATGATAGCATATCGGTCGGCTCGTGTGACCCAATTTTTTCGGATGTTTTGGGCATGAGGCGTGTGTCAGCGAAGTTTGTTCCGAAACTTTTTCATTTTGATCAGAAGAAGAAGAAGAAGTCGCACGCTCTTGAATGACGTCAATGATGATGCTGACTTGCTCAAAAGGTTCGTAGCTGTTGCCAAAATTAAAGAGACCTATGAAAGGTTTGTGATTTGCGGAGAAGAGCGGTTACACATGTGTTTCATATCTAAGGAGGATTATTTTGAAGGGGACAACATTAATATTGTTACCTTACTATTTGAACACACCTCGTATATTCTCTCTCGCTCTCCACAAAATCACTTGCAATATTAGCCTTCATGCATTAGGACTTACACGAAAACCTAACCACTTTTTTAGATTATCTGAAGTGTATTCTTTTTAATTTACTATTATTGAAAAACATGAGTCTAACTTAATTTAAAAGATATGTTATGTTTAGGTTGTGTTCTGTGGTGTTAAAAAGTTAAAAAAAAAGTTAAATTCTTTGCTGTACGTGCTTACACTTTAATACATATATTAGAAATATAAAAACTAAAACATGAGCTATTTATTTGATATAAATTAAACGATAAGGTGTATTTGAAACGAGAATACATATATATAATATGTACGAGTACATACATCAGCAAGAAGAAGGTGATTTCAAGCTTTTCTCGAGTAACTAAAGTATTTATATATACACCATGATACCCACGGTTGTTCTACAGATCTCATTTCTCAAAACTTGTTACAATTCGATCGAGAGATAATTCATTTTTGTTACGCAAAAGATGCACAGAAGAACTGAACTAATCTTTACGTCTAATTAGACTCAAGCTTATCATACAACTCTGAATGTTTACCTCACGTTCTTTCATTTTCTAGAAGAAAAAAAAATTTAGTCCGAAGTTCTGAATGAGAAAACTCTTCAATGCTACTTACTCATCTTTTGTTTGACAACAAAGAAAAACACAAACCAAAACATAGTAAGTGAGGATCAAAACAAAGTGTAGATTGTTTAGTTGTTTGTTAAGTTTTATTGAATTTTCTTAATTATATTTAAATTGGCTAACCATTTTGTAAGCTTTTTTCTGCTTATATAATTTTTACTTTTGACCAGACCATCAATAAATTTTCCTATATTTGATCTCGAGTTGTTTATATTTCTTTCTTACGTGCAACTTCCATTTAAACTTTGCGTCGAGTGTCATTTCGAGTTGTTTAGCCTTATTTGCGAACCGAATTTATGAACGTAGGAAATCTACTGGTTTTTCATTGAGCGCAATCTACCAATTGCAATCGGCCTGTGTCCATTCTTCAATTGTGTGCAATAGTTTTACCTACTGCTAGTATACCGGTGTCGTCAGCAAACAAAGCATAAACGGTCGAATGGTCGTTTCCAACAGAAGCCGTGGTGGTCACATGAAGGATGTTGTATTCCATTCATAAGAACAAATCTTTCTTTCTTTAAGAGCTTTCTAATTACGTCGGTGATTCTATGGACCGGATCAATAGTTGAATGCTTGCTTCTGAATCCAAACTGTGGATCAGGCATAACATTATGATTAAGGGCCGGTTTGTTCACTTTCGGTAAACTTTAACCAGTGATTATTCCAGACTTTAACCATCGATTGCGGTTGTTCACAAAAATTGTAACCAGAGAATCCATGGTTTAGTTAGTTACCCAGAGAAATATCTAAGCAACCGATTTTCTTTGGTTAACGTTTGTGCGATAACAAAAATTCAGATAGTGTTATAAATATTAATATAACGTAAAATGAAGCATAAATAATAAAAAATAAAATCCCTAATTTCGGTAAAGAACAATTCGCAGTAAACAATAATAAATAATAGGTAATGACATAAATTTAAACGCCTTCAAGAATCCACCAAAAAAGAAAAACAAAAACAAAGCTAACAACGGGTTAAGTTTGACAAACAAGCTAACAGTTAAATAGGAAAATTGGAACGAATTGTCGTTTACCTATGGTTAATTAACCAGAGTGAAAACATAGTGAAGAAACAATCTTTGATTACAACTGATTTGTAACCATGAGTTAAGCTAAACCTCTGGTTACGTAATTAGAGCATAGACTCCTCAAGCAAAGGGTCGCGGATTCGAATCCCGTGCGAGGCAAAATTCTGAAAAAGTTGCATGTAGTTATATGAAAATCCCGTCGGCGTCAACTCTGACATGAAGGCATAACACACTGTTGCTAGTAATAACTAGCACTTAAGACCCACTGGTTGAGGATGCACCGGCTCCAGTTTGAAAATCACCTCTGGGAAAAATATCGAAACCTAATACACCTCAGTTTCAAACTAATACACCACCTGCCCGCGCCCTGGTGAAAAGCCAGGTGCGCATGCGGAATTAAAAAAAAAAGAAAAAAAGCGAGCTTTGAACAAATCTCAAAAATGTTGGATACAATTGGGAGAATTGAAATCGGTCTATGAGACTTGCCAAAAGGTGGTTTCCCTGGTTTTGCTGCCATTCCGACTTCAGGAATTTCCTACTAACTCGGTTATATTCTCTTATTAGGTCGTAACCGGGGGTTTTATGGTTTTATGTTACTGTGCCACAGGCGCATTATGCTTTACTTTAAATTCATAAAAAGATGCAACATTTATTATACCGACATTTTAAAAATCTCTTAAAAAATAATAACTGTATTTGTAAAGAATCTATAAACTCCAGTCTCATTGGAGCATGTTCCAACTTATTCTATAAAATAAACGTTCTGGCATCAAAATCTTTTTTGTGGACAAATAATTAGTTAAAGTTTTACTTTTTGATATTAAAAAAAAATCTCTTCGTTTCTTGTGATGCTATTTTAAAATATTCAAATCGAACGTTCATTTGGCTAACGTAAGGAACCGCCATTAAATAAATAAAATTTTTTCATAAATCTATCAAATTTATATTTAATTTTTAATATCTTCCTAAATATGATATGTATTGTTATTATTTAAAAAGTACCTACGGTTTTAATATTAATTTTCGCATTTTTCAGATTCTAACAGATTTGGTACAGGGTGAATTCATGCAGCTTGGTTCAAGGGAAACGGAAAACGAACGTTTTGCACATTATCTTACAAAGACGTATAGAAAGACAGCATCTTTAATAGCAAACACATTAAAATCGGTAATTTTCATAAAATATAAATTATAAATAAATGTGGCCTTTCTTTGCAATGAAACGTGGTTCATTCTGAAAAAAAAAAACTATAGTTTATGGTAAGTGCATAGTTGCATAAGCATTCTACGCGACTTTGTTTTTGTATCAAACAATTTGTAAAATGTATAACCCATATTTTGCCCAAGTCTTTAGCAAATATAAGTTGAGAAGATGAAAATAAACATTGATTACAAAACTGTTTAAGTACAATACTGTGTTTTAAGGGAGCCAATATGATACTATTTTGGCTAAGATGATTTTTAATATTTGAGTAGCAAAACTCAAGAACTTATCTTTTGTTTATGCTAGATTTAATGTAAGGACTGAGATCGGTTACCAATTTCTGAGATATTAAGTTTGATCTTTTGTTGTTACGGTTTATGTTTTTAATTCTACAACTGATTTATCTGTTGTTGATTTTGCCTGTCAAATATAGATTTAAATTTAATATTTTACAACTAATTTCTCTACAGCAAAAGTAAACATAGTTATTGAAAACAATAATAAATAATATCGGGTTCTCCAATAACGACTTGACAACTTTTTTTTCAAATAAAACCATTTGAGATATTTCAAAAACTTCATTATTGGCTTGAAGTACAATCAAAACATTTATGAATGGAATTCGACTTCGTTCATATAACCACCGCGGGCACGTTTGCAGCGGTCGATTCGTTGGACCCAATTTTCAACGACTCGGCCACATATTTCGGCCGAAACGGCCGCTATTTCGCGTTCAATGTTGGCTCCCAGCTCTTCCAACGCGTGTGGTATAAACTAATGACTTAACGTAGCCCTACAAAAAATAGACAAGCGGCGTTAAACCGGACCAACGAGGCGGCCAATCGACTGGCCCATGTCTTGAGATAACTCGCTCACGATACTTACTCTTCAATAAATCGATTGTAGCGTGTTCTGTGTGGCTTGTAGCAGCATCCTGTTGAAACCATATGTCGTCCAAGTACATATCTTCCAATTCGGGCCAAAAATAATCGGTGATCATGGCGCGATAACGCTAATTATTCACAGTAACGTGACGATCGATATCGTCGACGAAAAAATATGGCCCAATAACGCCGCATGTAAACCGCACCAAACAGTTATTTTTTGTGGATGAAGTGGTGATTCATGAAGCACATGTGGGTTTTCACTCGACTAATAACTCATATTTTGCTTATTGAAGAGCCCACTGAGCCAAAAATGAACTTCGTCACTGAAGATGATTTTGCGATGAAATTCATCATCTTGGCGCATCTTCTCCAGAGCCCAATCGGAGAACGTACGTCGCTTCAAATGGTCCATCGGCTTCAATTCTTAAGTCAGCTTGATCTTGTATAGGTGTAAACCAAGATCCTTACGCAAAATACGCCATAATGTGGTCTGAGCGATGCCCAATTCTTGAGAACGCCGTGGAATTGACTGATTTGGTTCGTTTACTACGGACGTCTGAACGGCAGCGATATTTTCGACACTTCGACCAATTTGTTGTGTCACTGAAACGGCAACATCACACAGCGAAATAAAGACTCATATTATTGCACTAAACTTGTTATTGCCTGTCTACTAGGGCGAGAATTACGGCCGAAAATTGAAGTTAACGCTCTAAAAGTTGCAGTCACCGACTGTGAATATCTGTAGAAAATGTTTATAATTTGCAGACGTTGCTCGTTAGTGTACTTTACCATGATGAAAATGTTGAGTTTACTGAATAAATTGACAGTGACAGTTTGATGATTAGTGAAAGAGTGCGTTCACAAATTAAATTCAAAGTTGTCAAGTCCCTATTGGAGAACCCTTTATTCGCTATACAGTAATAGTGTCTTTGCCTTTGAAAAGTAAAATATGTATGTTAAATTTGTACTAATAAAAAATCTAAATCTTGCTAAAAATTTGCCGGAAAAAACATATGACACTTGATTTTTTAATGTAAATGAAACAAGTTGTGTGTGAGATAGCCATTCTATATATATATATATTTTTTTTTTAATTGAAAGAACATTTTATGGCAACGACAATATAATGTCGTTCAAATGTCCACCGCGGCTTTGCACACATATTCGGGAAATCCAATTTTCGATGACTTGGTTGTATAAATCTGGTTGAATTGGCTGGATGGTGTTCGTTATGTTAACTTTGAATGCATCAGTTGCTTGCCATTTAAGATAGCCTTAAAGGAAGAAGTCTGAAGGAGTTAAATAGCCCGATCTCAGTGATCAGTTCACGTCGCCGCCGCTCGAGATAAACATGCTCTTAAATCACTCGTGTAAAATGTCAATCGAGCCAAGAGCTGCATGACCCGTAGCGCTGTCCCGTTGTAACCACATGTTGTCGGTAGCCACATCATTAAATTTAGGCTACAAGAAGTTGCTTACTCGCATAATCGATCTGTAGCGCTCGCTGTTGATGGTTATGGCAATGAAAATTTCGTTTTAGAAAAACTACGGTCCGATGATTCGAGTATCCCAATTTAAGGACCCTGTACTATGAGCAAAGAAAAACAAAATGATTCATGAATCTATTGGGAAAACGTTATAGACAAAGTTCACATGCATTGATAGAACCAGGAACGGCTGTTTTTGAAGGTGCAAAATATGGAAGGATTAATCTAATTGAGCCGTTTTTAAAATCAATTTGCATGTGATGCGTTAAAGTTTTGGCTGCACCACAGGACAAGATGCGATATCGTATCTTATAATGCTGAAATACCATTTGCACAGTGCATTTTCTCATAAATACTCTATTATATTATATATATTATTATATATTTTTTAATAGCAAAAGAAAGTGTTGCATTAGCAATGACGGCAGAAATTGAGTTTAAATCAAAAATCTTTATTCATTATGAATGTGTCACAAAATGAGTATTTGGACGAGGTGTGGGGTCTGGTATAGAATTAAATTTAATTTATCAAAATAGTGCAGATGGATTTGATTTGATTGGATTTGATTCGAGGGTCACCATCTAAACAGGGTTCTAAGTCAATTTTTATAAGCTGTATACTAAATGGGTATAAAACAGTGCTTCCAAATCTATTTTATTCGTTTGCGATCAACATTCTCATGAATTTTCAGAAATGTCAAACATTTGCCAACAAAATTTTAACAAAACAAATTAAATTTTTTCACCAATCGAAAGATGAACTGCTTTTAAACGTCATATATATTTATGTCTACGCAACCTACCTACTACGCAACTTTTTATGATGAACTCTTAAGCGGAGTTGGGTTGTTTTTTGGTGCAATCGCTAACATGCGTGCAAAGATATTGACAAAGCAACTTACATGTTAGTTATTGAAAAACTGTAAGTGGGTATCTCATCTGTCAGCCATTTCTAGGGTACCTGGGCAAACCACTACAATCCCTTCATATATTTACAATTTATCTTTTTTTTTTTTTTTTTTTTTTTAATTATAATAGTAAAAAAAACGATGTTGCTGTTGTTGAACTATAAAATGTATGCATGTAGAAATGTTAATTGAACCGCCATGAAGATAAATTGAATTACGAATAATATATGGTTAATTATGACAAACGAATAGGATAGTTAAAGTACGACAAAATATTCATAAAAAACTATTAGTTTAATATTCCCTTTCCTGTTGTCATTTATTTGTACGAAAGAAAGATGTTTGCATGTGTTATATGTCAAGACTATAGTATTTGCAGTACATATACAGGGTGTCTCCAAATTTGCCAAGGAAAAATTGGGAAATAATAGTCTTACAGTAAGGGTATATCTCCAATGTTACATCATTTTTTGAGAATTTAAGAAAAGGCTTAATTTGGTGTACCCTGATCCATGTTAATGGAAATCGTTCTGTTAATACTAATGGTATAAACTTAATTTAGGATTTTGTTTGTAGAAGAAATAATAGCCTTTGTAACTACAAGTCGATATCTTGTGTGAGCCTTCAAATATCCAATTTCAAAACCGGTTCCATTTTTCTTGCCCATGCTAATTCTTGACTTTAAGCTCACACTTATCCAGGAAATGCTTAATAAACATAAGCTTTTACTATCTTTTTCTTATGAACGTAATAATAATTAAAAGAAAAATCATCGATTTTATGATACTTGGGAAAACCTGCAGCAGGTAAAACTTAGAAAGAATTGTTTATTTTTCGCTAAGTTTCAAAGGTTATGGACAAAAAATGATTTTGTGCGGTTTTAGATAATTTTCATTTTTTATGTGTACTAAAACAGTTATAACAGGTCCGCAAAGTGTTCTTGGTTTTGTATGCATGCTAAAGCCAGTTTTTGGACCTCACTGCAAATGTTTTTTAATGCTAACTGCTTTTCTGGTTAAAGTTTTTCCAAGTTCTTTTATTCTTCTTCATCAAAAAAATCAAATACTGTAAGGTCAGGGAATCTTGTAGGCAAGCAGTGGCGTGGCGTGGAAAATTTTAAATGATAAGTCGGAAAAAATATCCACCTGCAAACGTTTTCTGAAGTTATATTGTGTATTGCAAATCGCATATAAGCATACAATTTTCTGAATTAATGCAGTTTTTTTCGTAAAATAATGTGAAATTCTGACTTTCTGAGTAAGTCTAAAAAATTATGGAAATATAAACAACATTGCACTTATCTTCAATCAAACAATGTATTAAAAATATATAAATAAAAAAAATTAAACTAATAGAAGTTTCAACTGGTTTGAAAAGTCAACAAAGAGAAAGGTTAATATATATACATACATATTTAAATTATTATGTACGTATATTAACTATTAACTCCACTGAATGAAAGAGTATCACTTAAATAGTTTCATTGTTACATCACTATTTTTACATTTTTTTACCCCGTTATGAATTAAATTATATCCATTTATGTTAATTTAATTCGAAGCTTTGTTTTTATTTTCCTAGACAGCAGTTATTGCCGGAGCGGACGATTACCTAGCTGAAATCGCATTCCAATACGGAAGAAATATTGGTTTAGCATTTCAATTAGTGGATGACATGTTGGACTTTGTCTCATCAACAGAAACAATGGGAAAACCAACAGCAGCAGATTTAAAACTAGGATTGGCAACTGCCCCTGTATTGTTTGCATGCGAAAAAGTAAATATCATTTGATTGTTTCCTTTTTTTTTTATTAATAATAACTTTAGGACTTATGCCCCGGTCTTGGTAATTAAAAAAAATTAATTAACGAATAAAAAAATGGTTGTGTGCATATTTTCGTCTTAATAAAGCTTTTATAATCTTGTAAACGTTCATTAATGTGAACAGATTTATAAGGAATTGTATTTATGATTAGTGGGAAAAATGTGCCTTAACATAATTCAAATCATCAGTTCTTTGTTTTTGCTGTCAAGCTTTTTTTTACTCTCTGCAAAATAAACTTTTCGCAAATTGCAAAATTTCTGTAAAGAAATATGTCGTGAAAGATGTTTTCCATTGGTTAATGTCATTGTCTTGATTTTAACAAATTAAATATATTTAAATATTTAAATTAAGTATTAATTAATGCTTGACGGATTAAGCTCAGAAACAGATTTTTTTTAAATAGTTACGTAGGTTTTATTAATTTTAACTAATTTATTTCCAAGTAGTTATGTTTAAAATACGAAATGTTTGTATTTTTATTTCTACTTTTATTTATTAGAACACAAATAACACAAGAGCAACAAAAACAATTCATTAACAAATTTACAATTTTATGAAGCTATCTGTACGCAAGTGGGTACAGCGGTAGAATATATTCCCATTCATTTATTAATATGTGCATTTTAAAATTTTTTTTTTTAAATTTTAAAATTAAACTAATTAAAATTCCTTTCTACGTACAGCGCAGCATCACAAAGCCCACAAATCCATCTTATCCGCTTGGAGCGCAAATTCCACTTCGGAATTGAAGTCCGTCTGCGGTTGAATCACTTTCTACTGTCATATTTGTGGTGTAGATTCGTAAATTGTGTCGGGTAATACTACGCTTTAATACAAATAAATCTTTATTTTAGAAGCAATATTAGATATCTCCAAGTTTTCGCTAATGCTAAATTAAGCATTGATCCAAAAAGAGACCACCATAATTTTTTACCGCGGATTTTTATTTTATAAACATTGACAGACTGGTAATGTAGCTCCACCCTGCTCATGCTTTTGTTGTAGTCAAAAATGAAACTGGTTTCTGGAATGTCATATATACAATATATACATTTCTTTTTTTCAGGTGACCAACATTTTATGAAATGTAATGCCGAAAATTATTCCATTATTGACATCATGTTTCTGCTCAAAATACCACATTTTCTCGTATTTGAAATCCTTATTTAATTTTAGTGGACACTTTTTTCTGTCTCCTTCTGTTCTCTCTGGTTGTACCTGTAGATCTAAAGGTTTTACCTTTCAAGAGTCCATAACTCATGCCATGTAAAGAATTTGCCCAAATAGATTATGCAATCCATTGGATATTGTACTCATCGTATAAGGTCGAGTATGACTTGCGATCCCAAGGACATTGGATTTTTTTCCAGATATCCCCGTAAAATTTTTTTACCCACAATACGTGTCAAAGTTGTACAAACACTCACAACTACTGGAAAGCATACAGTTTTTGTAACAAATTTCTTTTATTTCCATTTTATAAACTGCTTTTTGAGGAAAGAGGTCCGAAAATAAATTAGCCGTCGCTTTATTCATAGAAAGTCTTTTATGCATGAATCTTAATTATTGATATTTTTGGGATAAAAAACTCATTACGCGTCGAAGTTTCGCCATTTGATCATGAAAATCCAATCGGCATTCATCATCCATATAAATATATTTTTTTATTTATTATTTCTATATGTATATATATTTTTATTTTATTTGTCTGGACAAATTATCGGCAACTATTAGTGTCCGTGTGTCTTTATCTGTTTTCCAATACACTGGCTCTCTTTTTGTTGAGTGATATTATAATGTAAAACAATATTCTCAAAAATGTGTAAAGGTCATTATCTTCAAATTGGAATCTATGGTCCTTATGTTGTAAGGCATAAAGGCGTGTTTGATCTGTATTAAGTTTTACGACATCTTTATCGAAAAGAGTTTCGAATACCACTACGGGACTTTTGTGTTCCAATTGCTATTTTATGTTTCAGAAATTAGCTTCAAAATTAGTAGTGGCTTTGTTTTTTGTTTTAGGTTTTAAATATACCATACAAACAAATATTTAAAAAATTCATTACATTTTTAAAAGTAAAATAAATGACATTCGGAACTTTAAGATATAAAAATATAAAAAAATTAAATTGAATGCTACTGTAATGGTCATATCCAATTCAAATTTAAAGTATTTTGGGTGGGGTGGTCATAGGAATATAACATTAACACTAATATAACATTACATTAACAGGTAAATTGTAAAAGATGCGATTTATCAAAAAGGAACAAAAATTAAAATTAAGTTTTTAGCTAAAGGTCAGTTAGCTAGTGCTGATATACTATACATAACATAATTAATGTGTAGTTTATATATATTATTATCTATAAAAAATAAAACAAATTTAAATTTAAACTATTGTAATATGTCAGAAATAAATTGGAAGAGCCAATGTTTATATTAAATGTTTGATAAAAATTCCAAAAGCTATTAAATAATTTTAAAAAGTTTAGCTGAACATACATTACGCAGATAAAAAAAATGTTTAAGTGTGTATCGAAAATACTTCCGTAATATATCGATTTGATGTATAAGACACATTTTAGAATCAAGAGTTAGCCCCAAGTATTTAAAATGGTCTACACACTCTATAAAAGAAAACATTTATCACTGCAAAGTGAACTATTACAGCAAGTAGAAGATAAAAGCCAGACGTACACTTCCAATCAAACAATTTGTATTTTTGGCACTCAGGTGCATAAAAGTACAATTTATGCGATTGAGATAAGCCGAAGAACATTAATTCAGTTTTAGAGCTTATAACTGAATGATATTCGGCAAATGCCTCAATAAGTTAAAGTCCCAATTGATTTCGGAAACCAGGTCTAGATGACTATTTAAGCCGTAAGTGGAACCTATATAATCTGCAAAAGTAATAAGTGAACCTTCGTAATTCAGAGCAAACAGTGAATTTATATAGACTAAAAATGGTATCGGTCCCAAAACAGAGCCCTGCGTTACACCCAGATTTAGGAATTTAATTTCACTCCTTTTCTTATCTAAACTAATTTAACTTCGACCTAATTCGAAGATAAGAGCGTAACCAATTGAGCATAAAACCACGAAAAACTGTTTCTTCCATTTTTCTTCATTAGCCCTTGTGGTTGACCATATCGAATGCCTTGGTTATGTAGCTGGTTAGCCAGCTGTACATTTTTTTCATCAAGGTTAGACATTATTGGAGAACAAAACTGTAAGAGTGTATTTTCCGTTGATTTCCGTTTTTGAAATCCAAATCGAACTGAATTGAAAAATTTTGTTTTATTTAAGGAGCACTTTATGAGTTTTCAAATATTTTGGTGAAAGCAGGAAGAAGTTAGATGGGCATATAATTACCGACTTCAGTAGGTGAACCCTTTTTTAGCAATGGGATAACATCTGCATATTTAAGGCCATCAGGAAAGACTCCTTCAAGCACGAAACGATTAAAAATATCGACATATATTATAAAATGTAAAATGTTTTCAAGAACAAGGCTTGAAATACCATTCACTCCACATGATTTCGATGAAGTTAAGGCACCAATGGCCTTCAAAATTTCAAAAGATCTTATGGACGTAAAAACAAAACTTCTACGTTACAACGGCTCAGCACAGCCACAAATAGACGAACAGATGGAGCAGATCTTTTGGACTGAGCATAGTTGTAAACTATTACCTATGTTAAAAAAGCTATTAAATGCATTAGCAATATCAATTTTGTTAGACACCTCGCAGTCATCATGACTTTGTGCATAGTTGCTTTATTAATTATGCTTTAACTATTTGCCATTCGCTTTTTAATTTTCTTTTGCATAGTTAAATTGTAACCCGTAATATCTATAGTGGCAAATCTGAATCTCCTTCTTAAGCTCCATAACAATTTCTTATAATTTTTCTATAACCCCAGATCACCAGGATATTTCTTGTACTTCATTCTAAGTATGTTTTTACCTATAGCTTTATTTAGTAAATACCTATTTGTCCACGGTTTCAGTATTTTTACCAACTTTTTGGAGCGAAGAACAGTTTCGAATATTATTCTTTAGGGAATCTAAATATTGTATACAAAAATATACGTCACACCAAGACTCATGTAAAATACAGTTTTTAAGCTTAATAAAGCTAATTGTAGTTCTTTAAGAAGGTAGGGTAATTTGACTATCCTAATTTTGTTAATAATATGACTAAATATTAACAAAAAGTACCGTCGTGGAGTGATCGGTTATAAATATGATCCAAACATTTACCAGACGCATTCCTTATAGGCTCATTTATAAAGCATGCAAGCCCATGCGATGCGACACAAATTCACTACATTCCAAAATGTTAAAATTAAAATCACCTACAATAACTAGATTCTTTGATTTTTCCTTATTTAACAGATCAGCAAACTCTTTAATAAACAACAAAAAATTAGACATATAAAGTCTATAGACACATAAGAAACAAATAATTCATTGTTTATTTCAGTGGAAACCTTTAACACATCAGCAAACAAACAGTATATATTCAACACATCAACAATTTCGTACTCCCCTTTGATAAAACACTCTACACCTTCAGTGTACTTTTAGTTTGTTTTAGCGACAAAGTTATATCAAGGAATATAATTTCATTATAATGTAAATTCATTACATGTGAAGATTAAGTATTGTAGTTACATTCATTTTCATATCATATACACTTTTAGACCAGCATGGGGTCACCAAATATACATTTCTGAGAACGGATATCATTGCTAATAAGGGAATTTAATCTTTGCTGTCATAGTAATCACCGCAAAACAATTCAATGTTTCCAAGAACATCAACATCATCTTCATCTGCCACTCTTTTAGTAGTATCCAAAGTACTAAGAACATCACTAGCTTTTAACGTAAAACCTAGCCAAAAATTCATAAAATCCATAATCCATAATCAATTCGATTTTATTGGTTAATTATATCCAATGTATACGAGAAGGTACACCTGTTTTAATAGTTACTTACCTTTACGTGAATAACTCTCTGGCAAAAATATGTACGAATATATTATTTGAAAGGTTTCACTGAGTAAGGTGCTGCCGCAGCACTAAATCTTAATGTTTTTTTTTTTTTTTTTTTAAGTGAAATTATAGAAAAACTATCTAAGTTGTCACAGAAATTGAAAAAAAAAAAAAACAAAGGAATTAAAATTTAGAGCAATTGAAGTTGAAAGTGTTTCAGGTTTATTTTTTTTATACTCAAGGGAGTACAATGGGACCATATGAGTTAAACAATTAATAACCATATAAGCAAATGGAAAAATGAAACCAGCTGCGAATCAGATAAGAATTTGAAAATATGATTCGGTTTCTTGTTCCTAGGGTTTTTTTTCTCTACGCCTGATTTTTATTATTGTTTTATTTTATTATTTATGCATATTAAATATGCATATGAATTTTTTATACTAAAAACCCGAAGAATTATATCATAAATCTAAATTAATATTTAGTCGTTGGCAGATTTTTCTTTCTTTTTGTTCAAAATTTCCAATTTGTTTGCAGTGTGAACATTTATAAAAATTTTAAAAGTCTCTGATAGCCTGGGGACATTTTTAATTACGATATATAAAACACCTTACAAATCATTTGAAAAGTAATGTTTTCTTATTATTGTTACTGATTACTGCTTTAAATTATTCCAAAGTTCAAAAGAGTTTGGGGAAACATCAGAAAATTAATTTCCAACTTTAAGCGGATCTTGACTTTAAATAAGCGTAAGGTATGGATCTATTATTGTCATGCAGCAAGATCGGACTATTCCGATTTCCTTAAAATTTTTTGATAACATTAACCTTTATTCCTCGTGAGAATTAAAAGCTAATTGGGTTTTTTTATGCCCATGTTGCCACCATAATCTTTTTTAGAATGCCCATTTGTCGAGTTTCTTTACGTTTTCTATGTAGGAAAGAAGTCGGTTTATTATCACCAAAGGTATTTAAAAATTTTGTAAAATGCTCCGAACCTATTTTATTATGTCTGCAACCATTGTTGCTCATGAAACATCGTCATCAATTGAAAGTTCGAATATTTGTATTTGAAAATATATTATATAAAATTTAGAATGGAAATACGAGTTAGAGAAAAATAATACCATCTCAATATTTTTCAGTTTTACAATGGTTAATACATAAGTTAGGTTAGGTTAGAGTGTCGGGTGGAAAACCTACCCACTTAGGCCTATTGGCCCGTTGTGCTGCCACGTGTATTTAATACATAGTAAAATAAATTTAATTGCAAAAGAAAATAGAGGGTATTATTTTCTGTATACAGATACATCCCACACATCCACAATCCACAACCTTGCTTCTTTTCTGCAAAGAGGTTATTGTCTTCTTTATTTCGTATCCATTATAAGACGCAAATAATATTGTATTCAATTTTATGTCCGGGGTGACATCTTGAAGAACAGTGGTGTTCATGGGTTTAACGAATCATCCATATATATACAAACATATTAAAATTAAATTATAAAAAACATATTTTAAATGTATGATAATATTTGATTCACTAAAGAGCTTCTTATTTCAGGCTAAGCAAAATAAATATACACATTTAATTTAGTACAATTAATACAAGATAAACAATCGTGCTATGAACGATTCAAATCCTTTTCAAATATTCGGATAACATCTGACAGAAAATATTAGTTAAAATACAACATAGCCTACATTGTTTATAACTTGGTCACCATTTCTAAATAATGAATATTATATTATATCAGTATTGTTTTGCTCTTAGCATGTTTATAAATACGGTTATACTCGTATGTTTAATTTTAATATTTCCGTAATAAAATAGTATAATATTTGTCATCACTAACCAATTGTTCCGTAAATACGTTATAATTGTTATCTTTTGATCTTTATATTTTAAAACGGTTCAAGATATTGTTTGACATTAATTAATCATATTTTCTGTATTTTTATTATATGTGTACCTAACACAAGAAATACAAATTCATTATGCATTAAGCTTTGTCTAAGTGCATATCTTAGTAAAATAGAAGGTATCACAGCTTGGGATGTTGTGATTTTATGTCTCTCTATACGTTCCATTGAAAATAAAAGAAATCCATTACTACTTGTATTTGTATTCAAGTCAAGTCTCCCCTTTAAAATTAAAACGAATTCTTAATTAACAACAGCCAAACGGAAGCTATGGAATTAAAATATTTTATATACGTATGCACACAACTTATTTTATTCGAGTACATAGTATAAATCAGTTATATGAAGTTACAAGGTGCATGATAATTCGATACACGTTCAGAGTGAAAGCTTATTTAAATGAATCCAAAATCAATCATTTTTAGTTCGTATGGTATTCCTGTTCTGTTTCATTTCATTTTCTCATTTTTATTGTTGTATTTTTTGGCTAATTCTTGCCGGTTACTCTGCTGTACAAAAAGTATTTAATTGAATACAAATATATCAAATAAATATTGAATTTAAAAGGAATCTTGTACATTTAGGTGCTTCCTGTGAGGAACTTGCAGTGTTTGTTTAATTGGTGGATTAATATCGCGCTGCATTTAACAGTGGCTGTGGCTTTGTGTGGCATAAGAAAAGTTAATTATTTGGCTCTGCATTTCGTCGATTATTTGGTGTTTTTTAAACTTTGATTTCACACATACATATACATATATTGCATTCCTGTCAGATTTCACACATACATATATTACATTCCAACCGGATTTCATACATATTTAACATATTGCATTGGTAACGGGCTGCATGGCGGATTTAAACAACGACGGCTACCGCAATCAGTCGGATTGCTTTAAAAATTTGCAGAGATGACTTTGCGGAAGATGAATTTATTGGTCTCAAACTACAGAATATTCATCATCCTTGCTGTACATTGTTGACACCGTTAGAGAGTCATTTCATGCATTGACCGTTATGAAGCTACCCGTGGAAATTTGGGATGGCTGTACCCATCGTGACATCAAAGTTTCCTGCAGCGACGCAAAAGACATGGGGAATGAGACCGCTCAGACCCGTACATCCCGTTTAGTAAAGACGAATTTGGTTGCGACGGCATCAGTCGATGTCCTAAATTGTTGGCTCTAACCGTTGCTGAACGTTTTCAAGGGCTCAAAGGATCAAATCTGTGCTTTAATTGTTTGAGACGAGCCCATGCAACAAAAGCTTGTGAATCTGACAATTGTTGCCAATGCAACGGCAGGCATCATGCTCTTCTTTGCCATGTGGCTTCATCTGGTACATTGAGGAATGCTGGTGCTACAACTGCTTCAACATCAACAGCATCTACCCAAGCTGGCATCCAAGCACAGGCACCTCGCAACTACATTCATGGAGCCGTCAAGACACTGGCAGTTTTAATGGTTTATTTATTCGCAAGATTAAAAGCGAATTAAAAGTGGAAGGGAGCACAGTTTCGGCTCATACTCGTGACCGTGCTATGGTATAACTTTCTTCAAACGTGGATCTATCGTTTACCATTACATCACATACTAGTTACCAACTTACTAGTTATTAGTCAACCAACACTTTGGAGGCTGATCTTTGTCATAAAATATTCATGTCAACTCACACCCGAGATCCAGATGGTCGTTATTGCGTCCAAATCCCATTTATGACTAACGTATTGGCACTTGGCAATTCGCACAATTTGGAATTGCGGCAATTCCATCTACTGGAATGCAAATTCTTTCTGAATCCAAGTATGTGGCCTTAATAAGGGAATACTTAGATCTTTGGTACATGCGCCCTATTCTGGATCAACCTGACAAACCATCACAGTCATATTATATATCACATCACGCAATCATCTCCAAATTTCGAGAAGTCTCTTAACGACACACAACTGGCTGACCCACTAATCCAGGAATTATTGGTAAATATTGTTTTTCAATTTCGATGCTTCGCAATTGCTTTATCCGCAGATGTGCAAAAAATGTTTCGCTCGGTGGGCGTCGACAAGCGGCATAGATGTTGGCAACAAATTTTATGGAGGGAAATACCTACTGAACCCCTGCAAGCCCATCAGTTGACCATCACCAACCATCCTGCGAAGCTTTAAGTAGACGATTTCCTCTCCAGTGCTCCATCAACACAACAGGCACTCAGGCTTGCCAAATATGTTGATTTTGTCTGAAAGCAGGGATACTTTCATTTGCACAAATGGCAATCCAACGATAAGGATGTTCTGGCACAGCTCACCGCTGCACCAGTCCTACATGAAATCAACCTGAAATTTGCTGAGACGACTATTCTCGGGTTGCATTGGGACCCTACGCGACTACACTCCGAATACCGGTCGCAACCATTCGTCAGTGCAGAAGAATTGGAGGAGGCTCTACACTGGCATATACTGGCAGAGCAGCAATGGTACTTTGGATCCGAAATCACCCACCATCAAAAAGACAAAAACGTGTCTAGCAAACTCATCACTCTCGCACCATTTTTCGACGCCGAGATTGCACAATGCAAAACTTGGTGAATACCGTAAACACCCAATCATCCTTCCAAAGAACAGTATTCTGGCATGGCTGCAAACGTATGACAACATTACCACGTTCGCGAGTTTTGGCATCTCCCCCGTTCTTAACGTCTGGCGTAGACTATTTTGGCCCATTCAACATCCGCATTGGCTCAAAAACCATCCGGACCATCAAGAAGACTTATGTTGCAATCTTAGTCACATTTAGCTGGCGGAAGACTTGTTAGCTGAGGACTTCATTAATGTGTATACTCGTTTTGTAAATCGCCGAGGTCCATGCTTCCACATATACAGCGATAATGGGACCACATTTGTTGGCGCGAACCGAATCTTGCATCAAGATCTAAGGGAATGGCATGGCTCTTACTCGATGCAACACTTGGCCAACAGAGGTACTCAGTGGCAGTTCATCCCACCTGGTGCACCTCATCAAGGCGGCCTTTGGGAGGCAGCTGTTAAGTCTGCGAAACGACATCTAATCCGAGTTGTAGGCACGCAGTCCCTTTACTATGACCAACTACACACCTTGCTGGTACACGTTGAAGCCTGCTTAAATTCACGTCCTTTGGTGGCTTTGCACGATGACATCGATGACCGGATGGCACTCACTCCAGCAAATTTCCTCATTGGCCGCTCGATTATTGCTGTACCCGACGCACTAGTTCTGGAAGTACCTACGCAACGACTGAGTTACGGGCGACAACTAAGGCAAATGCAACAAAATTTTTGGAAGAGATGGCAGGATGAATATTTCTAACGAAATTCAAATTGGTGATGTTGTTATCATCAGGAGCGAGAACCTTCCAGCAACACAATAGCGTCTTGGACGAGTTACCCAACTTCATCCTGGCGAAGATGGTCTAATCAGAGTTGTCACGGTCCAAAATTCACATGGCGAATTTATCCGACCAATTCATGTGCAAACTAGTAGATTATCCTGAACGTCCCCGTCCAGCCGGGCAGGATGTTAAGGAATAACATAAGCTGGCAGGACCATAATTACCATTTTTAGCTGTCATCCGCTGATGGACAATTCATATCTTCTTCGTAAATTTCGAATTATCCGTTATGATCTTGCATATAAAAAGGGCAAGATGTTTTTATTTCATTTTCTCATTTTTATTGTTCTCTTTTTTGGCTAATTCTTGCTGTACAAGAAGTGTTTTTATATTAATACAAATATATCAAATAAATATTGAATTTAAAGGGAATCTTGTGCAACTGTGTATATATGAACCGTATAGAGAAAATATTTTAGTTTAAGTGGTAAGTCTGCATATTACAATTTCCGTAATCATTTAAGCAATAACTATTTCTAAAATGATGTATTGTCAAAGATGTCCATTTGCAGGTCGAGAAAAATAAAATAACAAAAATTTTTATATCGAAAATTTATAAAAAATAAATAAATAATTTAGAGGGTATTCCGAAAACCAAAATCAAACATGCGAAGGTTTGTACGATCAGTTTTTTTCGATGCCTCCTACATAAATACTATACATATTTACTCTTACAAATTTATTGTATTCTATTGATGTTAAATGGTTTATCGTTCTAAAAAAAAAAACTGTGTCCTTGCTTGAAGTCTTGATTAATTCCATTCTACGAAATACAAAAGTAATACTTAATATCATATTTCTAAAAAAAAAACTCGTAGTAACGTTGTTAGTCATATTTACTTACTCAAATTGAAATGTATTTTAAATATTACAAGTCTGAAAATAAAATACATAAGTGTTGAAGCGTGTGCACACAAAAGAAACATTTAAGATTTTTTTTTTTTAATTACATTCGAAATATTGCAACATTTTAAATATATATACTTTATATAATATATATAAAATAATTAAAAACAAAGTCAAAGTTATCATACGATGTTAGTCTAAATATTTTTTATTTAACATATTGTGAGAACCTCACTTAACTATTAACAAATACAACTAGTTTATTATTGTTGTAATTGTTGTAAAATTAATTAATTTTTTTCTTTTTTTTTTCAAAAGTACCCAGAACTGAATCCGATGATTATGCGCCGCTTTAGTGAGCCGGGAGATGTAGAAGAAGCTTTCAATTTAGTGCATAAATCTCAAGGCCTAGAACAAACACAATTTTTGGCAAAAAAGCACTGCATTGAA
>OU026153.1:133360589-133530589 GCA_907269105.1 Volucella inanis
ATAATAAATAATAAATAATAAATAATAAATAATAAATAATAAATAATAAATAATAAATAAAAAATAATAAATAATAAATAATAAATAATAAATAATAAATAATAAATAATAAATAATAAATAATAAATAATAAATAATAAATAATAAATAATAAATAATAAATAATAAATAATAAATAATAAATAATAAATAATAAATACTAAATAATAAATAATAAATAATAAATAATAAATAATAAATAATAAGTAATAAATAATAAATAATAAATAATAAATAATAAATAATAAATAATAAATAATAAATAATGAGTAATAAATAGTAAATAATAAATAATAAATAATAAATAATAAATAATAAATAATAAATAATAAATAATAAATAATAAATAATAAATAAAAAATAATAAATAATAAATAATATATAATAAATGATAAATAATAAATAATAAATAATAAGTAATAAATAATAAATAATAAATAATAAATAATAAATAATAAAAAATAACTAATAAAAAATAAATAATAAATAATAAATAATAAATAATAAATAATAAATAATAAATATTAAATAATAAATAATAAATAATAAATAATAAATAATAAATAATAAATAATAAATAATAAATAATAAATAATAAATAATAAATAATAAATAATAAATAAAAAATAATAAATAATAAATAATAAATAATAAATAATAAATAATAAATAATAAATAATAAATAATAAATAACAAATAATAAATAATAAATGACTAATAATAAGTAATAAATAATAAATTATAAATAATAAATAATAAATAATAAATAATAAATAATAAGTAATAAATAATAAATAATAAATAACAAATAATAAATAATAAATGACTAATAATAAGTAATAAATAATAAATTATAAATAATAAATAATAAATAATAAATAATAAGTAATAAATAATAAATAATAAATAATAAATAATAAATTATAAATAATAAATAATAAATAATAAGTAATAAATAATAAATAATAAATAATAAATAATAAATAATAAATAATAATTAATAAATAATAAATAATAAATAATAAATAATAAATAATAAATAATAAATAATAAATAATAAATAATAAATAATAAATAATAAGTAATAAATAATAAATAATAAATAATAAATAATAAATAAAAAATAATAAATAATAAATAATAAATAATAAATAATAAATAATAAAAAATAAATAATAAATAATAAATAATAAATAATAAATAATAAATAATAAATAATAAATAAAAAATAATAAATAATTAATAAAAAATAATAAATAATAAATAATAAATAATAAATAATAAATAATAAATAATAAATAATAAATAATAAATAATAAATAATAAATAATAAATAATAACTAATAAATAATAAATAATTAATAATAAATAATAAATAACAAATATAAAATAATAAATAATAAATGACTAATAATAAATAATAAATAGTAAATTATAAATAATAAATAATAAATAATAAATAATAAATAATAAATAATAAATAATAAATAATAAATAATAAATAATAAATAATAAATAATAAATAATAAATAATAAATAATAATAATAAATAATAAATTATAAATAATAAATAAATAATGAATAATAAATAATAAATAATAAATAATAAATAATAAATAATAAATAATAAATAATAAATAATAAATAATAAATAATAAACAATAAATAAATAATAAACAATAATAATAAATAATAAATAATAAATAATAAATAATAAATAATTAATAATAAATAATAATATAAATAATAAATAATAAATAATAAATAATAAATAATAAATAATAAATAATAAATAATAAATAATAAATAATAAATAATAAATAATAAATAATAAATATAAATAATAAATAATAAATAATAAATAATAAATAATAAATAATAATAATAAATAATAAATAATAAATAATAAATAATAAATAATAAATAATAATAATAAATAATAAATAATAAATAATAAATAATAAATAATAAATAATAAATAATAAATAATAAATAATAAATAATAAATATAAATAATAAATAATAAATAATAAATAATAAATAATAAATAATAAAAAATAAATAATAAATAATAAATAATAAATAATAAATAATAAATAATAAATAATAAATAATAAATAATAAATAATAAATAATAAGTAATAAATAATAAATAATAAATAATAAATAATAAATAATAAATAATAAATAATAAATAATAAATAATAAATAATAAATAATAAATAATAAATAATAAATAATAAATAATAAATAATAAATAAAAAATAATAAATAATAAATAATAAATAATAAATAATAAATAATAAATAATAAATAATAAATAATAAATAATAAATAATAAATAATAAACATAAATAATAAATAATAAATAATAAATAATAAATAATAAATAATAAATAATAAATAATAAATAATAAATAATAAATAATAAATAATAAATAATAAATAATAAATAATAAATAATAAATAATAATAAATAATAAATAATAAATAATAAATAATAAATAATAAATAATAAATAATAAATAATAAATAATAAATAATAAATAATAAATAATAAATAATAAATAATAAATAATAAATAATAAATAATAAATAATAAATTATAAATAATAAATAATAAATAATAAATAATAAATAATAAATAATAAATAATAAATAATAAATAATAAATAATAAATAATAAATAATAATAATAAAATAATAAATAATAAATAATAATAATAAATAATAAATAATAAATAATAAATAATAAATAATAAATAATAAATAATAAATAATAAATAATAAATAATAAATAATAAATAATAAATAATAAATAATAAATAATAAATAATAAATAATAAATAATAAATAATAAATAATAAATAATAAATAATAAATAATAAATAATAAATAATAAATAATAAATAATAATAATAAATAATAAATAATAAATAATAAATAATAAATAATAAATAATAAATAATAAATAATAAATAATAAATAATAAATAATAAATAATAAATAATAAATAATAAGTAATAAATAATAAATAATAAATAATAAATAATAAATAATAAATAATAAATAATAAATAATAAATAATAAATAATAAATAAAATAATAAATAATAAGTAATATATAATAAATAATAAATAATAAATAATATTGTAAATAATAATTAATAAATAATAAATAATAAATAATAGATAATAAATAATACGTAATAAATAATAAAAATTAAATAGTAAATAATAGATAATAAATAAATAATAATTAATAACAAATAGTAAATAATTATGAAATAATTAAAAAGTAAATTAAAACTATATAAATATATAAATATTGGATTCGGTGAATAAGAAAATACGTAGCAAAATAATAATTTAATAAATGAATACAAATTTGAAAAGTGAGTAAATGAGTAGATTACCAAATAGACAAACAAAATTAATTAATCTCAGGTGAGTTGATAACTAATAAATAAACAATTTAGAGTGGTGTAAGCTCAGTAGCTAGTGTATTTTTGTCGAGTAAACATATTGTGAAAAACTTCTCATCGAGAATTTCCATTCTTCTTGCAAACTTTAATAACGCCAGCTTTCCCAGGATAAATTCAACATCAATTTCAAAATTTTATTTTGTGCTATTTGCATTTTTTTATGTGTGTTTTGACACAGTTACCCCATACAGGAGATCCATTAGTAATCAAAGCTTGAAAGATTACCTTATACATTATAATTTTATTTTTATGATTCAGCATCGATTTCCGGTTGATCAGTGGATACAGCATTTTCTTGGCGATGTTTAACTTATTTAAAGTAGTTTTGATATGTATACCAAAAGTTAGTTTCTGATCCAAGTAAATACCGAGGTACTTGATAGAACTAGCTCATGGTATATCGAGGTTATTAACTTTTAAGGTATTGGGTATATATTTTAATTCGTGCGGCTTTTTTTTTAAATTTGAACGTTTATATAAGAAAAACATGTACAATAGTATTATTCAAAGTATTGCCCATTTGAAGCTATGACTTTTTCCTATCTTTCTGGCAATTTGTGAATCCCATCCCAAAAGAAGTGCACCGAATGAATGAATCAAGCCAATTTTTGATATTCTGCTCCGATGTGAACCGTATTTCAGTGAGGGCGTTCTGCATCGACCGGAACAAATGGTATTCAGAAGGGGCATGGTCTGGGCAATAAGGAGGGTGGGCTAAGTCTTCCCATCCACTGTTTTCCAAATAGTTCTTAACCGGAATAGCAACGAGGGGCCGAGCGTTGCCATGATGGAAAATTAATGACTCGTGTCTGGTCGCATATTCCGGGCGTTTTTCGGCTACTGCTCTCTTCAAACGGATTAATTGTGTTCGGTAGCGTTGTCCATTGATAGTTTCACCCGGTTTTAGCAGCTCATAATACAGCACCCCATCTGATCCCACCAAATACAGAGCATTACCTTCGCGCCATGGATATTCGGCTTTGTCTTTGATTTGGCTGGTTGGCCAGGTTTAACATATGATTTTTTGCGCTTGGGGTTGTCGTAATGGATCCATTTTTCATCACTAGTAACAATTCGATGCAAAAATAACTTCCTTTTGTGGCGTTTCAGCAGCATTTCGGACATGCAAAACCGCCTTTCGACGTCTCTCGGCTAGAGTTCATGTGGAACCTAATTTCCTTGCTTATGAATATATCCAGCTGCTTTTAAACGTTTTGAAATGGCTGCTTGAGTGACACCCAAAGATTCTGCGAGTTCTTCTTGTGTTTGGCAACAATCTTCATAGAGTAATGCTTCCAGTTCTTCATCTTCAAACTTTTTTGGCTGCCCAGGACGTTCATCGTCTTCCAAGCCAAAATCACCACTTTTAAATCGTGCAAACCACTTTTGGCACGTTCGCTCAGCTAGCGCATGTTCACCATAATATTCCACTAAAATACGATGACTTTCGGCAGCAGTTTTCTTCATATTAAAGTAGTGAAGAAGAACTCTCCGCAAAAACACTTTTTCAGGCACATATTTGAGTGAAAAAAAATTATTGTTGTTTACGCTTCAAATGAATGACATATACTGAAATGACGTACAATGACAGTAGCTTTCAAACGCATGTTCCAATGAAATAATAACAATGGAATAGTAGAAGTTACGCCATCTCCTACCAAACCGCACGAAGTTATAGAAGTTATAGACCCAATACTATGAGGAATATGGCAAGGTGATCTTTTTCTTGTAAAAAATTGATTGACATTTATCCGCATTGATTTTTACTTTCCAATGTTTAAAATATTCGTAAATTATATTGAGGCCATTTTGCAAATAATTTGCAATAATTGATACATTTGTATTCGACGCATGGAACGGAAAAAATTCGATCGCTTAAAAAATTTTGTATGATTTTTGTAAGGTACACAGGTCAACCAAATTTTATGAGTTTGTAGATTAGACCGTCATGCCAAACAAAGTCAAAAGCTTTTTTTAAGTCTAGTAATACAAGACCAGTAAATTTTTTTCCTCCAAACCTTTTTTTTACTTCCCTGCAAATTCTTAATACCTAATGAGAAGTACTATGACATTCACGGAAACCAAATGGCATTTCAGGTATAATGTTACTATTTTTCAGAAAAACGCCCAATTTGAGTTTTATAAGTTTTTTCTAATATTTTGCTGCATCCGTTGAGCAAGCTAGTGGGCCTATAGCTGTTAGAATTGCGTAAATCTTTTCCGGGCCTAAGCAAGGGAAATACTTTAGCCTTTTTCTAGTTTATGGGAAAATAACTTAATTTAAAACAAACATTATAAATGGATTGGAGAAATTTTATTGCACAAAGGGGGAGAATTTAATGGTTAAGTTATTTATGCCATCGAAGCCAGGAGATTTCTTGAGCTTCAAGTTGGAAATGAGAAACTCAATATCATCTACGCTAATAAACTCGTCGGAAGGGAATGTTGGATTTAGTCCGTTAAATGATGAGATCTCACTATCAACCACAGATTGCTTTTGAGAAATAATATTTCGACTTACTAAGTGATTTTTTAGGAAGACGTTATCAAGAAGCTCAAATTTCCCCGTTTTTTTCCTGATTATTTTATTGATATTCCAGAAGGGTTTGCAGTTGGCATCGAGTGAACTAAGTTTTCTATTCCAACCGCTGTTTCTAAACTCTGTAATTTCCAAACTAATTATTCGTGTAAGGACCTTCATTTCTCTGAAATCATTAACGAATCGATATTTCTGTCATTTACTTCTATAAAAGTTTTTAGTTTTTATTAAAGTTAGTATATATTAGATCGCAGAAAAATGACAGATCTTTGGCAAAGGGACTTCGTTGGAACTGCAACTAAAATGTTATCTTTGATTTTGGCCTCCAAGAAATTTATTGAGTCGTCGACATTTCTGCGACTGATTGACGATTCTAAGTTAATACGACAGTTGTTAAAAGCTTTATTAAACTTTAGGTATTAAACATTAAGAGGAACTAGAGCGAATATCACAGATGACTGGGAGATGATCAGAACTTAAAGCGTTAATGACGACAGGTGGGCTTAGGATGCTAGGAATGTTAGAGAGAAAGAAGTCAAGAGTAGAAGAAGTAAATCTTTCTGCAAAGGGTAGATCTAGGTGGGTACACAATTGTAAAGTTGTGTGACGTCAGCAAATTTTCTAAGACGTTAAATCACCGCCAATAATGAAGTGGTCATTACTGATCAGACGTCTCAAGTCATTTTTTAAACATCTGGCTTTGTAAGCGTCAGATAAACCTCCAGAAAAGTAAACAGAGAAGACTTTTAATTTGAAGTTATTTTCAAGTGTTATATCAATGCCTATATTCTCAATGATTGTTGTATTTACCCTGGGAAGTATGGAGTGATCAATACCTATTTTTACTAATATGGCAACTTTTTCACCGGTATTGTTAGTACGATCAAGTCTATAACACTCATAATTGTACTTGCGACAAATAAACTTTACTTTGTTACTGAGTCTAGTTTCACTTAACAAACATATATCAACATTACGATTAGAGACAAAGTTGGAAAATTCAATGCATTTTTTGCGAATACCTCTTGCATTCCGACACAAAAGCTTAATCTCATTTAGTGTATTACTTGAAATTGGAAAATAAATATTTGCATGTAAGCTGTGCGATTACATTAAATTGCTCAAATTTAGATTTACATTCTCCAAGTTTAGAGATCTTTTCCATTGTAAGAGATGAAAGTTTCTCTTGGGAGAACAGGGAGTTTTCCGAAGATGAAGAGCTTTGTGGGATGGACATATGGCTGGATTTCACTTCACGTTGTGGAACTTGTGGATGCTGTGATGGTCCTTGCTGATGACGTGTCTTCGGAAGCGATGGAAAGTCATTCATGATGATGAGGTTGAAGTTTTTGGCAGGTGAATTTGACTGTGAGTGAGTGTGAGTAGAAACACGAGAAACTGAGGATTTTGCTGAAAGTTTTCCTCGGATTTGTAAATATGGAGATGGCTGTAGATGTGCAAGTATTGGTTTTGTGGTTTCCCGAGCAATTGCTACAACAAGTTTTGACGTTGCAATGTTTTTCTCCGTGCCCAAACATTTGGCAATTGTGGCACTGAGTTAATTTGTTTTTTGGGCGGCGCTGAAACTCCCATCTAACTTGTGTGCGAAAAATGGCTTAAAGAAAGAATAGATCTATTTTCAAAATAAACGACATAAAAATAATCCACAAATTTTTGATTGTCTTTTTTGATCATTTTAACATCTTTACATTTTAAACCAAGAGAAATTAGTTCAGTTTTAAAGGAAATTACGGGAATCTCATCTAAACCGAAGAGAATCACTTTGAATGATTTTTCATCCTTAAGGTCATGCGAGAAGAATTGACACTTTTTCGATTTAAGTCCACTTCACGCGGTATGGAATGAGTCGATTGATTCACAAAATAATTTAACTCCAAGTGAGATTTTCCGTGCATTTTAGTGCACAAATTCACTTGTTTTGGGTAATAAATTTATGAGGGGTATTGCAACCTTTCTTAAGGGTAACTGATTGTCCGTGTCGGGATGGGAATCGAGAATGCTAAAAAAATTTTCACTTCGCGACATTGTAGAAGTATTGATTCTCCTATATTTATTCGTTAAGGACGACGACTCATCGAATAAGTTAAAGCCGTGCTTAGCTATCTTGATATACAGTCCGATTACGTTAATTTAAGGGAGAACGGGAAAACGAGAGCAGATTATTATTATCTAGGGAACAATACAAATTAATTTGAAGGGTCCGGAATTTAACGCCGCGGTACTATGCCCATGTGGCGCGTTTTGTCAACAGCACGCGGAGTACTGAGTTCCCCTGTGGTCCCCCCCCTATATGTACTTACCGAGCAGATTAACACTAGTGAACACACAATGCTGACTGCTCGGAGGTTAATCAAAGACGCTTAAAGCCTCTATAGAATCCTTTATCACCCCCAAGCAAAATTAGGAATGCAATGACCCTTCGAATGCTAGTTTAGGGCTAGATTCACCGTATTGGCTTCGAGCCCTAGATCACGAGAAATGAACGCCATTATTATACAGTAAGCACAGCTGAATGTGGTAAGATAACAGTGGTAGTCAGATCGAATGCTTCTGGACATCTCTAGGAAGTCAGTGGCATTTCAAAAGGCCCGTACTTTTTGCTAAACACGTAAATATGCTAGGTATGAGTGATACTGCCTCTCACATATCTTGTAACCCTGTGAGGGTGATGGTGATATCAGAAAATTCCCTTTGTAAATGTCAGGGTTATTTTCGCACTAGATTAAAAGCATTATACGTTGGTATAGTAGGTGCTCGTAACGAAAGCACTTTATCGTTGAAGCGATCGTGAAAAGACTGAGACATTTCATTAAAGCGAACATAATGACGGTGCAATGGACCAGTTTCTTGCCTAAGTGCTCTTTTATAACTGGAAACAAAATAGATCCTAACAATAAATTATTTCCATACCATTAATGGAATTGTTTGTAAGTAATTGTGGGATCCCATTTATGGCTCTTCCAGGTTTTTGTATAGCACCTAAGAAAAAGGAAATTTTCTATCTTTTTTTCTTCAGGCGGTCTAACGGTTCGTCAGTGATTGTCATGATAACATGGACAGTGTCCTTTTCTGAGTTGCTAAACTTGAATCTCCAATGTTTGGCTCGTAAGGTGTAGATTTTTCCATTTCAATTTACCCTTATTCGTTAAATATTTCAGGACCACTTTTTATTCAGTATTCTCTTGTTATACATATGTGGACCTCCAGCCAACATTTTATCGCCTCATTTTATTCATACAGACGAGTATTCTAACGCGAACGAAAGAGAAACATCCACAGAGCATTAAAATACTACGGTTTATTGTTGAACTATGATTATAATTGGGTTTGTGTAACTTTCACTTATGTAATTAAAGGTTCCTATATTTTTATTGCAATTTAGGAAGAAACTTGTAAAATAATATAATAAATCGCATAAACATCACAATACGATAAAACAAATAATGAGCTATTTTTAGCCTACATGTTGTCTAATCTCGAATATGATGTCTGGATGACCAACGTTAGAGGTAATACTTACTCTAAAAATCATACAACTCTCCATCCGAAAAAATCTGCATTCTGGCAGTTTAGTTTTCATGAAATGGGTATCTACGATATACCTGCAACAATTGATTACATCCTTGATAAAACAAATTTCCCGCAGTTGCATTATGTTGGACATTCCCAGGTTAGTCTTTCTTCTCTTTTGTTGTGGAATTTGAAATAAGTATTTTTTCTTATATTTTCTAGGGCACGACGTGCTTCTGGATAATGTGCAGCCAACGTCCTGAATATAATGGAAAAATCATTTTAATGCAAGCACTTGCTCCAGTAGCGTTTATTAAAGGTTGTAAAAGTCCTGTTATAGAGTTTCTGGTTTATTTTCGACGTGAGCTACATGTAAAATATAAAATTATATATACATATATATGTTTCGTATGTAAAAACTATTTGTTTTTACAGATTCTGCTTAAAATTATTGGTGCCGATGAGTTTTTACCAAGCAATACTTTCTTAAAGCAATTCAGCGAATACATTTGTCAAGATAGCTCAGCAGTCCAAAAGTTTTGCTCGCAGGTGATGTTCGTAATAACTGGTTTCGACAAAGAACAAATGAATCACGTAAGAGCAATGCTTGCAGGCATATAAAGTTTGGTATTTATTTAATTTATTTTTATTTAGACAATGTTACCAGTGATTCTTGGACATACTCCAGCGGGAGCATCTACAAAACAACTCCTTCATTTTGGACAGCTTAAATCATCTGGTCACTTTAGACAATATGACCACGGTTTCTTAGATAATTTAAGAAAGTATGGTAGGTTTAGTCCTCCAGATTATAACCTTCGAAATGTAACTGCTAAAGTTGCATTGCATTATGGCATCAACGATTGGCTGACGATTCCGCGAGATGTAGAAAGATTGCATCAAAAACTACCAAATGTTATCGGAAAATTTTTAGTTAATTTTGCAGAGTTCAATCACTTAGACTTTGTTTGGGGAATTGATGCACGGGATTTGGTTTACGACAAAGTTGCTAGGCTAATGAAATTGGTAGAATTTGGATATTTATAAAAATATGTACACATATATGTACATACGTCAAAATATTTATGGATTAGTGTTAAATGTTATAAATATATTTACGTTGAGACATGTACACATAATAAATACATTTATATCATACAAAAACACATTTGTATGTTTACAAATCATTACACATAATTTATGTGCATTTTATTTTCGAGACTTGTACTATTTGTGGTCCCTGGAGATTTATGCTAAGACAACAAGCAATGTACCATAAAATTATGCTATACCACGAATAATGCAAATTAAATTGTCAATAAGCAGTTTATTAGTAAGTAAGTGTCATTTAACTTGGATTGGTTCCCAATAATCAAGTTTGTTGCGAAGCGCTTGCCTTACCATCCAATGGTGGTCCCAGGTAACTGCATGGCTCAAGTGGTAGTGAATTGGCCTCCTAATCAAATGGTTTTGCGTTCAATACCAATCGCGCCCGAAAGGAGTGTTTTTTCAGGCAACTAAAATCATGTCTGATGAATGGTTAACAATACAATAATACAACAACAAATCCAATAACACTAATAACTCAGTCTCCCCATTATATGTTGGATGCTGAAAAATTTAACCTATGCTTTAGCATCATAAGTGAAGTCATACCCGCTTGAGTGCCCTTCAAAAAAAAAAATGTATACACGAAGAAGGAACCTTTGTAATACTTTTACAGTCGGTATTGAGAATATGGACTCTATAACAACGGAGACGACCAACCCGCCGTCAGGCAGAATAGACTATTCAACTGAGACGATTACAGCCAAAACTTCCATCAATTTGACCAAAACTAAATAAAGATAGCAATATCTAAGCTGAAATCCATTAATGAAGCTGGACTTGACAAGCCGATGTGTTCACAGCTGCTGGAAATGGCTGAGAGCACACACCATCTCATTTCTAAGATCTGGTCAAAAGAGTGAATGGTTGATGAATGGAATATCAGCATCGTTTGCTCGATCTAAAAAAAAGGAGACACACTTAACTGCTCCAACTTTAGAGGTATAAGTCGCTTTAACTTCGCATACAAGATCTTATCTATCATATTCTTTGAACGTTGATTGGTCTCTATTAGTGCAGTTTCAGACTAGGAAAGGTCACCATCGTCTAAATGTTCACGCTCTGTCATATCCTGGAAATAACTCAAGAAATCTAAATTAATATCCATCCACTTTTCATCGATACGAGCTACATAGAGACATGTCGAGTTTTAGCATCCGTGCCAAACTCATCCGTCTGTACAGAAGGTCTATTGAGAACGCTCGTTCCTCCGCATCAAAGTTGCTAAAGACTTAACCGATACCTTTGATATCAAAAAAGGTTTAGGACAAGGTGACACGCATTACCATATTTTCAAAAGTCTGTGCAACTACTTGCGTACGCCGGTTATATCGTCATAATTAAAAAAACAGCGGAAATGAATGAGATCAAAAGAATTTGAATGATTGGATAAGGTAGGAAGATTTGTAGTAATATTCAAATATGTTATCAATTCTTTTTAGAGTTGGTGCCTTAAACAAAGCAGTCAAAGCTAGAAAGGTGTGTACGAACGTGTAACAAAATATAGTGTTCGCTTACAACCTTGAAGTAGGATACAAAAAAGAGGGGGAGCAATTTAAATTTAACTCGATTGAATGAATTTAAGTTCGCAAGTGAAGGAGAGTAAATTCACCTTTTTGATAATATAAGAAATACTATTCATAAGAAATAAATGTGTATCGATAGTTTCAAAAAAATTTTTTTTTTTAATTAAGGCTTTGAAATGGGTCTGTACGGATTAAATACCCGAAATTATTTAATTGCGTTGAGGCAATTAAGTAATTAATTCGTAAATTAATTAATCAAGCATTACAATGCCGTCATCGTGACACCATTAAAGAACAAACATATTTGATGTATCTTAATTTTGTTAAATTTTACAATCTTTATTTATCTGTATTCGTACTATTAAATTGTGTTTAACGTTTATTTCAAATCGCAGGAGTTATATAGGAATTGAATTACTCTGGTAAAAAAATATGTTGAACTACCCTTACACCATAATGATCTAATGACTATCTTAAGCGTGACCTACAATAACATTTTATGCACGCGAGGTTTGATTGACTTTGAACGTTATTAACGATACCTTTTGTGGTACCCAGGTTGTTCGTTTAAAGCTTTCTCATAGGCAAACAACTTCTGGCATATTTACGTTGCGCGCACCTAAGTTTATTCCTTTTAAGGGAAATATTTTTTCTCAGTATATATTTACCTTACTTACTTATTGCTTGTAGAGAAATCTATAAAAGAAGTGCAGACACAACAACTATTTGTGTGCCCTACTTCTGGGAAATCCTCAACATTCTCTTAGCCACCAAAGAACGATTGCAAACAAAATGCCTATAAAAGCAGAGAGAGAATTTGTTTGAATTAAAACTATGCATGTATTTATCCGTATACACACCATACTATACATACTACTTTAATAAGGACCAGTTGGGTTCAAACAGTCATATTTGGTTTCGTATCTGTAAAATCGTGTTTGCCCCAATACACCGTACCAGTTACCGATGAATCTAAAATATTTCAATTTTTATTTTACCTTCCCGGTGGCATTCGACAGAGTCTCCGAAGCAGTATGAATTCTAGTTTTTCATGGCTTACGGTATGATTAGACATACGAGAAATTGAGGGAATCATTTTTTCCATTTTATCTTTTTAATATAAATTAAAAAATAAATACTTTCGAAAAAGTGCTAATTGGAATCAAGATACAATCAAGATAAAAGTTTCTGTTGTGACAAGCGGATAAAGTTTATATATTAGATGCCTTAAAACGTTTGGTTAAACGGAAGTGAATAAGTAACGAAACATGGAGACATTTTGTTATGACCACTATGAGCATCCACTTTTGTGGTGCGAGGAAAAAAAGAGACTTATCGAACGAAAAAATGCTGAAGAAAGTATGCGTATGTGGCGTCGTAAAAAAGCCGAAGAAATGGCAAGAACCGAAAAGGACAAGCAGGAGGTAATTGTTCTTAATCTCGCTTAAAGTCAATTTTGTTTTTGTAATTTAATTTTTTTCCACTTACTTTTTGGCTCACAAAAAAAGAAAAATAAAATATGGTCTCAAAACTATAGATCAAGGTGTAAAGATTTTTTAATTTTATTTTTTCGTGCTTTGATCTAGCAAAAAAGTTGGTATTTGTTTAAATATTTAAAATATTTTTATTTCTTAATATGATATTCAAAAAAAAGAAACAACACAAATCACATGGTTAAATAATTTAAAAAGTGTTTAGTATAGGTAGTTTCCAGAGTACTCGTATCAAAATAAAAATAAGGTAAAGTTGTTGTAATAAATTAAAGGAGAGATAATAAATTTAAAGAGAGGAAAAGAGCGAGAACCTGGGAGAAGCTGTTCAGGGAAAATATTGATCAAATCACCATTAAGTTTCACGAATGTTTTATTATACTTATTAATATGGTAGATACTGATCTAGGGATTATTATAGAAAAGTATTGAAAACAATTTTCATGATAATGAGTTACAACTGAATGACCATTTTAAAGCAAAACAAAAATTTACTATTTTACTATTTTAAATGGACTAGCCTATTTAAAGAACGTACAGTGTTCTGCGTCGTACATATTAAGTGGACAGAATTATTTTTTTTTTGACTATTTCATATTATTCTAATGAGTTAAGTATATTGTAATAAAAAAAACCATGTTAACGTTTTTTGATTACTTTATAGTGTAAATAAAACAAAAAAAATTAAAAAAATGTACATTTTATTGATATATGTAATGTTTTATATATTATATATTCATCATCATTGCTGCTTTTATAGAGTGAGTCTTCTGATTCGACCGCTTCATCTGATTCAATATTTCGTTGCTGAGGTAATGATGGGACAGCAGGATCGACTAACAGAGCTATAACTTCCGCGGAAATAGTGGTTGCTGGTTTGTTCTTCACTAAAACTATTTGATAATGGTTCCAAAGTAATAAGTAACATGGTCAATATATTTTTTTTTTAGCAATATGATTTGTTTTTTCTCTTTCCCTGAACCTCCTGCAATCTTTATTTCTGACTTCCTGCGCTTCTTCGGAAAACTGGAGAATGGGAATGGAGCAATGTCTTATTATATCTGCACTATGAAGTAATATTTTATGAACCGTAAAGAGCTTGTTATACCATACATACAGATTCAAACTGGGTTATATTGATTTCCTACCTACTAGATCAAAACGTTCTATCACTGTTTGGTCAATATTTCAATTAATTTTTAAAACGTGTTTGTATATTTTGTTTTATATTTTCTAGCACTGCCTCATTTTCTCATTTAGCTTGCGATGTTTTGAAACTTAATCTATAACTCATATGAATTGGGCACTCAAATGTTCTTATCCAGGCATGATGTGTAGATATACCAAAAGAGTACGTATAAGGATTTGGTTACCTATACGAGTATATACAGGGTAAATTAATCTATTTAGGCATAGCGTTACATACATATATAGAAGCGTTGACTAGATTTTATCTCTGTCAAAGAATTGCAAACCTTATCATCAATCATGATCAAGTGAAAATCATAACTTGTGTTTCTTTTAAATTAAGATGTAGTGGAATCAGCGAATAAATCAATTATACATTACTACACTCATTGGTAATTAAAGTTTGAGGTACAAAGGATACTATAAAAAAATACTCGTCACCGACGTCATTCCGACTAAACATCCTTTCCAGATATTAAAAAACTCTTCCTTCGTAATGCTATGGAATGACCTAAAAAAAAAAAATCTTAAAAAAACAGTTAAGTCGACTTCTAAAATTTATTAGAACTGCGAGGCATTCAAAAGATATTTTGAATTCTTATCTGCGCACAGCCAAAATTTTATTCCAAATTTATTTGGCTTGTTCAACATATATTGAATAAATGTACATCTTACTTCAGTTGGAAAAAGTTGTTCGTCGACAGATAGATTTTCACCTGACTTGTAGCAAGATATACAGTTTTCTATAAAACGGTTCCACACCTGAGAAATAGGTGCAAACTTATCTGTTTGCATTCTTGAAAATCTTTCAGATCGCAAATCGAATCTTATGTGTCTTATTATATCTTTGAACCGATCTCTTGACATAGTTTTAGAAAAAAAAGTTATACCCAAAGTCTCAGTCTCAGTTTGAAGCTCAGGTGTATAGGTTTCGATATTTTTTCCAAAGGTGATTGTCAAACTGGACGGGACGAGCCAGTGCATCCTCAACCAGTGGGTCTTAGTACGTGCTAGTTGTTAGTTCGTTACATTTAGCCCAGCCAGCCACCACTTCAACATCAGTGTTATGCCTTCATGTCAGAGTTGACGCCGACGGGCTTACATATAACTACATACAAATTCCATGAAAAAACTTTTTCAGAGAATTGCCTCGCACGGGATTCGAGCCCGTGACCCTCTTCTTGAGGAGTCTATTTATTATGATTGATGTTACTCCAAACTTAATATATATGTCCATGCGCGATATTTCTAAGTTTAATTTCTTCTATCAGTTTTCGATTTTCTAGATGTTTTGTATTAATTTTAATTTTATTTTTTCGTGCTTTGATCTAGCAAAAAAGTTGGTATTTGTTTAAATATTTAAAATATTTTTATTTCTTAATATGATATTCAAAAAAAAGAAACAACACAAATCACATGGTTAAATAATTTAAAAAGTGTTTAGTATAGGTAGTTTCCAGAGTACTCGTATCAAAATAAAAATAAGGTAAAGTTGTTGTAATAAATCAAAGGAGAGATAATAAATTTAAAGAGAGGAAAAGAGCGAGAACCTGGGAGAAGCTGTTCAGGGAAAATATTGATCAAATCACCATTAAGTTTCACGAATGTTTTATTATATTTATTAATATGGTAGATACTGATCTAGGGATTATTATAGAAAAGTATTGAAAACAATTTTCATGATAATGAGTTACAACTGAATGACCATTTTAAAGCAAAACAAAAATTTACTATTTTACTATTTTAAATGGACTAGCCTATTTAAAGAACGTACAGTGTTCTGCGTCGTACATATTAAGTGGACAGAATTATTTTTTTTTTGACTATTTCATATTATTCTAATGAGTTAAGTATATTGTAATAAAAAAAACCATGTTAACGTTTTTTGATTACTTTATAGTGTAAATAAAACAAAAAAAATTAAAAAAATGTACATTTTATTGATATATGTAATGTTTTATATATTATATATTCATCATCATTGCTGCTTTTATAGAGTGAGTCTTCTGATTCGACCGCTTCATCTGATTCAATATTTCGTTGCTGAGGTAATGATGGGACAGCAGGATCGACTAACAGAGCTATAACTTCCGCGGAAATAGTAGTTGCTGGTTTGTTCTTCACTAAAACTATTTGATAATGGTTCCAAAGTAATAAGTAACATGGTCAATATATTTTTTTTTTAGCAATATGATTTGTTTTTTCTCTTTCCCTGAACCTCCTGCAATCTTTATTTCTGACTTCCTGCGCTTCTTCGGAAAACTGGAGAATGGGAATGGAGCAATGTCTTATTATATCTGCACTATGAAGTAATATTTTATGAACCGTAAAGAGCTTGTTATACCATACATATAGATTCAAACTGGGTTATATTGATTTCCTACCTACTAGATCAAAACGTTCTATCACTGTTTGGTCAATATTTCAATTCATTTTTAAAACGTGTTTGTATATTTTGTTTTATATTTTCTAGCACTGCCTCATTTTCTCATTTAGCTTGCGATGTTTTGAAACTTAATCTATAACTCATATGAATTGGGCACTCAAATGTTCTTATCCAGGCATGATGTGTAGATATACCAAAAGAGTACGTATAAGGATTTGGTTACCTATACGAGTATATACAGGGTAAATTAATCTATTTAGGCATAGCGTTACATACATATATAGAAGCGTTGACTAGATTTTATCTCTGTCAAAGAATTGCAAACCTTATCATCAATCATGATCAAGTGAAAATCATAACTTGTGTTTCTTTTAAATTAAGATGTAGTGGAATCAGCGAATAAATCAATTATACATTACTACACTCATTGGTAATTAAAGTTTGAGGTACAAAGGATACTATAAAAAAATACTCGTCACCGACGTCATTCCGACTAAACATCCTTTCCAGATATTAAAAAACTCTTCCTTCGTAATGCTATGGAATGACCTAAAAAAAAAAAATCTTAAAAAAACAGTTAAGTCGACTTCTAAAATTTATTAGAACTGCGAGGCATTCAAAAGATATTTTGAATTCTTATCTGCGCACAGCCAAAATTTTATTCCAAATTTATTTGGCTTGTTCAACATATATTGAATAAATGTACATCTTACTTCAGTTGGAAAAAGTTGTTCGTCGACAGATAGATTTTCACCTGACTTGTAGCAAGATATACAGTTTTCTATAAAACGGTTCCACACCTGAGAAATAGGTGCAAATTTATCTGTTTGCATTCTTGAAAATCTTTCAGATCGCAAATCGAATCTTATGTGTCTTATTATATCTTTGAACCGATCTCTTGACATAGTTTTAGAAAAAAAAGTTATACCCAAAGTCTCAGTCTCAGTTTGAAGCTCAGGTGTATAGGTTTCGATATTTTTTCCAAAGGTGATTGTCAAACTGGACGGGACGAGCCAGTGCATCCTCAACCAGTGGGTCTTAGTACGTGCTAGTTGTTAGTTCGTTACATTTAGCCCAGCCAGCCACCACTTCAACATCAGTGTTATGCCTTCATGTCAGAGTTGACGCCGACGGGCTTACATATAACTACATACAAATTCCATGAAAAAACTTTTTCAGAGAATTGCCTCGCACGGGATTCGAGCCCGTGACCCTCTTCTTGAGGAGTCTATTTATTATGATTGATGTTACTCCAAACTTAATATATATGTCCATGCGCGATATTTCTAAGTTTAATTTCTTCTATCAGTTTTCGATTTTCTAGATGTTTTGTATTAATTTACTCTGTGAGAAAGTTTATTTCAATATGCCCTATAGTTATATTATTAAAGTTTGGTATGATGAAGTTATCATATATTAAAAAAGTTTTATATTTTATATCATTTATGTTTACTTTTCGAATCTAATTAGATTGTCTTGTATTAAGTTTGCACTAAATATAATTATGACAGTTATGAATTATTTGCGTGTATGATATTCGTATTTTTCTTAAAATTACATATGGGATTTTTATTTTAATGCTAAATCTTTAATTTTAATTGTTCCATTTACATTACAATAGTAACGTTTTCCACCGCTAATAAATTCTCTATAAAAAGTAGCTATTTCCAGCTGATTTTTATTTGGTACATGTTAAATTAATATCTTAAAGTATTTATTATTTGAATATTTTAGTAACATAAATACAAAAATTATTTGATCTTCATAGTTTATTACAAAAATTTAAATATAAGAAAAGAAACTTATTGTTACTTAAAACATTTCTATTTGTTTTGGTGGTAGAAAATCCCTTCGATTGCGAGTTGACTTACTTATAGATTTTCCTTAACTGTTTTAACTTGTTCTGTGAGAAATGGTATGTCATATTGTATTTGAAATGCATGCTGCATGTGAGCGATTTTCGAAGATTCTCTGTTAATAGCATTACCTAGATTATGTAACTGTTTTTTCTATTTCTGACTGTTGTCCGTTTATATGTTTTGTTATTGGGTCTGTAACTCGTGCGGTTATAGCAGTTATAGCTAAGAGATGGCGTAACTTGTATTATTCCATTGTTACTATTCCATTGGAAAGCTACTGTCATTGTATATTTCATTTCAGTATATGTCATTCATTTGAAGCGTAAACAACAATAATTTTTTTTTTTCACTCAAATATGTCGAACTCTTTGCCTGAAAAATGTTTTTGCGGAGAGTTCTCCTTCATTACTTTAATATGAAGAAAACTGCTGCCGAAAGTCATCGTATTTTGGTGGAAGTATATGGTGAACATGCGCTAGCTAAGCGAACGTTCCAAAAGTAGTTTGCACGATTTAAAAGTGGTGATTTTGGCTTGGAAGACGATGAACGTCCTGGGCAGCCAAAAAAGTTTGAAGATGAAGTACTGGAAGCATTACTCTACAAAGATTGTTGCCAAACACAAGAAGAACTCGCAGAATCTTTGGGTGTCACTCAAGCAGCCATTTCAAAACATTTAAAAGCAGCTGGATGTATTCAAAAGCAAGGAAATTGGGTTCCACATAACCTCTAGCCGAGAGATGTCGAAAGGCGGTTTTGCATGTCAGAAATGCTGCTGGAACGCCACAAAAGGAAGTTATTTTTGCATCGGATTGTTACTGGTGATAAATCATATGTTAATCCCGGCCAACCAGCCAAATCAACGGCAAGGCCAAATATCCATGGCGCGAAGGTAATGCTCTGTATTTGGTGGGATCAGATGGGTGTGCTGGGTGTGTTGTATTATGAGCTGCTAAAACCGGGTGAAACCATCAATGGACAACGCTTTCGAACACAATTAATCCGTTTGAAGAGAGGAGTAGCCGAAAAACGCCCGGAATATGCGACCACACAAAGGTAATAATTTTCCATCATGACAACGCTTGGCACCACGTTGCTATTCCGGTTAAGAACTATTTGGAAAACAGTGGATAGGAAGTCTTACCCCACCCGCCTTATAGCCCAGACCTTGCCCCTTCTGACTACCATTTGTTCCGGTCGATGCAGAACGCCCTCACTTAAATACGGTTCACATCAGAGCAGAATATCAAAAATTGGCTTGATTCATTTTTGGCTACCAAGCCGACGCAGTTCTTTTGGGATGGGATCCACAAATTGGCAAAAAAAAAAAAGATGGGAAAAAGTCATAGCTTCAGATGGGCAAGACTTTGAATAATACTATTGTACACATTTTTTTTAAATAAACGTTCAAATTTTCAATTAATTTATTCAATAATATAGTATTTTGGTAATTCTTCTCATTCGTTTCTAGACTTTTCATGATTTCCTGTTCGTCATCATAATCAATAATTCCTGTTAGATATTTTAAACCTTTCTCTATGATGTTAACTAAACCTCTTCCTTCTTATTTGTGATGGTGTTTTTTCGCTAGACTTTCTATTTCCTGAGTTAATGTGTTGAAACTATGTATTACGGTTGGGTATTCGTTTTTGTATTTCAGTGTGTTAATATTGTGTTGAATAATGTCTAAATTTTCACTCCATGTCTGACCACATGAAAGTATTTTGTATTGCCTAATACAACTTGAAGTTGTTGTTGATATAATTCTTATCAACTACATCAGGGTTCTCATTTTTATAAATTGGTTTGAGCTTGTTGTTATTTCTAGTCTTCAAAAATGTATGTTTTTCTTTAGTAAAGTCTATTTTGTTCCTATCTTTATTGAGTTTATTTGTATGTAGTATCTTTATTTTCGTTTATAAATTCTATGATTTTGGGAAAATCTCTCTGGGTTAGAGTTCTGTTAAGAAAATTGTTTGGTCTCTGTTTAGTTGTAGAGTAAATACTATTGTTAAAAATTTTAACTGCTTCTAAGATTCTATTTCGGAGTGTATCTTTATTGTCTTTATCTGCTGCAGAAGTTCCAATATGTTCGTTTAACGACGAGTGAAAGCTGTCTACATCTGAGTTTCTTGTTCTACATTGTTTTCCTTAAAAAAATCTTTTATAATCAGCCTTTGCGAAGATCAACTATCAACCAATAATTGACATTTTTCAATCTATCTTATTAATTGGTATTGTGACCAAATGCTCACAGTGTTATTTTATTAACATTTTGTTCTTCGAGAAAAAAAAAAACGTTTTCGCCCAACCTTACGTTACCCATGTGGTAAGAGATTTAAATTTTATAAAAAAGAACCAGCAAAGAAATACTAAATAAAGCGTATTTCATGGATTTAAACAGTGGAATAAGTGTATCCGCGGCTTAGACATCGAAGAGTGAGAAAAGCGTACCCGAGGCTTTAAATTCGGAAAGTACAAATAATATATATAAAAATATACTATAATATATATACTATTATATATATAAATATATATATTACATATATTATTTTATAATTATATATGTAAATACATATAAGAATGCCGAAGGAAATGCAATAACAGCTAGAAAAGCAAAAAGAGTTCGGCGAAGAAATTATTTCCGTAAAGGATAGAATTTCTGAAATCAGAATCCGATCAGCGCAAGTAGAAGAAACCAAGAAACGCCTAGGTCGGATTAAACTACAACTAGAAAATAATGATAGCAGATTATTGGCTAAAGGAGTCACAAAAGAAGCATACTTTGGAAACAACTATTTTGAAGCAATTTCAGAAATGTTGAAAGATGCTTTTAAAAAAAAACCGAGGAGAAAATTGACGTCGATAACAGCCCCCATCCAAGTAGCCTGGTATGTGAAAGTGAGAAAACCAAATCAACGATTATGAATCCACCAGGAAACAGTGACATTAATAAAACAATATATAGAAAAATTCAAAAATATAAATATTACCTTCAGGAATTGTTAAATGATGCCCTATCAGAAATAAACACTGGTCAGAAAACGAAACTGATAGTAATAAATACGTCATTAGCAGAGCAAATCCAAAAGATAAAAAAAAGTTACGAGTCGTTATTTAAAAAAAGTAAAATCGATACTCAGACTGAAACAATTGAAATATAAATTTTGGAAATAAACAAAGAATACCGGGTTTTACTAAAGAAAACAAAGGTGGCACTTACAGAAACCGAAACAAAACATAAACATCAAATAAAATTAGGAGACATAAGAATTCCAGTTTTTTTGGGAAACATCACGGAATGGCCCTCCTTTTATAATCTCTTCAAAAATTTAGTACATGATTGTAAGTCATTGTTAAATGCAGAAAAAATGTACCGTTTAAAAAATTAACGTATGTAAAAGGAATAGCCGCTAAGCTTATTCAACATTTAAACATCACAGACGTCAATTATAAAGCAGCTTGGGAAATTCTAAAAAAAAGTGGTAGATCGAATGTAAACAGTGGTAAACAGTGAATTAGCGTTAAGCATAAAACAGTTATTAGACACAACAAATGAATGTGTCCAGGCACTTAAAGGTCTCAATATTATTGATGATACAGAACCATTTATAGCCAGAATAATTGAACGCCAGCTTGATCGCGATGGACTTTGCTTCTATGAACAATGTGTTAAAAGAAGTAAAGAAACTCAAGCACTTCAAGAAGTTCTCAGTTTTTTTGACCACCAGTATCAGGCATTGGAAGCAGTGAGAGGCAAGAAACAAGTTAGCAGCAGTAATTTCAAGACGCATAAGTCAGGAAATTTATTATTATTATTATTATTATTATTATTATTATTATTATTATTATTATTATTATTATTATTATTATTATTATTATTATCAAGGGAACGATACAAATTAATTTGTAGGGTCCGGGATTTAACGCCGGGGTACTATGCCCATGTGGCGCGTTTTTTTCAACAGCACGCGGAGTACTGAGTTCTAATGTGGTTACCCACCTACGTACTTACTGCGCCCAATACTGCTTGATTTCGGTGATCTAGTGGGAACCGATGCTTTCAGTGTAGCGAGGCCGTTGACAGGAAATTCATTTTATATTGCAAATTCAATGACCGCGAAATTCAAGCCGCAGGCAATTTGTTAAAAAATAATAGGTTGTGTTATACATACATGCATGACTCACAAATTCAATCAAAAATGTCTACAAACATCAAATAAGTGCAAAAACTGTAATAGAAGCCACCATACATTGCTATACATTGATGAATTTAATAATGATACAAAGGTCCAGGAAAAGATGTCAGCAATGATGACAGAGGAACATAATACTTCAACAGATCAAGTTCGAATAGGAGCAGAAAAAAGCAGTTTTTTTTAACGCTAAAAGCGTTAATTGATTAAGAATCTCAAAAGACAGCTGTATCGGAAGAAGCAGCACAGTTGCTGCAGCTGATAAGGAAAAATATTAGAACTGAACTTCGTGGCCTAGGAGAATCGTTAGAAAAATTATCAAAATGTACGATAAATCTTGAAATTCGCCCACGATTTATGAGCAACGAAAAATTTCAAATCAGATGTATTAGTTTTACGAAAACTATCAGGTGCACACCCAGATAAATCCTTTAAATACAACACTGAAAAATGGAGATATTGGTGGAGATTTACATTAAGAAATTTTAGAAGTGGAAATTCGAAAGGTCAATAAGGTCGATAACCAACCAAGTTGGGTTTGATTTTATCTGGCGTTCTCAAGGTGCCAAGAATACTCAAGAAGCTCAAATAAAATTACATCAGCAGTGACGACAAACTTGGAAAGATTATGGGAAATGGAGGAAATTGTAGATAATGAAATTAACAAATAAGACCACTGCATTCAACATTTAAAAGAAAAAAAAACACCACCCAAGATTGCAATGGGAGATTCGTTTAAAAATTGCTGTTCAAAGAAGAATGTCAACTAGGAAAATCTGGCAAAATAGCTGTAGCTAGGTTAATAAATCTGGAAAAACATCTGAAAAAGAAAAATAGAATATGTGAAGTTTATGAGAGAGTATCAGGAGTTGGGCCATATGAAAGAGGTTAATATAATAATTCAAACAGATATTTTTTGCTTCATCATGCATAATTCGAGAGTGTAATACAACTACAAAAGTTCGAGTTGTATTTGATGGGTCAGCAGAAAAGTTCAAATGGTCGAAGTTTAAACAAAGTACTAATGGTCGGTCCAAGACTTCAAAAGGATTAACATAATAGTTAAATGGAGATTATGGAAATTCTGGAACCAGCAATCTTAAACCATCGTTTGGAGAGAAGACGACAACAAAGCAATTAAAGGATATCAGCCTACAACTGTAACCTACGGTACAACATGCGCACCATTTATTGCTACAATGTCATTAAAGGAAATAGCAGATAGATGCAAAAATGAGAAAATCAGCAAAATTATAAAAGAAGATTTTTATATGGACAACTTAATAACTGAAGCAGATACAATCGGCGAATGCATAATATTAAGAAATGATACTACAGAAAAACTGAAAAAGTATGGATTTCACTTACGAAAGTGAGTATCAAATTCTAACATTATAATATAAAAGGAAAGAGATAAAGAAAACAAGATTCTTATAATTGACAAGCAAGAGTCAACAAAAACCTTGGGGTTGCACTGGCACCCAGCTAACGATGAATTTCTATTTAAGCTGGAATTCGAACGACGCGAAACAATTACCAAAAGACAAGCCTTGTCCAGTGGGTGAGCTGACTCCAATAACAGTGGTAATAAAGTTATTTATACAAAGGCTCTGGCTAAGTCAAATTGAATGGAATAATATTCTAAATGAGGAACTCACAGAAGAATGGGAAGAACTTATTGAAAGTCTTTCACTTACGGAAGCAATCAGAATACCAAGATGGGTGCACTTGTCGGAAAAAACGCCGTGGGAACTACATAGGTTTGCTGATGCATCAGAGAAAGCATATGGGGCGGTAATATACGTTAAAGCTGGAAACTGCTTATCAATACTTATAGCAAAAAGTAAGGTGAATCCGGTAAAGAACAGGAAAACACTTCCAAAATTAGGACTATTCGCAGCAAATAGTTCAACGAAAGGTAAAGATGGTCGCCTGTACTGATTAGGCTGGATTAAGAATAACAAAAGTAAAGAAAAATTCATTCGGAATAAAGTAGCAGAAATCCATCAACTGATACCCAAGGTAGAATGGAATCATGTAAAATCAAATGAAAACCGAGCAGATGTAGCATCACAGGGGATATCACCAGAAAATCTTGCGTCTTATGGTTTGTGTTGGAATGGTTCAACATTGTTTGCAGAAAAAGAATATATATAAAAAAACAACCAACAGAACACGTAATTATAACTACAACAACAACAACGGAAAAACACTTTCTTGATGATCTGATACCGAAGATATCAAGTTAAGCAAAACTTAAAAGGATATATAATCAGATTCACCAGGGAAAGGAAAAAATCCGGTTCAAAGATGTCAAACATGTATTTATTCGATATCAAAAGAATAAGGATTTTCCAAAGGAGATAAAGCTTTTAAAAATACATCTCCAAGTGCTACATTAAATCCATTTCTGGATAAACATAGTATCCTCAGAGTTGGAGGAAGAATCGGAAGATCCTGCTTAGAATACAACCAAAAACATAAGATAATTTTAGACAAATCGATGCTATCTTTCCTAATCGTTAATTACATTCATATATTAACATTACATGGTAAAAATAAATTAATGAAACTCATTTTAATTAAAAAATATTAAATTCTAAGTGTCAGAGGAAATAAAAAAATGTATTCGGCTTTTCCCCAAGTGTGTCCGCTTTCGGATCAATCACTCAAATTATGGGAGAACTACAAAAGGTACGGGTCACGGTATCACATCCCCTGGGATTCATTTTGCAGGGCCGAATTATATTAAACAGTCAAAAGGAAGAGGACAATAGGCATACAAAGGATATATGTTATAGCTATATTTATGTGTATGTCGACTTAAGCAGTAAGCGACCTTACAACAAATGCCTTTTTAGCAGCACTAAAAAGATTCTTTGGACAAAGAGGCAAAAGCAGATATATTTATTCGGACAACGGAACCAACTTCATTGGAGCATCTCGATATCTAGTCAAGGATTTTGAAAAGGCAATTAAAGAACTTGCAGCAGTAGCTCCTATATTGAAAGAAGAAAAAATTTAATAGAAATTTATTTCGCCGGCAGCTCCTTACTTCGGAGGAATTTGGGAAGCTGGCGTTAAGTCAATAAAGCATCACCTGAACAGAGTAATAGGAGATACAAAGTTGTAGTTTGAAGAACTCAGTACTGTTTTAAGCCAAATTGTAGCAGTACTAAATTCAAGACTTCTCTGTTCAAATATGAATTAAATCGATGACATCGATGTGTTGACACAGGGTCACTTTTTAATTGGGAAACCAATAATCGACTGTCCCGAATTGGAAGATGATGCATATCATCACTAGATAAATAGAAATTACTCCAAAAAATAAGAAACGATTTTTGGAAGCGATGGAAGGAGAATTATCTTACCACCTTACAGCAAAGATATAAGAGGCGATCTCAAAAAAATAATCTGAAAAAAGATTAAATTTTATTACTGAAAAATGAAGAGACGCATCCATGTAAATGGCCACTTGGGCAAGTGATAGAGACTCACGGAGGAAAAGATAAGAAGGTCAGAGTCGTCACAATTAAATTAGAGATTAGTGTTATAAAGCGTGTTATAAACTAGTTCCTCTGCAAACGAAAAACAGAAACCTAAATTTAAATTTTGGCTCCTTATTGTCTTACTTATACGGCACAATAGAAGCAACCGTAATGGAGCTTCCAAACAACACTGTAATTTATAGTGACAAAAATAGACATGATAAACTCATATTGGAGATTTATTATACATTATGACTTGAAGCCATTTTTGCAAGACTTAACCAGAATACAATCATTAATAGAAGACTTGCAAAAACAATGTGCCCAATTAAGAGATTATGTAGGAATATGCGAAGAAATGGTCTGATCTGAACATCAGACCTCTATAATTGAATCTATCGTAAATATATTAAAAAAGACGACCGAGGATGTAAACAGGAACTTTCACAGAGGATCATTTAAGGATATTTTACGAAAAAATTGCACAGCAACAAATTGAAGAAAGAATGATGTTATGCTTTCAAGTATTGGCGGCACGATTAAATATGATGATCGAGGAATGCTACAGAGTACAAACATCAGTTATCGATGTTCTTATGGATATAAATCACGGTCATGTCAATCCAAACCTTCTCACACTAGCACAATTGAAGAGTGAAATAGATTATATTAAAGGATAAATTCCCAGTAAGCTGACTTTATTTGGAAGAGATTCGAACGTTGAGCTAAAGTACGTTTATTCCTTCATGAAGGCAAAGGGAATTATAATGGACCAACGTCTAATAATAAAGGCTGAAATACCACTCGTTCACAATGGAGTGACCGAACTATATCGAATCATCCCACTTCCCATTAATAGAGCCAATCGTACATTAATACTAAGGATTAAGGCTGAATATATTGTATACAATATGGAGGGGAGTGTCTATACGTTACTAACGTAGCCTGAGCTGAATACTCGTAGATGTAAAAAAATAAAGAAAGACAAATGCATGTGCCAGGATAACTGGCCATGGAAACCAGCAACTGAAAGGTTCTGTGAAATCGCAGCTCTAAAAAAGTTAAACAAAGTAGAATGTCTCTTTGAAGAAATAAGAAAACAAGATTTGTAGACACACCTGTTGAAAGAAAATTATTGGCACCTGCGCTTCGGTCAGCAGGACTGGTTAAAAATTTCATATCAAGGCGTACCTAAGCTCCCTCTACGAGGGAATTAACGTCTACTCAACAATTTGAACATCAAGAAGAATTAAGAATTCAAACATCATCCTGGATCAACAACTTAAGCCTTCTACCTGAGACAAACAAACAAACAAAATTCTCAATTGATTGATCAACTCATTAAACAATTAAATCAGTTGGAGTTATCTCATATAGAACTTCGAGTACTAAAATGGCATACAACCAGCGGGCATTATGCACTGATATTAGTTTTAATAGGACTACTAATATTTTTCGGATTCTCTATAAGGTGAAAATGTTGCGAATCATCAAATCATCTACAAATCAACTTTGCCGTTCCGCCACCAATTTCGGGACGTCAACATGTTTAGAGATAATCTAAACATGGAATATAGGAGGGTCGACGGAGAACGAGAACAGACAACAATCGGCGACATATGTATGATAACTCAGAAGTGATAAAGCAGAAGCGATAAGTCAGAAGCAGATTATATTGCAGCTGCACTCAAACCATCTTTATCGAGACATCATTTTACACCTTCTTTATCAGCGGATGAGTTAACACTCCACATCCTTAGTAGCCGTCTTATCTAGGGTCAGCCAGCCGTCATACAATTGCTCACCTTTTTTTATCTCGGTTCTCGAGTACATATATGTATGTACATATATGTGTGTAATCGAAAATAGTTTATAAGACTTATCATAAGGAAAAGTAAATAAGTATGAACCAAATACTTACAGTGTTATTTTATTAACACATTTTCTTCATTGTGTATTCGATATTAGTATCAGCTGATGTGCTCGTAAGTGAAGTTTGGGCACAGCTGCTCATCTAAGAAAAATAGTGGGTATTTGGTTCTCCAACATGTGGAAGAAACGGTTGGCTAAAGAATTTATAGAATAAGTTTGAGATTTCTTCGGAGTTAATTGAGAAATTCAGGGTAGGTGGGGAAATATCAGATTCAGGATTAGGGATAAGGTTACTTTTTTGTTATTCAGCGAGCGTAGCGCATTATTGTATCAGGATGGTGAGAATGAAAATTAGGGATAGCATTATATATGGAAATATTGGAGCTACTTGAGAAGCTGTTGAAATAAGTAGTACTAATCAATTAATTCAATTTTTCGAAATCAGCCCTATGAAAATTAAAATAGTGAGAATGCTGCAACTGAACTTCTTTACTGTAAGCGAGTGTAGGTGCGATAGAAGTGTGTGGTAGCTGTTGAATTAAGACAAAATACGTTTGCTCTCTGTGACAACACAATTATCGGCCTCGGACGAGAAAATAAGATCAAGTTGCCTGTCTAAATTGTTAGTAATGCCACTTAATTGAGGAAAGTTGAAACCCCCCAAAACTATCTCCATATCTCCGGGATCTGCAATATCTAGTATATAATCAATAGATTCTACATCAAGTTGCTTACTATGGTTAGGATGGGCGAAGCATTTTATGAAAAGACTGCGCTTAGAGACTATAATTTTTGCACAAACTTATTCTAAGAGTCCCGAATGAGAGGGTTTGATAAGTTTAGGGTCTATGCTAGTATGAATTGCCAACAAAGCGTCCCGACCATAAAAATGATTTATGTTATCTAGAGCATCGTTACAAAGAACTTCAAAATCTAAAGTGAATATTTCATTATTTTTAATGTCGAAATGTAAATTTGTAAGTAAGCAAAATTTCATTAAATAAGTGTTCCTTTGTGTTCCTTAACCTTTCTGAGTTAAGGAATATGGTGTGGTTAGGAGCAGTAATAGTTTTTGAAACTGGAGCGCGCTCGTTGACGATGAAAGATGTGTTTTTACTTTACATGAGAGGCAAATGTAAATGTAAATACAAATGCGAAAGCCTCAAGAACACAAAGGAAAATTTACTTCAACTCTTTCGGGTTAGTTCAGAGACAATCTTGGTGTATTGCAACAATGACGCTTGTTTTAGTTTGTGTGCTTAGAGTATCGGGTAACAAATTGTTCAAAATATTCATAAATGACAGTCTAAAAAACTTCACTCGTTCACTGTTTACTAAATCAAATATAGTTTAAAAAAGCAATAAGTGTATATATGTATGTTTGAATACGTAACTTAATAGTGTTTGTAGGAATAAACGAAAGGGATAAGGTGTTAACAGTAAAAAAAAAACTTTGATGATCCTATGCTGTCCAAGAATGGTCTATTAAGAATAACTTAGATCTTTCTCTTTCTTAATAACACCTTCTCTTATTCCAAACGAAATTTATTAAACTGCCTTTGTACAAACAGCTCTTTATGTTTTAATTATGGTCTCTCTGTTATACATCAAAACAGTAAAAGTATGGGAAAGTATTTCGATTCATTTTTCTCTCATTCTGACGATCTACCGAATATTATTTCCCTATCTGAAATTTGATTTATGACTCTGAAATACTTTATAAAAATTTAACTTTCGAAGCTAATTGTAACAATTTATACTCTGCAGGTGGAATTGCAGTGTTTTATTGAACTAAAACAAGCTGTAAAGTAAAGATTTACAGACTGCATAAATACTGTACTTCTGTATTTATGGATGAGTTTTCTCAATTTTTAAAAGACGAATCTTTATAAAATACGTTGTTCATTGACGATTTTAATATCAATATTTTATTACATACTGTTCTAGTTGTTGATTTATGGTTTGGTTTCAATTCCTCGTTGTTTGATCCTATACGGGAAACTGAAAGATCGAGAACATTCTTATATCATACATGGTATATTTACGTTTTCGTAGAAGTAACACAGTCAAATATAAGACGATATCGTATGATTTAAAATTAATTGATCATTCTGTTATGAGTATTCAGTTTAATCGCAAAGTTCCAAGACGAAATGCGTATGTTGTTAGTTTCATAAAATAGATTTTCCCGCATTCAGAACAGCTCTGACATTTGAATTCTGAGAAGTTTACAATTCTTATGATCCATCAATTGCATTTTACATACAAACAACACCAAACCAAAAAAAATCTAGCGTCTTAAGTCGCCGTTGCACTTGTCTCTTAGTTAAATAAAAAGAAACATCGTCTCCGTATTTCGGTAAGGAAACACCCTTATAACTTACGGCTTAAAAGATATATGAAATTATGCTGTAAATGAAAAGCTGATATACCTAGATGAAGAGAGATGTTAGAAAGGAAAAAGAAAGGAAGATCATTAATGTATATATGTAGTTCTTAATTGGAATGAGTCAGGTGTAGATATTAAAATAAATGCAGGAAATACTGCTGTATCTAATCGTAATGATGTAGCAAATATAGTCAATGACCATTTCTCTAATATTTCAAGTACATTGCAAGATGTATCTCATAGTAACTTGTTTTCATATGACAGCGTTATTCAGCCGAATGCTTATTATCTTCAAAGCTTTTTCTTTATTGATTTTTCTCACAGAAATTTAAAAGTAGTATTTTTCTCCGAAATCTTCGAATTCGTCTTCTCATTATTTCAATTCAATTTTTTCCTTTTTAATTGATGTTTTATGCTATCTTTTCAACTTAAGTATAAAAAAATCTGAAATATATAAAACTGCAATACTAATACCCCTACATAAAAATTGTGATTCAATGGACTAAATTAATTACAGACCTATATCACTACCCTCAGTGTTTTCCAAGTTTTTCGAAAAGGGAATTACAACTAGAGTTATGTAATTTTTGGACAGACCTAGGTTTTTCAGTAACCTGCAATATTGGTTTAGAAAAGGAAAGTCTACAGATGCTGTTGTATTCTGTATTCTGAGTCTGAAGTTCCAGTAACAATGTTTACTGACATAATATAGCTTTTGAAACGGTCATATATGCATTGTTGCTTGAAAACAAGTTTAAAGCAGAATTTGGAGGTTTTTCGTATGATTGGTTCAGCTTCTACTTAAATAACCGTCAGCAAAGAATGAGGATTAAGTGCAATGTTATTTCTGAAAGCTGTATCAAATGGGTGTTCTTCAAGGTTCCGTACTGGGTCCAATTTTATGTTTAATTTTAATGAATGCCTTATTTCCTCAGTCCTCAGCTTACAGGTTTTGTGGATGAGTATCGTCTCTCGTATCTCTTTCCCACTCCAATTGCAATTATTTTGATAAATTTCAATGTATCATAACTTAGAAATAGTTCGTCGTTGGTTAAGGTTACATAGATTGGTCATTAGTAGCAAGACTAAATTCACGTTTTTTAGTTCTATAGATGTAGTTCCTGAGGGTTTTTTCTTAGCCTGTCATGCTTCCTCCTGTTCAAATTTCCAACTTTTTTCTCTAATGTTTAACTCTGATTTGAAGTAAAATAAAATTGGTTGTGTTGATAATTTTAAGTGTTTAGCAATTATATTATTTGCTGTTGGGATGGTATAAATTCGTTTAAAACAAATCAGCTACTTTTAAAACAAAAGCATATTATTCACATTATTTCTAAAGCAAGTCAGAGCAGACTAAGGTTTGAACAGTTCTTTAGGCTTAGTTCTGTCAAAATACATCATAACTATAATTTGAAAATCAACACCAGATATTTTTTTAGCATTCCTAGCATGGTATTTTTTTTAAATTAATATGCAGATTGCTGAAATGAAAATAATTTTGGTTCATCTTTTTTGTTCTCTACCCGCATACAACAATGTTTTTGAATATTAATAATGACTTCATCCATTTTTGATAATACATTTATATTCTTTAATTTATTATTTATTTATTATACATTCGTCGCTTGCCCCTATTAACAATTCAATGCTCCTAACTATTTCACTTAGTTATAACTATTTATTAGCATACGCATAAATATTCCCTTTTTCAATAATATGTTTAAATATTATTGTTAATGAAATACACCTTATTATTACCTCCCTATCAGAACCGCTTCAAACTTATCAATTTTAATTTCTCAAGTTCCATCGACTGCTCATTTCTTTACGACTGCATTTCCTTTAACACAAACCCACGTAATTTACATTGTCCTTGTCTCTTCTATCTAGAGGTCCATCTCTTATGGTTCCAATGAACCATATGACCTCCGAAAGACCAACCCAAACCTCTCCGTTTTTGATTTCAACCTGGGCACTTTTCGTCTCAAACTAGATCTCCTCCACAATTCCCTTTGTTCGTGGCTCTTGTCTTTCTGTTGGTTTTTAACAGTTTTGTATTAAGTCAAATAAATGGGCGCCTCAGTCCCCAACTTAATTAAAAATTAAATTTAATTGAGTTATTACAAAAGTTATTAAGGTCAAAATTGGCCATACAGTTTATCAGTCTTTATTTAATGACATTATACTTACAACTACTTTCGTTTATTTTTTCCAACCGTTTTTGAAAGTTTTTTTGGCAAAGCTGGTATGTAAGTGAATTAAAGCAGAACTCTCCCATATAGAGATATGTTTCTTTTTTATTATATTTTATTGAATATGTACGCATTAAATTTAAGTCGTAAATTCATATATATGTTTTTACATTTACTTCAAACTACATTCCAGAAAATTATTACTCCGCAGCTTAGCATTGATAAGCGTACTCCTAACACGCTGTATATTAATAGAGCTTAGAATATACATATTTGTAATTACATTCAGCCCATGAAAATGTTTCTCAAATTTTCAAATTTTGAGTTTTGAGACTTTGAAATAGATTAAGGAAACAATATTTCATAATTTCTGAGCTATTTTTTGTATGATGTTAAATACAGGCGAACGCTGTAGATACTGATAATTCCTCAAGCATCATATTACCCTTAGTCAATATATTATAAAAATATTTTATTTGTCCTTTTTTTGTATCCAAATAGCGTGACTCTATTATCATGTTTTTCATTTACGAGTATATAAATTATTGATTAGATATAAACCTACTTTCGCGATTTTGTCATAAATTGTGTGCAAAAATTTCAATATGAGTACTCATCTATTTATAGCTCTGTATGCAGTTTTACCCTTAAGTTTCCGAGTATTGTGAGTTCAAATAAATAAATACATATTTACAAATATTAATATATCAGTATGTATCTGATTTCCGGAGATTTTCATAATTACTAGATTACGAAGTTGTAAGCGTGATTCATTTGTATTCTCTTAGTTTTATTGAGAATTAAAAGAAGTAATTTATATTCCATTCACCTAGTTCCAGTTTGGGTTAGCTGACGATTAGTTTTTAGGAGCAGCATCTTTTAGTATGTTAAGTAAACATCAATGACACAACTTGGCGCCCCTTTGGTATTTCTTTCGAAACTTTTAAGTTCAAAAAGTATAAGTGGTGAATTGCCGGTGAAAAGAAACAATTTAACTTGGACTGTGGTCTAGAAAGTTGCAATTGGTAAACAACACTACTACTACTAGTTTCTTATTCGCTCATTGTTTTTCCCTTTTTAATTTGAGATATATGCATATGTGAGACGGAAGAAAAGATTTGCACGGAATCGGTGCAATATATGGTATGTATATTCACAGTTTTTAACTTCCTGATTCTTTAGTTGTTGCATTCACCTCGAAGTTTGAAAATGGAAATTTTGTAATATCTTTAAGTTTTTACGTCTATAGTGTTTTAAGACAGTTTTAAACAAAATGGATGTGTGTGTATGTATGTACTTATTTTCGTATGTGTCAATTTTTTGGCCCACTATATTTTGCGAACGAATAGTGCTCTCAATTTGAGTTTTGTTTTCATGCACAATGGCGGTCACTAGATTTTCACCAAAATCCGCCGATGACTTTGTAAATTATGAAACAAAATACAATTAATTTTTTCTTGCAAATATATAAAGGAATCTTTCGAAAGTTTCGTAATACGACATGGCAGACATTTATTGAAAATTTGGTTCAGAATTATCTGAGTTATTCCAGGAATTATAAATATTTTAGAATCGTCAATGCAGAACGACTCCGCTAATATAGAGATTTGGATAATTGGTATTATGAAAAATAAATAAAAACAACTGCAAGCGTCGAGGTCCTTTAAGGTGGAGGGCTCATTATAACGAACCTGTGCCTGTTAACGACAGTATAGTTCCTTCCTTCGTGTAGCCTTCAGCATGAATTCTAAAGAACTTGACTCAAGAGTTTAGTTTCTTTTTGATTTGGACATGGTTTAATTTTTTACAATATAAGGCAAAGTGAATGGCACCCTTCTATCCACCATCTAATGACGGCCCGGTCGTCCATAAATCCATCGGGCCTCGCACAAACCTTTATCCGTTAAACAAAAGCGGGTTTGCTTTAGATGATGACATTAATGTCTACATATATATACAAAATTCAAGCTTACGGCTATACCAGAAAGCGCTTATATATAAGTGCTTTGAAGAATGGAAAAAACAAAGGGATAAGTGTGTTGCATCAAATGGGGCTTTTTTTTAAAGCGGTGAAACTACGCATTTTTTTGTCATTGAAAAGCTGTCTGGAAGGTCAAATTGGTCATATCTTCCTAGTAACTGTAACCTAGTAACAATCCTAAAACAGGTCCATATTTCTTTGTTCATCAAAAGATTGGAGAATGTGATTGGAATTGGTGTCCCAGACTCTTTGGTGGAAAAGAACTCTTTTGCTAGGAGCTCCAACCCATAGGCGTTCTATCGGTTACAATCAGATCTATGGAAGGGGGTATAGGTAGAAGAAAAACGAGGCCTTGTCGGTTCACCTGAATCCCGAAAGCAATCATAGATGGTCCATCCCAAACCAATTTTGCTAGCAACCGGCTCACCCAATTTTCCCTTCATGCATTTAAGTGGCAAACCAACGATCCAATTATTAATTCCAAATAACAATTGAGGGAAAGCGGCTGTAAAAGATTTTATTGGCACATTTCCCAAATACCTAAACTGCTTTCGAAAATTTTTGGCGTCAATCGTTTGTAGCGGTAGCTGAAGTTGCTTCAGCGGGTGCATGTTTTTGAGTGGTTACTTCTTATTATCCATGTCGATACCAGGAATAAGAAAGCTTAATACCCATGAATCGTTCTTGTATCGGTATGTATTGGAAGTCCACCTGAGACCTACTGTCTCATGACTTCCAATGATGTTCATCAAATCTACTATCTCTTTATCCATTAACGTCAGTGGGGATACATGGTCTAAAAAGGCGTAGATTTTTATTTAACCATCGTTGCCGTAAAGGGTTACAGGAACTGTTTGGAAAAGTATCGTGTTGATATTATCGATATGCGGATTGCTAGTTTAAGCCTTTGCTTGAGACACATATGTCTGAAGAATTCTTACCAGCCATTTGCTCATTGTGGAGAAGTTTTTTATGCTTGTATGTTCCATCATTTTTACCACAAACCGCGTCCGATTTGCACCTAAAGTTTCTATATCGTCTATACAATGTCTACATAGCTTGTTGTCTCTCTTCATCCTTCATTTAGATGAGTGGCAAGACTTTAAAAAATGTTCACATTTCTTTGAGGAAGAATATTTTCTACTACATACAAAACAGCTACTTTCGATAGCATTTGTATTGACGAACCATTTTTCGTTCTTGCTATGCGTAGTTGATGTATAGGGTTTTCTAATAACGACTTGACAACTTTTTTTTTTAATAAAAGGCAAACCATTTGAGATATTTCAAAAACCGGGCCAAAAATCGGTGATCATTGCGCGATAGCTCTGACCATTCACAGTAACGTGACGATCATTATCGTCGACGAAAAAATAAGGCCTAATAACGCCGCCGGCATGCAAACCGCACCAAACACATATTTTTTGTGGATGAAGTGGTGATTCATGAAGCATATGTGGGTTTTCACCCGACCAATAACACATATTTTGCTTATTGACGAACCCATTGAGCCAAAAATGAGCTTCGTCACTGAAGATGATTTTGCGACTCCGAATATCTGTAGAAAATTTTTATAATTTGCAGACGTTGCTCGTTAGTGCACTTTACCAAATGTTGAGTTTACTGAATAAATTGACAGTAACAGTTTGATGATTAGTGAAAGAGTGCGTTCACAAATTAAATTCAAAGTTGTGAAGTCCCTACTGGAAAACCCTATACTAATCGCCGCTGATGTACTTGGAATTATCACACAGATTGTATCCTCGTCTAAGGTGTAGGGCCAAGTGCTTAACTCAGACAGTGTGCGAGTGAAATTTGTGTTCTTATACGGGGCCCAATAAAGTCAGATAGATGGTGGTAGTTTCTCAATCAGTTCCTGTGAGAGCATAGCGTTGTTTAAGTGGATTATAAGTTTCCAATGTAGCACAAAGATTGAGAAATCCACTCATGCCTCCAAATTTACTACAATACTTTGAGAGGCGGTGTTGCTTGGGCTTACGGTGCAGTAAGTTCAAAATGAACTCCGGTCGCCCAAACGTCATCATCAAAGTAGATACCAGGTGTACCGGTATGAAGTGAGCGTCAAGATACAAGTGTCTCGATAGGGAACATTTATTGTGAACGGGCCTTACTTTTTTTTTTTTGTTTGGTTGCTATGACACCTGTCAAACATATTTAGTATACATCAAGTCATTGAGCAAACAGCATCAAATTATTTCATTGTGTTAAAAATGGCAAATTTTGTACTAGAAAATTATGACTTGCGGAAAGCATTAATTTTTTGTTTTCATTTTCAAGAAAAGTGCTGCAGAGTCGCATCGAATGCTTGTTGAGGCATATAGTGATCATGCTCTATCAAAAGCAATATGCAAAAGATGGTTTCAACGGTTCAGAGAAAACGATTTTGATGTGAGAAATGAAGAATCAAAAAAAATTTTAAGACGACGAATTGCAAACAATATTGGATGAAGATGACACTTTGAGTCAGAAACAAATGACAGAAATGTTGAATGTTGCACAACAAATAATTTCTGGCCGTTTAAAAGCTATGGGAAAGATCCAAAAGTCTGGAAAATGGGTGCCACATGAATTGAATGAAAGACAGATGGAAAACCGTAAAACCACTTGTGTAACTTTGCTACAAAGACACGATAAAAAAACAGTTTTGCATCGAACTGCTACTGGCAAAAAAAAAAATGGATTTATTTTCAGAATCCTAAATGGAAAAAAGTCATCGGTTAATCCAGCACAACCATCAACTTCGACTGCAGCCGCACTTTATTTTCTTCATATGAAAATCCAGAGAGCTGCGTTATGCGTTCACCAGAAAAAGTGGTTCCGCCAATTAAGAAGATATATCTCTCCAGTAGTTTCTGAAGAGAGCCCAATTCGGCTGGAAAGGACAAGGCACAGCACATACTCTTAGTAATGAAGAAAATAAGTGGAGTGTTAATTCAGCCACTTTCCTTTGTCGATAAAATTTCGCTTAACTATATGCTTACTCCCATAAGTAAGCATATAGTTAAGCATGCTAGTATGACTAAAATAGAAGAATTCTATATCTAAACTTTGCTAATATACATATGCTGACATACATACATATATTGAAATTATCTCTAACGCAAATCAATCGATTTCCACTTTCACAGATGGCACTAAGGCAGCCGAAACTTCGAAATCTTCTCATAATAAATATTCAGCATTCTCCCTTGTTGTATAGTCTTCCAAGGCAAGGTCTCAATAGTATCAGACCGCTGCTTAGCTCAGCCTGAATCCATTGTCTGCATCGGATTTTACTATACACATAGACCCTCAACGATATGGCTAAGCAGAAAAGCAAGAAAATTTTACTCTTTTGGGTTCCAGGATGGTTTGACCAGACTCGGATTTCTAGAAACAAATAGTAGGCAGGTGGTAACGTCAACCCACCAATGCTCTACCCCAAAATAAATGAATAAGTCTTTGTTCCCGATTATTATTTTGATATTATTATAAATAGTTTTTTCTACAATTGCATTCTCCTTTATTTGTTTCCCTCTAAAGGATGGAACTATCCTTCATTTTTATATTCATATATCGCAATAATTGGCGGAAGTTTCAAAAAATTTTAAATTTGGCTAGGATACTAACGTTTGGAAATGAGAATCTAAGAAAATTTTGTAAAAGATTCTTGCTTGCTTGGTCTCTCGGTCGCACCTATGGAAAACTCGTCTTGCTGGGCTGTCTTTTCTGATTGGCAGTTAACCCATCCCCAAGAAGGATTTAATGGTCTGTTAAGTTTTCCACCTGTGGTTCTACAATATACTGTTATGTTCACTGTCATCATTCTCGAGTTTTTTATTTTGAAATTCTGGAAGTGTTGTTTACTTAACTGATGAATCCTAAATTAAAATTAGAGCTTTTTATTTTATATCAATTAATTAAAGGTTGGTAACAAATCTGTATGTTAATAGTTTGGTAATTCAAATATACGAAATAAATCCATAGTACAAAGAATCCATAGTTAATGTGAATCGAAGCTCATCTTAATATATCTATGTATGTATGTATAAATTAAAAAAAAAAATGTTTACGAGTGCAAATACTATGTAAAGGGTGACCCAACGGATGGTGTGGATATTAACTGTCAATTCCTATCATTTAGTGAACTTAATGTGGCATTGCATTTTTGTTATTTAATGTTATTACGAAAATGGGTGATCTGTAAAAGTAACATTTCGTAAAATTCGTGAATTTTTCGTTCAAAATAATCAAGTGAAGCAGTGGTGAAGTGTTTTGAAGAAACTGGTTCTGTGTAGGGTCAAATTCCATATCAGTATACTCGGCCAGAACGTACACGCCAAAACATCACCACTGTGAGCGAAAATGTTCAAAACCAGCTAGTTACCTCAATTCGTCGCCGAAGTCAACAATTGCGACTCACTTATGAGACTTTACGCGAATTTTAAAAGTTGATCTTAATCCACATTACACAACATGTGAAGCGTTTGGATCATCTACGCTGATTTGTTAACTAGATGTTGGATTGCCAGGATAATTTGTCATCGAATTTGATCTTTTCCGATTTAGCCCCTGGATTATGGGTTGACGGCATTATTGGCCCGTACTTTTTCGAGGATAAGGCTGAAGAGACACTTACAGTACATGGTGACCGTTACCGCAACATGTTGACCGGTTTTTTTTTTTCAAAAAATGAATGAATTGGGTCTGAAAGATCTGTGGTTTCAATAGGATGGTGCTACCACCCAAAAAAGAAATCAATCAATCAATTTATTGCGTACGAAGTTTGAAAATCGCATTATTTCGGTTAGATGAAAATTGATTGGCCGACAATGTCATACGATTTGACACCTTTAGGCTTCTTCCTTATACGTTTATTTAAAGAGAAAATTCTATACCAATAACCTGGCATAATTTATAGAAAATAGAATATAGAATATAGAATATAGAATCTCAAAAATAACATTAAAACTGAAATGACGGCCATTGAACCACTTATTCTTCAAAAAGTCATCGATAGTTTTGACATTAGGATGGTCGCTTGCAACAGAAGCTGTGATTGGCATATGAATGATACTGTATATTATTCATAATTGCTATGGACCGAACTTTATTAATCAATAAAATTTTACATTGATGAAAGTCAATACAACATAAAATAAAATGTCCACACTAGCTACACACTAGCACACCCTTTATTTACCTAGTATCCCTTACCTTTAATGAAAATTTTGCTGATGATATTCTTTTTTTGGTCAAGTACTGGTGGTGGTTTAATTAGAATAAAGGTTAAAAGTACTCAAAAGGTACAATGTGTAAGAAAATTTGGAACTACAAAGTTCATACAAATAAGAAACATTACAGTACTAATAAGAGGTTAATCTCTTATTAGTATTACTCGTTTACAATGTATCAAAAAAAAAAAATTTTATTTACTGCATGAACCCCACAAATTTGAGGGGCGCTGGACGCATACCAATCGATGGGCTAGTATTTAGGAATACCGTCGTTATGGAACCGTGCGCTGTGTGGCCACTATTACGTTCAGAAAATTCTACAGTCATCGTGCTTTGCATAATATAAATGATATAATGAAGTATCAAGTGTTTCCTTCATGAGGAAATGAGTTTATAAATTTGAAGGAGCCAGTTTAACAATGTATACACCCAACTCTTTTCGATCAATGTCACCAAAATTTGCCATGGAGAATGTAAATTAGTCCTATCAGTTCGTAAGTGCTTTAAATATCTCTAGATTACCATTACACCGAATTTTAAGTAAAGATTTAAAACTGCACCACTACAAAATTCAGGTGGGGTAAGAATAAAAGTCGCAGGATGTTAGAGTATTTAGTATGTTGACCATATATCCGAATGTTAATCAACATTCAATTATAATATGTCTTCGGATGATGCACACTTTCAGCTTAACGAACACGTTAAAAAAATTGCCGTAAGTAAAGTGAAACAAATAACAAACGCACGAATCAAAAACACTTACACTAAGGTCACGGTTTTGACAATAATGTCAGCGCAAGGAATAATCTCACAGTTTTTTTTTTTTTTTTTTTTTTTTTTTTTAAGCGTTGGACAAGTTCTCGATTGTGAACCAAATAACGTGATTCCACGTCCATGAACAACGTCGAACACTTTCAACTCGTCTTCACCACGTATTCATGAAATCTGCCTCAGAAGTTAATATCAAGAAGAACAGACATAAATTGGGATCCACCAAATAATTTTTATCTTAATTATTCCATTCAATAAAATGTTGACGCGCATCCATCTGTTTTTTTTTTTTTCTTAATGTTGGAACGGAGCACTCAGACAAAGAACTAGTCCATTGTAAAGTTCCTTTTAATGAAATCTTTCAGTCTTACGAAAAAAGATGAGTAGGCGCTTGAGTGATAAGTCGCCTACAGTACCAGCTCCTAGCATATTCACAGAGATGTTATGTCTCTTATGCTCTGTACATTTACGCCAGTAAGAAACTCCAGTAAGAAACGCCAGTAAGAAACCTGCACTCTTTCCTGCTGAGGGACAGCTGAAAGGCCGTTGACCTCCTAGAGACGTAGGGAAGCATTCGTTTGGTCTGTCTGCACCCCGAGGAGCAGATAATAATTTTTATTATTATTATTTTTTTGTTTATTATTCTCGTTTACAGATTTCACACAAGTTATATCTATACAACTAACAATTTTTAAATTAAGGAGAATAGTTAGTGGCATTTTTATTAAGTATATAATAGAGATAATGCCACACTCAATTTAATTAAATACATTGTAGGGTGAACAGTAAAATAAGCGTTTTAAGTTAAAAAGATTAAATATAATATAAATTCATTACTAATAAATTCACGTAATCAAATAAATAAACAAGCAAGAACAAAACAAAAAATATTTAAATCAAACAACATAGTGCAAAAAATTTTTAATAGTATCTACCATACATATTTATAGACAAGGAGACGCGACTTTATTTTTATTTTAAAACATAAAAGGATTTATAACATTTCGTATATTTTCAGGAAGCTTTTTTATTTAACTTGCAAGATACGACAGAGTAGGAATTTCTGAAAAATGTAGTCCGAAAAGGTAAGTTCAGAATAGTACAAGAACTGCCTCTTAGGCTATAAGATCCAATAATAGCACTTCACATATAACCACATTGTATAAAAAAGATTTTTAAAACTTTGTAGTAAAATAAGTATCATACTGGCAATGTCTTTTACCCCGCTTATATGAAAGCTCAATGCGCATTGGTTCAATTCGCCTATATAAACACCACTTCAAACCGCATTGAAATATTTAATTCGCATTCGTTCATTCCTGTTTACAAACTGCATTGAAAATTTTAAACCCCATTGAAATATCATATAAACACTTTCAAATAGCATTGACACATTTTACGCTCTCGTGCTCTTATTTTCAGCCTTCTAATTAAACGGTGTCGTAAAATTATAAGTTTTCTTATTAAAATACGTTTTTTTTTTTGCACATAATTGCTAAAAAACAATAAACACATTTGTATTTTTTCACTGCAATCCTCCACTGCTCCAAATTTATTTACGTATAAATCGAATTTACCAAACTGTCAGTTCCTGATTGAACTATTTGTTAAACCCTCGATTTTTTCTCGCTCATTTTGTAATCGATAATAATTTCATATAAACACGACAATTTTTATGCGTATTGAAACAATGTGAATTGACTAAATGCGCATTGAGCTGTCATATAATCTGGGTATTTGTTTGATCTAATAACTCCATAAAATGAGCTAAGCGGTTAGAATTGCAAATTTTTTGATTTTCACATTTCTGCAGGACAATCAAATTTTGCAGTTTGTTGCGATAAGCACCTCGCTAACAGCATATACCGTACTCTTACCTCGAATGAAATATTTCGTAGTACACGGTTTTTAATACAGTGTAAAAACAAAATTTTCTTAGATTGTACAGGCATCGAATTGTTGATAGAAAATGCTGTTTTATATTCAAAACATGGTCGGTCAATTTAAAAAGTTGGTCCCAGAAGTACCCGACCCAACAAAGAAAACACAGAAGTTTTGGAAAAAAAATTTATTTATTTTTCAACATAATGGCCTTTCAGCTCTATACACTTTCCCCAGCGATGTTCAAAAAGTTCGATACCCTTTTTATAATAAGAACTGTGTTGCTCCTGAAAATAGCCATTAACTGCCGGCATCACTTCTTCATCGTTTGAAAATCTTTTACCACTGAGCCATTTTTTCAAGTTTGTTAACAGAAAATAATTCGAGGGGGTTAAATCTGGCGAATAGGGTGCATGAGGTAGCAATTCAAACTTTAATTCGTTAATTTTGGGCTATTGTAATAACGGATTTCTAAGCTGGTGCATTGTCTTGATGAAACAACACTTTCTTCTTAGCCAAATGCGACTGTTTTTGCTTGATATCTTAGGTCAAAGGTTGCAATAAGTTCGCATAATACTAGCCGTTAATAGTTTTTCCTTTTTCAAGATATTCAATAAAAATTAGCCTATGCGCATCCCAAAAAATCTACGCCATGTCCTTGCCAGTAGATGAAACGGTCTTCACCTTCTTTGGAGCCGGTTCTCCCTTTTGAATCCATTGTTTTGATTGTTCTTTTGTCTCGGGTGCAAAGTAATGGACTCATGTTTCATCTGTTGTTATGAAACGGCTCAAAAATTCTGCTTTGTTGCAGTGAAACTTCGCTAAACACTCAATTGAAGCATCTTCACGACACCGTTTTTACTCGAGTGTGAGAAAACGCGGCACCCATCTTGCACACAGCTTTCTCATGTCCAAATTTTCAAATAATATGCGATGTACCGCACTTTCAGTCGACGATTATCCGGTACCGCTTTGTAGATTTTCTTCACCATTTTTGGAGTCGTCACCTCATTTGGTCGACCAAAAAAGACTGCGAACTAGGTCTAGTGCAATAATTTGAATATAAAATATTCGGGCGAATAAAAGGTAACATCAATATCAGACAATATTTTTGAGTCAAGGCTAAAAAACATTAGCTCAGTTTTATCGCTGACTATTAGTTTGTGTTACGGAAACTATGACCTTAGTATATGGAGATCGTAATTGATGTCTCAGATTATATGTAGAGGATTTACTGCATCATATTCAATCGTAAGATCATCCGTGAAGTCTTTAACTTTGCCAACAAAAAGTTGCTCAAACAAAGAATCTACATAAATTAGAAAGAGAATCGGACCAAGGACAGATCAAGAACAGATCCTTGAGCTACACTCAAATTAATATCTTTGAGGTCGCTTAGAACATTAATAATTTTTGCTTTCTGACTTCGATTACCTAAGTAAGATTCGAACAATTTTTAAATACAACCACAAAAGCCAGCATTGTATAGCTTCTTTAAAAGAACACTATGATTAACCATATCAAAAGCTTTGGTTATGTCAACAAAAAATGCACCACAGTATTTTCTGCTATCCAAACCTTTTTGTATGAAGGAGCAAAAGTCTAACGAAGCATATTTGAGAGTCCTATTCTAAAACCGTACTGCAAAGAACTAAAAAAAATTTGTATTTGAAAAAAATCGCAAAACATCAATTTTAATTTAAATAATGAGATTGGCCTATAATTCCTAAAATCTTTTTTATTACCTTTTTTAAAACAAGAGCACATTTTAGTTCATTTGGAAATTTTTTTTTATAATCCCGCGCTCGCACCAAGGGTATATGAATACCCTTTTACTAGTTTTCTCCAGGGCGCGGGCGGGTGGTGTAGTAGTTTAAAGCTCAGGTGTATTAGGTTTCGATATTTTTCCCAGAGATGGTTGTCAAACTTGACGGGACGAGCAAGTGCATCCTCCCGTATATACGGGGTGGCCGTATATGTTTCATTTGAAAATATACACAAATATAACACTTAAACTAAAAATGTGAGCTAAACTGTTAGTTATAAGAATGCATCTTATTTTGAAATACCATCTCTAGCACATGCGTTAGAATTTTCGAGAGATCTTATTGGTTTCAAAATTTCAAGACTGGAAATGAAATGGACTCTGTTTGAAACGCCAACATCAGTGCAGAAGCTGAAAGGAAAGAAAAATCACGAGTGAATGAATATTCACCAACTGTTACAAAGTAGTCATTGAATAATTTAGCTACATCTGCAGCATCTATAAAATACATATAATCTTTTTCAAATGTTAACGTATTATATATTTTTGGCGTTTCTATTTAAAATGTCGTTAATAGCTCTCCACCCATTCTTGGGATCTTCCGCCGCACTAATGATTTTATTATGGTAATAAGAATCACGACTTAATCTTATTTCTTTGTTAACTTCCTTACACATTTTTTTGAAACGAACATTTAAATTTTTTTATTGAGTGGATGCTTATGACATATAACACGCAGTTTGTTCTTCAGATTAATTTTTGAAACCAAGCGCCACATATGAAAACAAAGTGGTATGTACAAATGTTCATTACTATGTGACATCTCAGTCCTTAAGCATTTTTGGCCTCCAAAAATTTACAAAGGCATTACGTAGTTATAAAGAAAATATTTATAACATACCATAATGCTGGTTAGACTTAAATACATAATACATACCATTATTTCTTTTTTTTTAAATACAAAAATAATTAAATCATGTATCTGTGATAAATTTAACAATAACAATTTAGTTTGTAATATAAATAATACAAATTTATTACTTTAGGCCTTTAAGTTTTTGTTTAATTATTATTATTATTATTATTATTATTTAACAATGTGTTGGATGTTGTATGCTGAAAAAATATTAATTCATTTCAGATATAAGACAAAAAAATAATATCTAATTTAATGTTAATGGAGCGAAATACTCAAGGGACTGCAAGCTACCTCGACATTTTAACCCGTGCTAACGAATCTATTACACTAAATTCGGACCTGATAGAGGCAACAGGCAAACACGAATTCGAATTTTACAATTTAATCTATGATTTTGAATAAAGCTTTTAATAAATTTTAACATTAATTCTTTCAGTATTTTGGTATTTGTACCATATTTTCGTTTGCACTGTTTGAGGTAATATTTAGCATTTCTTTTAGTCGTTTTGTCAATAATATAGTTTCCTTCCTTAGTGAATTTGATTTCCGATCGTGTTTGGCCAGGTGACATGTATCGTAATTGTTGACAATTTTTTTTTTTTTGTTTCGTGTAAGCACTGATTAATGCCACAGCTAGTTTCACACGCTAATCTTAATTTCAAGTTTGGTTGTATGCTTTTCTTTTTTATTTAACAGCATGGCCACGAGAAATTTTCACATGCGCTTTTGGTTGCGCAAAAATGCACGCTGAATTTCCGCGTGTTAATTTCGGCTACTAGATAGTTCAAGCAAATTGAATTAAAACCCTTTTTTTTCGTGTAATCACTGATTAATGCCACAGCTAGTAATCATACGTGAAACTTAATTTCAAGTTTTGTAGTCTTAGCACTTTTTTTTTTTATCGACTGCGTCAGTTACATATAAGGTTTAAATGAAACAGTTACATATTAGATTTAAATGAAACAGTTACATGTTAGATTTAAATGAAACCCCAACTTGTTAAGAATAAAAGCTTCTTTATTGCAAAGAGCTTGGCTTACGACTAACTTTCAAACTAATATTACATTTTAGTTCAAGTTCTTTATCGTCGTCTTGTGTTTTGCATGACAGACAAATGACGCTAAAGAAACCAGGCGCCACATATGAAAACAACTAGGTATGTTCAAGTGTGCATTACTATGTGACAATATGGGTTAAATGCAAACAGCATTTTCCAATGTCTTGAAAACAACACTAGTCATACAATGTAATTCCTGTAATTCCTAGATCAAAGAAAATGCCTGAACAATCGTTTTGAGTTATCTTGTATAGACGACTAAAAACATGATCAAGACAAGTGCCTGCAACAGGTCTGGTTGGTTCATTTACAAAAGATGTTGATCCATTTTCTAGTAACAAAACGTTATTTAAGTCCGGAGCACTATTTGAAGATAAAATATCTAAATTTATGTCACCAAAAACAAAAAGATTTGCTATACGCTCATTATTTAAAAACACAGAAAATTACTTAATGAACAATTGAATTGATTCTGAGTGAAACCTATATACACATACAAAACTAAATTTTTTTAATGGAAACAAACGGACAACTAAATAATATCTGCACTTGTCAAACTATAAGATTTGATTTGGCACTCATAGTGATTACGCACAAAGACACCAACACCTTTATTATTAGGACAAGCATAAAATGTGTTAAGCAATCTTACATATTTCAGATAAAAAATAAAGTAAAAATTGGTCCGCAAACTACGAATATTTTGATGTTCAATATAAATATATTTGAAGTTATCAAATTCAGTTTCAAAAATTATATCTGTATTACTTTGAGTTGTTGATACGTTGAAATCGTTATTTACAAAACTAAGATTTTTAATGAATTTAAGTTTTCGAAAGATCTTATAAGGACAGCCTCACCGTTTTCAACTTTCCGTAGTAATATTTTAGAATTTCTGAACCATAAGTATTTATATTTATGTATGCTCAATTTTATTTATTTGATTTTTTTTTTTGCAGCCATGTTAAGGCTCTTTATAATTAGTTAAAGATTCATTTATAAAAATGAGGACGCAGGTAGACTCAACGTAGGTTTGGGCGCTGAAAAACTCTCCTCTGAACCATGCCTGGCAAGTTCATCGGCGAATTCATTCCTCGTGATCGTATTATGATCTAGGAATACGCCAGTGTTAACCAGTGGCACGAGCGGTTCAAAAGTGGTCGTGACCAGACCATCGACATCGATATTCGACGAAAACATTTATAAAGTAAAAGAAATGTTGATCGATAACCGCAAATTAACCATCAGAGAGATAGCAGAGGACTTGAACATTGCCTATGGATCCGTCTAAGACATTTTGGTTATTGGTTTGGGTTTCCGTAGTGTAGCAGCAAAGTTGGTGCCAAAAGACCTCAATTTCATGCAAAAAAAAGACCGTGTTGACGTTGCAAAAGAGATGATTTGTGAGGCTTAATCCGATCACACATTCATCAAAAGGATCATTACTGGAGATAAGGCGTGGACTTATGAGTACGACACGTAATTCAACCATCAGCAAAGGGAATGGCGTTCACCAAATGAGCCGAGACCAAAAAAACCACGTCGTTTTCAGTCAAAAAAGAAGGCAATGCTCACGGTTTTAATGGATTACAACGGTGTAGTGCATCATGAATTTTTGCCAGAAGGCCAGTCAGTAAACAAAGAGTATTATTTTGGCGTTATGAGACATTTGCGTGAAGCAATTCGCCGAAAGAGACTAGAATTGTGGGCAGAAAACTCGTGGATTTTGCACCATGACAACGCACCGTCGTAATTTTTTGACGAAAAATGCCTTCTTTCTGTTCAATCGAGTTAAAAAACCACTACGGTGAACGCGTTTTAGTAGCCGAGAGGAAGTAATGGAAAAATCGCAGGAAGCACTGATCGGCATACCGAAAACCGAATATAAAAAATGTTTCGAGGATTGGATCAAGCGCTCGCATAAGTGTGTTGCAGCCGATGGGGATTACTTTGAAGGTTACAATATAGATTTAGATGAATAAACTTATATTTTTAATTTTCTGGACAAATTTTCTGATCAAGTTGATATGGTTCATAGCATGTGCTTATTTTATGTTTGTACAATGTATAGGGTTTTCCAATAGGGACTTGACAACTTTGAATTCAATTTGTGAACGCACTCTTTTGATAATCATCAATTTATCAGTGAACTCAACATTTTCATCATGGTAAAGTACACTAACGAGCAACGTCTACAAACATTTTCCGATTGGGTTCTGGAGATGATGCGCCAAGATGAAAATTTCATCGCAAAATCATCTTCAGCGACGAAGCTCATTTTTGGCTCAACGGGCTCGTCAATAAGCAAAATATGAGTTATTGGTCGGGTGAAAACCCACATGTGCTTTATGAATCACCACTTCATTGACAAAAAATAACTGTTTGGTGCGGTTTGCATGCCGGCGGCGTTATTGGGACGACGTTGGAAGAGCTCAGAGCCAACATTGAATGCGAAATAGCGGCCGTTTCAGCCGGAATGTGTGGCTGAGTCGTTGAAAATTGGCTCCAACGAATCGACCGCTGCAAACGTGCCCGCGTTGGCCATATGAACGAAGTCGAGTTTTTGAAATATCTCAAATGGTTTGCCTTTTATTTAAAAAAACAGTTGTCAAGTCGTTGTTATAAAACCCTATATTTATAATTATATAGGGTGATTCATCGTGACGCCAACGTCGTCGGCGTGTTATCATAAACCAATGACTTAACGTAGCCCCACAGAAAATAGTCAAACGGCCTTAAATCGTACGAACGAGGCGGCCAATCTACTGGCCCATGTATTGAGATAACACGCTTACCATACTTACTCTTCAATAAATCGATTGTAGCGTGTGCTGTGTGGCAGCATCCTGTTGAAACCACATGTCGTCCAAGTCCATATCTTCCAATACGGGCCAAAAATAATCGGTGATTATGGCGCGATAACGCTGACCATTTACAGTAACGTGACGATCGCTATCGTCGACCAAAAAATATGACCCAATAACGCCGCCGGCGTGCAAACCGCACCAAACAGTTATTTTTTGTGGATAAAGTGGTGATTCATGAAGCACACGTGGGTTTTCACCCGACCCATAACGCATATTTTGCTTATTGACGAACTCATTGAGCCAAAAATGAGCTTCGTCACTGAAGATGATTTTGCGATGAACTTCATCATCTTGGCGCATCTTCTCCAGAACCCAATTGGAGAACGTTTGCAAACGTTGCTCGTTAGTTTACTTTAACATGATGTTGAGTTTACTGAATAAATTGATAGTAACAGTTTGATGATTAGTGAAAGAACACGTTCACAAATTAAATTCAAAGTTGTCAAGTCCCTGTTGGAAAACCCTATATTAATAGCTATTCGTAGCTATTTATAGCACGATATGAGCTCTCACTTGACAGTTGTGTTTTTGTCGCGATGGCTGAGTGGCGTATGGATGAAAGAACTCTTTTAATACCTTTAATGAAAGAATGAAACAATAAAGTATAAAATGACAACGATAAAATTAATTGAATACAATTTTTTTGTTTTTCGATGAAAAGTGACAGATAACATGATATGAAAAATTGGTCGCGGAGACAAGGTGTAAGGTATGATACAATATGATGATGAACACTCTGTTAAAAATGATTGAATCTTTTCTAATGACTTCATAATATCTAATATCGAGAAATCCACTAGCATAAAATGGCCCTCTACTGAATTCTTTGAGCAATGTTTGAATGTCCTGATACATTTTATAGTCCTAAGTCAAGTTCATGTTCATTGTTTTGTGGCGCTTGGTAGATGTATAACAGACCATACATTACACAGCATTGACCATTTGCATAGCCTAAGTCAAATATATTTCTTCTGCCCTAGCGGCAAGAAAAATTATTGAACTTTCGTATATTTTGATTTCGTACATTAGTGATGTTTGATTTAATGTTGTACAACAAAGGTTTGTACATTTGTACAATTTGTACTATCTGCAGATCCAATGCTACGGACAGTCTATCCTGATTTAAAAAATTCGCATATTATGTACACAACCATTCCAGTACCATAACTTGATATCTATGGCGAAAAGCTTTGCCAGTTTGAAAGTTTGATTACTTTCACGAATGGTATGTCTTTTAATGGTAGACCACTGCAGAACTATTGCGTTGGGTCCAACAACATTCAAGCAACGCGATGAGAATGTGTTTTTGAAGAAGACTAGTCACTCGAATGCAGTAAATAAAATACCAAAGGTATATCAACATTGCTAGTAACTAGCTCGAATGCACACAACACATGAAAGGGCAAAACCGATCACAAATTCACAAAAAACACACAAAACTCTTCACAACAACACACCGCCACGACAGAAAACCGAGATCTGTAAAAATCGGTAAGCACCCAACCAGGAGGAACGTCTCGGTCTCGCTTCAACATAGGTTAAGTCCATTTGAAGGATTTGGTCGGTACTTTTAACCAACACCCAACAAAAATCATAATGGCCGAATACGATGTGAATAAGATGCACAGTAAGTGCACTCTTACACCCCCATCGAAAATATGGGGCATTGCTAAGAAGGTGAAGGAACTCACATGGACAATGTATTGTGTATGTAGTAGTGTTATAAAAAGGGTACAATTCTAAGGCATGTAACATAATGTATGTAAATGACAAGGGTCATTCACTTCTGAAGACACAGCTGATTTATAAATAAGCCAACAGCAGTTTCAAGGGAGGTTTTAGGTAAATGTAAACTCGTCAGTTAGCCATCAGCAATAAAAGTTAGGAACAACCGAGGTAACCGAGTTTTTTTTTCCTCTGCGCCACTATCAGTTTTAAGAACTCAATTAAGATACCGCTTGTGAATCGGTAATTCTAAGCAGCAGTGAACTTTCGACTTGAATTCACGACTTTGAATTCCCGCTCAAAGTCAACTAGATATTTCCCACTTATCCCAGTATGAAACATATTGTCTTGCAATGTGAATATAATTGCAATGATTACACAACAACTCAGAACTATTGTTGAATTGTTGTAATTCGTTGTTGTTGTAATTCGTTGAATCGGACTGTGCAAATATGATTCGGATATGTTCGTTTTGTGCAGATTTCTCAGGTTTAAGCGCAGAATGTATCGATTGAGATATTTCTGTCGTTGGCATCCTTTTGGAACCCATTATCTATCCGTGCTTTACTTTGTTAAGTTGTTTCTTTCTTAAAACGTTAGCCATGTTCATCACAGTTCTCTCTCTTTGGCTCTTAGTTTGCCGTTCTTGCGTTATTCTGTAAGTTTTTTTATTTTGTATTTGTTTGTATTGTATATTTTGTTCACACGAGAGTCGCGAAAAGTGACGGTATATACTCAAGAATTCTAAAAGGACGTAAGGTCCTTTTACAATGGAGTGTGCCCTGTGCTCCGAGGTTGCTACATTAGCGGCATGGTATTTTTTACTGCTCTAATTATCCACTTGGTGTGTGTTCACCTAAGCTTAGGTATGTAGCATGTCATTTTTAGGAACGCCCATGACACTCAATGATCGGTACAAGTTATCGTCCGCCTTTAGGTTTAAAATAATGTCTCGTAATTTATTGAATTTATTTTGTCAAGCCTTTCCATATATTAAGCGGGTTTTTGGAAAAATAAGTAAGTTGCCAAGTAGCATATCATATTCTACCTATCAATAGCTTTCATCTAATACCCATGATAACACTCAGAACCATAGTATGCAAGGTAACGACGAAAATCGGATTAAACTCCACTCAGTAAATTTGACCTATACAGGATTTCTAACATAATCAAACCATTGAAAAGTAGAATTTATTTAAAATTTTTTGGCTATTGTGTTTACGCCGACACCAGGAGTACGAAAGGCACAACTTGCAATTTCAAAATATTTTTTTCCAAATTTGGATAAAACGGTAGGCAGTTACATGAGAAATTATCTGACAAAGCCATGAGCTGATTCAATTTAATTTGTGTCATTCAAATCAAATCAGAACTGTGTTCTAAAATTGCACTCAATATAAAAGTATGAACATACTTTTCCTTGCGAGTTTCAAGTATTTATACATCATATCAAAGAATAAATATTAGATACCTGCGTACTGGTTGTAGTAATATGTATGTGCAAAACCTTACTTTTAGTCCAACTGAATTATTTTCCTTTTCATAATTACAGTACTATGATATGTTCATAAAACATTGCCCTTGGGGGCGGCCTGGTGGTGGAGCACCCAATGTAGACATACGCAGAAGAGACATTACTTCAATCGGATTGCACTCAACTCCATCTATTGTAAATTATTAAGCACTCTTAATAAGGTTAATTAAAAATTCTCCTTTCGTTTACAGAGCGCAATGCACTTGAACCGAAGTTCTTCAGTTTTACTACCCTGTCGTCAGTACAGCAACTATTTCTCTCCAGGAAAACGAAGAAAATGTCATGGCGTGACCGTGACCGAAATTGGTGACACTGCTGGCTGTAAAGCAAATAAATACGCAGTTATTACAGCATCACCCTCCACGGGAGAAAAGGTTCATAGCACGGGAGATGGTTTACAAATTACATTAAAAGATCATCCAGAGATGGCGTTTCGAAATAAAGGACATGTGGATATTGAAGTGTGTTACAAACCCTTATCTAAAGGAAAACAAACCTTAGAAAAAATAGTCGTTAGTAAAAAGGAAGGGTGTTCTGTGCTTGAGGCGAATCGAAAGCAAAGAGAAAAAATGGTAGCGACGTAAAGTCTTCATCCTTTTAAAATTGTCATTTTATCAAAATTTCTTTAATGCTTTACAGAACTGGGTAAAACCTGAACGAAGTGGGAAACCATGGCGAAGTCCAAAGGCTGTTGGTAGTACATTTATGAAGTCTTTGGTAAGAAATTAAATTGTTTATAAGGGAATGAAATTCATGATAATCTTTAAGGGTTGGACAAATAAAGAAATGCTAAAAGAATTAGATCAAGATAATCCAGCCACTCCAGCGGAGAAATTAACTTTCAAAAAGCGTCAACCAAAAAAATTGGATAAATGCTGTACACTTTGTACTTGCAAGTGTCCAGGCGGAAGTCCTTTTAAATTACCTTCCTCTGGTAAAAAAGAAGATAAAAATCGTTCAAACCGGTTCATTAATATGAGTAAAGTCGATTCCAAAATTAAGATCTGTCCTAGAATCTCACGACATTGTACAATTGCATCTGATGCTCAGGGCGTAGAATTAATTCCTCTGTTAGCACGCCGACGAGCCGAGATTCGTCCAATTAGTCTTTCTAGTACGGATGTAACAAAACGGACATCATCTGATAATAGGTACGCCTCAAATAATAAATATTGCTTAAAAAAATTCACTTTGCATATCCGATAAGCCTAGCATTAATCTATAATCTAATTGAATAGAATATAAAAAAGACGCACATCTCTTGTCATGCATATGTATATGTATATCCTTTCTAAAATCATTTCATAACTGCACCATACCATTGAAACCTTCTACAGATGGGCCAATGTAGATCTACAGTATTTGAGAGATTTGAATAATCAAATATCGAACAAACAATGCAGTGTGTCATTGTCAAACCAAATTGAAAAAGACTTGTGCAGAAAGCATTTTGAGACATTTGATACGTTTTGGGGACGTCCTGGACATGGTGCTCCGACAGTTATTAAATCTAAATTAAAATTGGACAATTTGCTTTATGGTGTACAAAGTTGTACAGAGTAAAGCAAATAAAGTGCAAACGAATGCAGCTATGTGTTAACAGTTTTCATGTTTTTAACATTTTTTTTTTCTTTTTATCTAAAGGATAACAATCGATATTTTGCCTACTTGCCTGCGATGCAAGTTGAACAAAGTTGGATAGTTTTAGATTTTTTTTGTCTGTATAAAACTGATAGTTGGGTTTTTTTTTATTTATATTCAATAGTTATATAACTGTTAAATATAACAAATTATTTAAATGTATGTAAGCTAAGATGTAAATTATTAAGGAAAATTTTTGATCCGTATTATGTAAATAAAATAAATTAGACATTGCATCATTTCTTGTTTGATTATCAGCAGCTATATAGAAAATATGTTGTAAAAATATTTAAAATAATTTTAACAAAATAATTTAACTACGTAATAATTTTGAATTTTTTCAGGTTCAAATACAATTTCCTCTCGGGTTCGTTGAGGATTTTAAGAGGATTCTGATTGTTTATTTTTTTATTGTCTAATTTGTTTGTGTGTATGCTAATTATTTATTTTATATTTTTAGTAATTATTATATATTCAGTCAAGAAAAGTTAGGTTCCCTTTCTATAATTCTTTTAATTTTGCTATGCACATTAATTCCATTATACACTCACCTTTGCATACACTAACCACTATTCAATTCTTTTCATTATTTATTTTAACCACAGTTAGAATTGAATTTTCAAGCGTGGAGCTTACCTACAATCGGATTCTTAATAAAGTGGGTATAAACTATGAAATAAGAGAACAATTCAATCGAAAAACTCCGAAAGTAAATTTTTTTGCCTATCTTTTGTTACGTTCCCGCTGTTCAGATTCGGCACAAAGTAGTAGGTCGCAGTGCAAAGATTTATTTCGTAAAAAAGTTTACAAAAAGTTTACAAAAAGTTTATTACCATGCATTTCAAGATTTATAGATATAATATTTTATATATTTGTTTTGAAGCATTATTTATAACATATTAAAAACTTTTATTATAAAAAAAATAACAAAATTATAATAATGAAGGAAAAACTACGAGTAAAAACCTTCAACTGAGAGAAAAAAAAAAATAAAAACATGTAAGCAAGTATATGAAAAACATTCATAAAAAAGTAAATAAATAAGTAAAGCTATAGATATGTATATGACGAGGTAATTGTAACAGCAAACAAATAATTAATTTTTTTTACGGATCTGACATGACAATTGCGGGGGCACTACGACTTAAAAAATCTTTTGTAGCATAGAATCTTAAATCTTTTGATAAAGCTGAGAATATCTCTATTGGGGATTTTGAGAATTTTATCAGGGATTAAAATATTTTTGGGGAAGTGTCGTCTCCTAAAGGCACTTAGAGCCATGTATTCATATAAAATGTGCTACGCAGTCTCGTCGTCTTCCGTGTAAAGACGACATTCAGTTTCCTGAACAAGACCTATTTTGTGTAGGTGATATCGAAGGAGGCTGAGTCAGGTTAGAAATCCAACCAGTCTTCTGATATCATTTATTTTGCATTGTAGGGATTGTTTTCATTTTTTGCAAAAGTTTTTGGGATGTTTTCTGAATGATATACATATACATATCTTGCTCTCCCAACTTCTTATTGCTGAGTTAATTGCTGACAGAATGGCTCAAGGCCGATGAAAGTATAAATGGGACTGTTTCTAGCCAGTTCGCCGGCTATTTTATTTCCGACAATGCCTTTGAAGATCAGGCACCCATCAAAGTTTTACTTTGTTCTTATGAGAGAGATCTCGTAGTGTATTGAAGCAGTGCAAGACTGATTTGGAGCCAATGAGATTAGAGCCTAGTGTTTTAATGGCCGCTTGACTATCTGTTTAGTATACGAGTATATATGGGAACTCCCTTCATTCCCTTATACCTGAAGGGCATGTATTTTGGTTTGAAATGCACTGGCGCTTTTACCCATTGGTTGCGAAATTCTGTTCTTTGGACCACATATACCAGCACCCTGTCCGGTGTCCATCTTTGATTCATTAGTATACCACTTGATACAATTACAGTTTGTGCTGGAGTTGCGTGCTTCTCGGCTTGGAATTACTATATTGAGCCTTCTGTCGAGGCACAGTTTTACTTAGGTGGTCGTTTACCGCGCAGATCGTGCTTAGTTCGGTGATCTCTTTTCTTTGTTTCACATACTGCTTATGATAGTTCATTGTATACATTCTATGGGTGACTTTAGGTGTTAATCTATACATACGATGGCAAGCCTACATGTTTTTAGTCGCCTTGGTAATTTTATTATTAATATATGAGATCCATTTTATTTTTTTATCGAGAACCATTACAAGATATGTTACTTTATTTGAGTGCACAATTTCTGTACCGTTAAAATTTGAGAGTGAAGTCAATAAGTATAGACTTACTGGGATTCATTGAGAGATTTTCTCCAACACACTACTTGTTTACTATATTTACACCAGTCCGCATCTTATAGCAAACGTTTTAAGGGTCCATCTATCCTATTGTTTGAAAGCACAGATTACTTAGTTTTACTAGTAGGTGAGAGAACATCCCCTTTTGGAGAGTACCATTTTTTTTTGTGATCGAAGCCATTCTATTGGCTTTTGAGAGTACTTTTTAGAGACGCGATATTTCTGGCAGTTTTTCAAGGTTTTCGCAATCCTTTCTCCAGGGTGCTCTCTTGGATATTCTAAATTCTTTATTAAAGTTGATTAAAATGGAGTTGTGTAAGTACCAAGTACCGGTATGTTTGGATTCGTTAAGAAATTTTTCTTACCGATTTGTACAACTATCCAAGTTGAGGGTTCCAACATGGTATATACCTTTAGACTAGTTTTTGTTTCAATTTACTACTAAATTTTAATTATGAGATATGCCTTTATTTACTTTCTCAATGGACTGTAGAGATAAGGGCAGTGAGTCAGCTCTGATAGATAAATTTTCTTGAAAAGTACTCCAGTTCGTGAGTTTCTTCATGTATTAAGTTTAACCCTGTCCGATGTTGCATTTTATATTGAACCTTATGTGCATATGGTCCAATAAGGATGCCTCATCTGATATAAGTATATCATGGAGACGAGATGGTAAGGTCAAGTATCTTACAGAATTGATAAAAGTGAGTTTGCTACCACAGATGTTGTTGTTGGCGTTAGCATAGCATCGAAGAACGAAATTCCAGTTTCACTGTATAGATCCTGTACACGAGCAGCAGGAATCGCCTCAATGCCTTTGAGAAAATAGACTAAGGCGCACAAGAACTCTTGCAATCCAGGTATTAACACTTAAACCTGGAGAGTCCTCCTAGGAGTGGAAGAAAAAGATCTCGCCTGCATGGTCTTTGTTATGTTTATATAAAAGGTCATGTCGCGTATCGTTTCGATAAGTGGGGTTCTTTGTAAAGAGCCAGCTACTTCCATCAAAAATAACACCAGTAGTCTGTCAAAGAGACTATAAAGTAATTTCGCTAATGCAACTGTAGATGAGGAAGATAGAGCATATAAACAACTGTTACAAATTGACCCAAAGGTTGAGTTCCTGTACCCCTACCAATAAGTCAAGCGGTAAATAATGCAGCTCATTCTTCGAGATTGAAGGCAAAGGGCCAATTCCTTTTCGTGGATAGCCACATACTATATAGTCGCAAACGATGATGGCTACACTCAAGTTCAGTAGGGAAACCTGCTCCGCCTCGTAATTCAGCACCTTGGGCTATTAAGTGTAAGATATGTAGGCTCAATAGTACTGAGCGAATACTAGAATTTGGTTGAGGATGTGAGGTTTCGGAGATGAATACTCCCTCACTAACATCATGTCCAGAATGCATTTGTCTTTGATTTTTGATAAATTACTTTTTAGCTAATTCACAGTGGAGCAAATATACACGACCCAGCGAGTCTGAATTATATATTGTCTCGAAGCTCAATCGGGTTCATTTATCCTATGTGCCGTTATTTTCCGTTTAAGCAGTGGATATATCTAGAGCAGGTTCTCTAGACTTACCCTACTTCAAGGCTTGCTTGAAGCTTCTCCTTTCCGAAGGTCTCAGTATAATGTAGCCAGCAGATTTTGTAACATGTTCCCTTAGTCGCTTCTCATTTTAGCATCACGTCCGATTGACAATTTCTGCTGCAGGGAGTACATATGCGTCTCTAGAGCTTATAGGTATCACTTTTTAACGTAAAACTTTTGTTAGATCAATTTTGACTCCCACGAGCAATCGGGCTATGAAAGTCATCTAAAAGCAAATCCCGTTATGAGCTATCAAATAATAAATAAGTTACAAGGCAACAGTTTTTTAATTGTTTAACACACAAGTGGATTGTCAGCAAAACCACAGTTATCGAGAAAGAGAGAGAGAGAGCTGTTCCGTTGCGCGTAGGGGCTTCCTTCGGTCTTTCCCTCTGACAATAGCTTAACAACAACGAGAGCATTTTCCACAACAAAAACTTAATGAAAATAGCTCACCTCTCTCTTCAGCATAAACAACAATGCCAACGAAATTATCCAGTTCAACAACATATTTAACAAAGTGCAAAAGAACATAAGTGCGATCAACAGTATAAACAACAACAATACCAACGAAATAATTCAGATCAACATCATATTCAACAAAGTGCTACCAATCAAGTGATAACTTTAGAGACAGTGTATAGTATAATGAAATTGTTGCTCTAAGATCTGAAAATGCGCATTCTCTCTCTTTAATAAGTTCCTAGCAAGAGGAAAAAAATAAACTCTTACAGATCGTGTGCGAACTTCTAAAAGATGTTAATTTCTTACACCAAGAACGAAGAGAAAAGTGTGTGAAAATTCTGGGTGTCCCAAATGTCAACAATTCCAATGCTCTTAATTGTGCTTTGAAAGTTTTTTATAAAGACGTTTGCGCAGATATATCTGAAGCTGATATTGATAATTGCTATGTCAAAAATGTAAAAAAGCTGAATAATCACGCTTTGAGTAATTCAAATGTTTTAGTGGTTAGTTTTATTTCTAAGCTAAAGAAAAATTTGGAAATTAAAGACAAATTAAGTAATAAAAACAACTTTACTTCAAAAATTTTCGGTTGTGAAAAAAGTATTAAAATTTATATTAACGAGTTTTTAAGTGGTAAAACAAGGTATCTTTTAAAAGCAGCTCAGAAACTTAAACAAGAAAAAATGTGTAAGTATGTTTGGATTAAAAACGGGAGGGTTCTTATGCGCAAGGGGGATAACGACAGATACATTATTATTAATTCGGATACGGATCTTCTATCACTAAATTAATTAAGATCCAGAAGTAAATTTCTTAAATACCATATTCCCTCTGTCAATTGCGTAGAAATTGATTCTCATGATCAAGTTTTTAACCAGAATTACTTACACAATTTGCTAATTATTCACCAAACTATATGGAGTATGCGAAAAAAATTTGACAACTTTCTTGTGCATTTAAAATCTTTCGGGAATAAGCCTGATTTGGTATTTTTGTCAGAAATATAGATATATGATGAAGAACAAACTTTTTTTGGTATTCCAGGATATGAATTTGAATCTTGTAATAATAAATATGCAGCCGGTGTGGTTGGCGCTTTTATAAAAGACGCTTAAAACGTTGTAACATATCGGTATAATTTCTTTAGTTGTGATGTCTTAAAAATCACATTTTTTTGGTATATGTATATAGATTCAATGAACCATCTATTTCATTTAATGTTTTTTTGAATGAATTAGAAGATCTTATAGCAAATGAGATATCTAATATTATAATCTTATTAGGCGATATCAATATAGATATTTCGCAAAAATCTATTGCAGTTGACAACTATTTGCTTTTGCTATCTTAGTATGGGTTAGAGTGATGCATTTACGAACCAACTCGTATTTCTGACTCTTCTAGTACTTGCATTGGCCACATCATGGTGCGCCTATTCCAATCCCAAAGATACCTGCTCAGTAGCTCTGTTTTAGATATGGAGCTAACCGATCATTGCAAGACGTGTTTAAGCCTACAGGATATTTTCGATGCACGTAAAATTAACTTGTTCTTCTTTCATAAAAACTGATTCTGTTGCATTCAATAATCTACTTTGTTTTGAATGTTGGGAAAATGTAATTGAAGAAAGTGAAAGAGCTTATTTGATATTTATGGAAATTTTAAATAGTTATGTAATATAAATCAATGTTCGAAAACAGTACAGAAAAGAGACAACAAATTCAAAAAGCTAAAACCGTGGATTCAAAAGTAATCCTTAAAATTAAAAACAAAAACAAACTTTACAAGAAAAAAATTAAATACCCTAATATTGCCAATATCACTACTGCATACAAGCAATTATGAAAAGAGATTTCCAAAGATGTTTTGCAATGCAAAAATAACTTTTACTTAAACAAGTTTCGTGATATAAAAGGTGATACACAAAAATAATGGAAATTGGTTACAGAAATGTTGAACAAACCAACTGAAAGCATTTATATTCAGAGCCTAAAAGGTAATAATTTTACTTTAACAAACCCAAAGTTTTTAGCAGATAAATTTAATGACTTTTTTGCCTCTGTTGGTACAAAAATTGTATTAGATAATTGCGCAAATTTTTCCAACTGTGAATGATTAGAAAATAATATGTCTTCATCTCAGAGTTTTTTTTTCGTCCTATAACATCGTTCGATCTTATAAAATTATCGTCTCTCTAAAAAATTCTGGTTCGAAAATAACGGGTTGCTTTTCAAACAACTTTGTCAAAAATGTTACTTTGAATACTATATCTGTGATATTTTAAGTCACATTTTTAACAAAAACATTTTTAGTGGTGCAGAATAGCAGAATTAATACCTTTATTTAATAGGGAGAAAAAACATCAATAAATAATTATAGGCCCATTTATTGACTGCCGGTATTTTCAAAGATTTTTGAAAAAGCTGTTAAAAATATAATGATGCCTTTTTAAAAAAAAAAAACAAATTTTTTATCGAGTGTCAATTTGGCTTCCGTTCCAGTTTTTCAACTGAAGGAGCCCTTTTGAATTTCTGTTCGAATGTTTATGAAGGTTTAAATAAAAAGAATTTATCTGCTGCTCTATTTATTGACATAACAAAAGCTTTTGATATTCTTTTGGAGAAGATATATAAACGCGGGCTTAGAGGCATAATGTATAATTGGTTATGTTCATATTTATCTGATAAAAGGCAAAGGGTGAAAGTTAATGGACAACTCAGTTCTTTTAGTTATATTTCCGTAGGAGTTCCCCAAGGTTCTGTGCTTGGCCTGATTTTTATCTTAATTTTTATTAATTCGCTTTTATTACAAAATTATCGTAGCAAAGTTAATGCATCGCTGACGATATGGCATGTGCTTTTCACAGTGACTCTGCTTTAAATCTTTCTGCTGACATAAATCATGATCTAGAAATCTTACGCCACTGGTTTTTTTTTTTATTATTCTTTCCTTATAGAATATTAGTTTACAATTACGAAATAACATTATAAATCATAAGAATAAATAGTGACATTCATATTGATCTAAAATTTAATAGTAGCAATGCCACTTCATAGCGAAAATTTAGAAAGTTACAAAAAGCTATAAAATAGTTACAAAAGAGTGGGGTATAAAGTAATAATAATATAGTTTTAAGTATTCAAAATTTAATTCGGAATTAACCTACATACGGCAGCAAATTTTTGATTTCTTAGTGATCGAAAGATAAAAGCCAGTTTTTGTTTTTTTTTTTAAAAACTTGGTTGGACGAATTATGAAAACGAATACCTTCTTTTTGTATAAAGTTGTTCGAAATAACGGCACTTGAATAAAGTTGTTAGATCAGCTTCGTAAATTATGTGAATTTGAGATTGGACTTTGCAAATAACTACTTCTTTAAAAAAAAAAATTGTGGACACTTTATAGGAATATAAGTGCTTAAAGGTAAAATTTTCAACGTTCTTAACAAGATCATAGACCATGCCAAACGATTAGCATTACAAATCTTTCTAATAAAATACTTTTGTAAAAAATTGTGTGGTAGGCACAGAATCAACTAATCCAAAGTACACTGACTTCAAAGTTTCATTACTACAGTATCTTCTTAGGCGAAATAGGGCATGGATTGCAGAGCGTAAATATTTTTTCAATGATGTAATATGGTCAGACCAGTTCATTTTACAGTCGAAATTTAAACCCAGGTATTTATATTGATTCACTGGTTCAATCTTGAAACAACTCGCATCACATGTAGTTTTTAAAGAATTATTCAAATTACAGTTGCAGACCAATTCATTAGATATGGGACATTTGTTTGAGTGGAACCAGATTTCCAAGTTTAAAGAATCACGAGTATTAGTACTTCAGTTCATGTCTTTTGTTTTATTGCTTGCGACTAACTTATGCACCCCAAACCAAGTCCTTAAGATGTGGACATCATGATTAATATCAGAAGTTAAATCGAGAGGACTTTTTGAACTATAGGCAATACCAAACAGTGGTCTTGCCCAAAAACTTGACTGATAACTTTTGGATTACTTGCAAAGTTGTCTACTAAGACCTTTTGAGTTCTATTACTCAAGTAGGAAGTAAACCATAAAATAATTTGTTCAATAAAATATTGTGGTTCACCATATTAAAGGCCTTGGTGATATCCACAAAAAGCCCGGCGCAGTACATTTTAATATCTAAAGATTTGTTGATAAATGAACAGAACTCTAAAAGAGCATCTTCTGTGCAAAGACCTTCTCTAAATCCGAATTGAGCAGGGCTAAAGAATTTTTGTTTTTTGAGAAATTTTAATATACGCCTCTTTACGAAACACTTTTTATATTGATGGTAACAAGGAAATGGGCCTGTATTACAGAGGTATTACATTGGCATATTTTAATTTGTTGGGAAAAGTACCCGAATGCACACTTAAATTAAAAATAAAGGCTAAAATATCAGCTACGTATATGCAACTTTTTAAGTGAAATATTTGAGATACTATCATCGCCACATGACCTTGAATTGCTGAGTGAGCATATGGTACTAAATACCTTTGAACCTGTAATTTCTTCAAAAAAGAAGCTGTTATTACAAATATTTTCTTCTACTAAGCTGTGTCTAAAGCAACTTCTACAGTTATCCATGTTTTGATCAGCTAAAAGGCCTACCGATGAAAAAAAAAGAAATTAAAAATGTTAGAAAATTGCACTGGATCTTCGACATAGTTCCATTGTTATCAAGTGTTATTGATTAAGAGGAATTGGGTGGATTACCACCAATTATTTTATTAATGAAATTTCGTTCTTTTTTAGGGTTGCCTAGGGCACCATGTATCTTTGAATGATAGTATCTATCTCGAACCACTATTATTTCTTTATTAACGATTTTATAGATATTCTTGGCTCTTAGTTTAAGCCTTCGATTAAAGGGATGCTTGCGCGCATTGATCACTAACTTGTTTTTAAGTTTAATTCTCTTAAGTAAATTATTATTAATCCAAGGTTTTAATCTGTATTTAGATTTCTTGGGTATAAAAGTGTAAGAAAAATTCTTTACGTAGTTTTGAAAAATCTTTAAAAATAAATCATAAGTTTTCAGATTGTAGTTCAATAATAAGTAAGTAATAATTTGTCTTTGTAACACTAGCTGAACATGTATTCTTAACAGTCTTTGTGCGGATAATACCATTTTACCATATACCAGACATACAATGATCAGTTATGCTTAAATCGAAGTTGACACCAAAACTTTGATTTGTAGATAGGTTTAAAAATCTTCCAAATACATGGTCAATATAGGAAATGGAAATAGGCCTAGAAATCATGTTTATGAAGCAATATAGGCCCTTATGAGCCATTATTGTAAGGTAAGAATCAGCAAAATAGCTTGATTTTAAAATGTCTATGTTAAGGTCACCTAAAAATATAAGTTTAGCTGAATTTTCACTATTTGGGAACCTTGAAAATTTATCCAAAAACACTTGCACACCATGAAAGTGAAACCTGTATAAACAAATAAATTTAACTTTTTCATAACAAAGGTTAAAAGAAATTCCTTTCCAGATTTTTTACTTCAAAATTGCATAGTAATAATTCTTCCCGAACAAAAACTCTTATACCTCCAGCAACATACGTTTCATTGGTGTTCGCAAAAAACTCATAACCTGTAATTCGATAATTGCTTATTTCGTTATTATAAATCCATATTTCACTAACAAATATTTGGTCAGGAAGTATAACGAAGCATTCGAGGTTACACACTAGGAGATCAAAATTTTGCCGCAAACTCCGTATGTTTTGATGCACAATAAAAAAAAATAGTTTTCATTTTTGGAATTTAAAGAAGAAGAAAAAAAACATCATAAATATTACATATTGTATTTGTGGTAGAGTTGTTGCTATTAGAAACATAATTATTAAAAAACTTTATAATTCGGTTCATTTATTCGTCTTCCAATAAAGAAAGGTCTTCAAAAGAGTTAATAGCAACAACCCTACCATTTTCAATTTTTCGCATAAAGATCCGCGAATTTTTATACCACAAATACTTGAAATTTTTTTTAACCTTAATTTTCTTTGCTTTGATAAAAAGAGCACGAGTATAGTGCACGAGTATAGCAGAAAATAGTGATGTATTCGTTTTTTGTATTGCATATTTTTTGGCGTTTAAGATTCAAAATGCATAAACTGACTGTAAGTGAAAACAAAAATTATGTTTTCTAATGTGTGTAGTAAGGAAGTAGACTTGGGTCGATTATTCTTCACTGTGCAATGTGTAATAAATGTATTCATAGCAAACATATTTGTGGTAGGCTCTCAGATATTTTTGACTCGCGTGTATGCTCTGATAAGTGTTTCGAAATTGAGAAGGTTAATAACTCGAGTATGGCATTGTTTGCTTGTCCACTTCTGGTCTTTAAAAAACACGTTATCCGGCTTATTTGCAATAAAAAAACGGCAATCAAATAGTCTACTACTTTTCAGAAGCCTTAAGATACTTCCATTAAAACACATGTATTTTATTAAAGTATTTAAAATATTAAGAAATATATCCATTTTTCTAAAAAGATGTGAAACATTGGCTTTTACAACTTATTTATAATGAAATTTTTAATGTACTTTGCACAACTACATAATTATTCATATACTACATACATTAATTTTAATATATTTTGGTTCTGTAATTGGATTCTGTTATATAACAGATAAAGAGTAATAAACTTATTATGGCCCCATTACATTCAAAAATTGATAAATTGTATGATGTTTATTATCTACCATATACTTTGTTTACTGCTTTCGCCTCTAGTTCCCTATGAACTATACATTAGCAGATACTTTATAAACTTAAATTAAGCTTCTAAAGTTACTAAACTGTAAAATTGATTTTATATTGTAAAGAACTTATAAGGTAATAAATGAAATTGAATTGAATTGATTTAGTTTTTCTTTTTTTTCTGCTATTGATCAATTCAACAATCGCTTTATTGTGGTTATCTAAAGACGAGTGATGCCACGGTAAGTGAAGCACCATTTTCAATAATTTATTATGACATGCTTGTAGTTTTTTTAAGTGCCTCATTGCACAAATCCCCCATACTTGAATGATATTTTGATTTTGATTGCTATCAAGATTTTTTCAAAGTATTATTGATGTGGGTAATAAATGTCAATTTGGTGTCTTAATGCACTCCTACAAATTTAACGCTATACTCCAAAGCAACAAGCGAACCATTAACATATACATTTCTAAATGTTTACTGGACAGAAAATAAGCATGTATCTTTATTTCGTTTAATTTAATTTTCCACTTATTATAGCATAGTGCTATTCAAAACAGTCGGCCAATCTACTGCACATGTCTCTTAAATTTGCTCTCACACAAACTAAAATTGAAAATAAGGTTATTTTATACAACAAATATACGTAAGAAAATAGAAGGGGAGGTGTACAATAATGCATTTTCATTCATTCTCATACTGTTTCTTCGCACATGACCGTGCATACCACTATATCACTGTACTCGTACTTCCAATGTTTTCATCGCATTGATAGGATTGCACTTAATATGAAGAGCAAATTCATTAGACGTGTATATCGCCGTGTCGTCCGCATAAATAACTGCTTCACAATTTGATAGACATGGAAAATTCTATATGCACTAGTTGTACAAAAATAGGTTAAACAACTGAACTCTGAGGAACACCTGACTGAAAGTATAGTAAATTAGAGAAACCACTATTAATGTACACATTAAAAGAACGACCAGACAAAAAACTGTGGATAATTTTTCCAGATATACAGGAAAGTTAAAACTAATCATTTTATGTATAAGCCCATTATGCCAAATGGTTTCAAACCCCTCTTCAATATCAAGTAGGATCATTGAAGTTGATTTATCTTATGAACGAGGCATTTTGGTATGATTACTGATCCTGATCACTTAATATACATACATACATATACACATACTATACATACATACATACTATATTGTAATATACACATACATACATATTATGGAAAGGTATAAATCCAAATTGGTCTTTCGGGTATAAATTGTTGAGTAAAATGTGCTTCGATAATAAATCCTTCATAACCTTTTCATAAATTTAACTGAGACTGCTTAGTAAACTTATTAATATAACCCAATATCAGTCTTTTTGGAAATCTTACAGCTTCCATAATTGAAATGATCTTAGCAATTTCCCATAGGGAAAATGTCCAATTTTCATGCAAGCCTTTATGAGAAACGTTATAAGTCTGATATCAGATTCGAACAATTTTCTTAGGTATACATTTTTAATTAAGTGAAAATCTCCAGATTTACATATTCTCAGGCCCTTAATTATATATAGAATAAGTATTCTCTTCGGTAATTTAAAAGTTTGAATATGGTTGGTATTGTTTGTTCGACAACAAATTTTCGACGGTTCTATTGATGAGCAGATTTGTATCCCTATTTCTTAAATTGGTCGAAGTACCGCGTTTCTTAATAAGCCAAAATGGATGTGGATTATTTTTCTCTACGTTCGAACAGAAGGTATTGTTGGAATAAGTGAGAAAAAGTAGTTGTCTATTTTTATTTTTTATTTCCTTTTTAAATGAAAAGTCGCTTCGGGTTGATCAATGTGCAATGCAATAAAAAATCTCTAAGACATTGAAGGTTAAGTTCAGTAGCAACCCACCAGCGTCAGGGGACCAGCTAAAATTTATCGCGAACAGTTTGAGCGATAGTCCGCTCCTAATGATTACAATTTGCGTAAAAGCTCTGCGTGACAATGTAACAGCGATTTCGTACAGTAAACATAATCTTTTGGAGTGCTGAAGCCAATTTTCATTTAAATGGATACATGTATAAACAAAATGTAGCTATTTGTCACCTAAAGGACAGCCCCAAAGTAATCGTTTGATGTGCGTTATCATTACTGTAGACGGTAATCTTTAAGGACGTATGATAAATGATAAGAGAACATCCTTCCTTCACTTCTCTTCTCTGTTATATTTTGAAAATTCAAGTCTGAGGTAAGGAATATTGAAGCAATATTGATATTTTATGACATTGCTGCTTTTCGCCGGACAGGAATTCGAAAAGTGGAACATTTCGTAGGAGAGGAGAATATTTTGATTGCGTAACGAATGGTTACTTAACGCATTCACCAATCCTGTCAATTTACTCATTGAGTGTTCTTCTTCAAGTTTTTCAACGCTTCTTTTTTTGGCTCTTCGGCTTGCAAAAAGACCATCAGAAATCCCGAACATAGTTTGATAAGAAATTCAGCCAACCACGTGTAGGGGAACAACTTACCTACGAAACGGCATGTGAAAGAAGAACGAGAGCGCACTTTTGGCAAACGAGACGGGCTTCTCTAAAGAAATAGAGAGGTGTTATGCCAGGAAAATACCTGGAAGTTTTACAGGAACGTGTTAAGACAATAACATCCGAATAGACACCCGAAGAGACATCCGAAGAGATGACCGAGCAAAGATAGTAAAGGGTGATTCATCGTGAGGTTTGATATATGTTATAATGTAAAATCAATGACATAAATTTGAAAGTAAACTAAAAATTTTTATTATCGGTTAAAAGAACAATGGCAATTATTTTTTGAAAATATTATCATGTGAGTGTTGGCCACAACTACGTCTGAGGTGATCCATTCGGAAGGCCCAATTTTGGGCGACTTGTTCGAGCATAGCGACTGGTATCTCGCGGATAACACGTGTAATGTTGGCCTCCGAAGCATCAATCGTAGTTGGCTTATTCCTGAAGACCTGAAACTTTACATATCTCCAGAGAAAATAGTCCAAAGGTCCAATTTATCGTAAAAAAACGTGAAATTAAGTGCTCACTAAAATGATTTCTCAACAAGTCCATTGTTTCACGCGCTGTCTTCTTGAAACCACAGATCACCGAGAACATGTGCTTGAATTTCAGGAACCACATAGTCCGTTAACATGGCGCGATAACGGTTACCATTGACAGTAACATTTTGATTTGTCTCATTTTTGAAGAAATATGAACCAATGATTTCACCAGCCCATAAACAACACCATACCGTTGTTTTTAATGCATGTAATGATAGCTCTTGGTACTCTTCGGGTTGCTAATCAACCCAAATACGGCTGTTTAGTAAAGTATCTATTGAACCAGAAATGGGCTTCATCAATGAACAATTTTTCCACAGCCCCTTCACTGAAATTATGGTATAACGGAAATTCAAGTCGCCCGGCTTTAATCCTTGCACAAGTTGAATTTTGTACGCTTTTAGGCCGAGATCCTCACGTAAAATACGCCATGTCAATCTGCTGAGAAAGACGACGAATCGATTCGCCACGGTCTTCGCGTACACTCTAAGCTACAGTTGCTATAGTCTCTTCATTACGTGCTGGATGTTGTCTAACCGATCGAGTATCATCCACTGATGTAAACTGGGACTTAAATTTGAAAATGGTATTGGCAAAAGTGGTTTCAGTAGGTTGATTATGCGCACCGTAAGTTCCTCGAATCGCACTAAAAACATTTTTTACAGAATGAACCATTCAACTGAACGGCAAAAGTCAAGAGATCCATCCACCTGACAAATTCAAGCCCGAGGAGAATTAGGCTACTGGACCGGACGGCCTACCTTCCAAGCTTTTTAAGGCAGCGGGAGATGATTTGGTAGAAAGCTTGGGAATGGAACTTTTGCACTGTGTCAGGTAAACAACAAGAAAGGAGAATTTCTTAACTGCGTCTGTTCGGTCTCGTATTCAACCGGGGGTTTATTTGGACTTTGAACTTCAGTAGAAAGAAAAAGACCTTGAGCCTTGACTAATTCACAATAGTATAATAAGTATATAATAATTACATAAATATGTAACATATTAATTTTCCACTTTAAACATATTTTTTTCTTCATTGCCGCAACCGTTTAACAGAGTGAGACAAATTTACAAACAAAACAGTAACAAATATCGTGTCTAGAGTGAATATGAGTAAATATGCGATTATCCCTTCGCCGATGCCATTTTCCGGTAAGGAGATTTTTTTCTGTTCAGATTTTAATCCGCGGTATTACTTGTTTAGTGTTAATTGTTTAATTATTTGTTCGGGAGTGTTAATTAATTATATCGTGTTGTGATCATGTAAGATGTATCCATCAGGAGAGTTCCTCTTTTTAACTTTAAATATATGTTACATATGTATATAATGTAACATGTATAATTTGTAAATTATGGATGAAATACGAGTGTATTTTGATGTGTGTGATCTTTAAATGAGTGGTCTGGATGAGTGTGGAGTGGATGATGTGTGGGTTTAGAATTAGATCGATATGTATCGGGTGTTGGGTTGTGTATATGCTATTCTTGAGTGGATCTGTGGATTGTGTAGGGAAGGGAATTTTAATATGAAAATTGTGCTTTATATAAAATTTAATTTAGAATATATTGATTGCAAGAAAAAAGAATAATTTTTTAATTTGTTTAGTGTGTTTCATGCGTAATTAAATGTTTAATGAATGGATATGTGAACGTGAAGAGTGTTTTTATTAAGCGAATTTATTTATAATTTGTTTTGTTATTTTACTTGTGAGAAATGTGCATAGTATTTTACGGCAACGGTTTGTGCGAATGTAATTGGGAAGTTCGAATGGAAAGGGACGTATAATATAATAGGTATTAATGTGTGTTAGGCGGTATGTATACCAGTGAGAATGTGTAAGAAATATGTAAGTGTGGGTGTGTATGGGCTTTAAATTTTACTATTACAATACATTTACATAATGGATTGTTCTGTTAGGTTGTTGCTGAGAAGAGAGCAGATTTTAATGATTGGTCTTTTTAGTTCTCCGGTGGGTGTTTTCAGGATGACAACGCGAACGAATTTGTCTGGTCTAGGATGCAGTTGTGTTACACGGGCCACTACCCATTTTCAGGGTGGAAGCCTCTTGTCTTGAGCCATTTTGGGCACTGCTGCAGACGAGATAGGTACTCTGTGCTCCATTGTTTCCGAAAGGTTTGATAAAGTTGCTGTGTCTTTTTCCATCGATCATTGTAACTAATTTTCTCTTCCACGATGTCGCGTTTCAGCAGTCCTTGCATGGGTTCGCCCATTAGAAAATGAGCTGGGGTTAAGGTGTTAAAGTCATCGGAGTCGTTGGCTAAAGGACAAAAAGGTCTCGATTTGAGACAGACCTCTATTTGTGTCTCATGGGTTAACAATTCCTTCAAGGTAAGAGTCGCGTTCCCAGTGACTCGCTTCAGATGGTGTTTTACTTATTTGACCCCAGCGTCACATAATCTTTCAAGGTGGGGTGACTCTGGTGGAATAAAGTTCCATTTGATGCCATCTACCGCTAACGCTTCTTCTACTTGCCGCTCTGAGTAAATGGCTGCCTTTCGGAGTTGCTTTGGTTCTTTAGCAGCACCAACAAAATTTCTTCCACAATCGCTAAAGACTTCTTTGCATATCCCCGGTCTACCAGAGAGTCTTCTGAAAGCAGCTAAGAAGGCCTCCGTGATCATGTCACTAACCAACTCCAGACTTAGAGTCTTGGTAGCCAAACAAACAAAGACGGCTTAGTATGCCTTATGTGTTTTTAATTCTCGACCCTTCCATGTCTTAACATTAAAGAGGTCAGCATAGTCAATACCGATGAAGGAAAACGCTCGGGAAATCTGAACTCGTGGCGCTGGTAGACTGCCCATGAGCTGACAAACTGGCTTAGCTATGTGTCGGAAAAAAATAGTGCAGAGATGGATCTGTTTTTTAACCGCGTTTTTGATTTGTGTTATCCAAAATCGTTGACGTAGCAGAACAATTATCTGTTGAATTCCACCATGGAATGTTTTTTCATGGGCATCCTTAATTAGTATTTGGCTCAAATGATGAGTTGACCTTAATATTATTGGATGTTTTCGTTTAAAGGAAAGATTAGCGTTTAGCAACCTTCCTCCTACTCGCAGAATTCCAGCTTGATCAATAAATGGTTATAAGGACGTTAGACCTTTGAAGATGGGTTGGTTGTTGGCGTCAAAAAAAATCATCCATTGTGCGGTTCTTACTGCAACCTTCAATCTGTATTCCAGCTCACTTGGAGAAAGTGTTATAAATTTTTTATCTCTCCGGCACATATTTGAGAAAAATCTACCACAATGCCAAAATCCTCAACAATTTACGTAGCTTAGAATGTCGATATATGAACTTGGATCTTCCGGCTTTCTTCCTGTGTCGTTACCGCCGATGGCTGAACTGGTTGCTCAAATTTCCTTCAACTGGAACTAAGAAATGAAGGTTCATTCCACCAAAGTGTGTTGTCCCTTATCGCGGAAAGAAGGACCCCTCGCGACGCCAGATCTGAAGGGTTGTTATCTGTTGGAATATACCGCCAGATGTTGCAGTTATCTCCGCTACACGGTTGCTGATAAACGTTTTCCACCTTGCCGGTGGTGCCATGATCCACGCTAATGCAATTTTGGAGTCATATCAGGCATACGTCTTAGTGTTGTCTAACCTTAAAGCCCCTTTTGTATATTTCAGCAACGCAGGCAGCATGACCGCTCCACAAAGTTTAAGCCTGGGAAGTGTTATTATTTTTAGCGATGAGATTCTTGTTTTGGACATCAATAGGTGGACGGGAATATTGACATTGTCATCTAATACGCGAAAGTAAAGAACTGCTTCATACGCCTTCTCCGATGCATCACTAAACACATGTTATTCCATGTCCCTTAGCTTGTGTCCTAGATGTATCCACCATAGTATTTGGATCATCTCAATGCAGTGCAGTTCATGACAGAAATCTTCCCAAAGTTGCCTTAGGTCTGTAGGAATTGAATCATCCCAACCTAACTCAAACATCATATCTTCTTCATGATGATTTTCGTTAAAATGATGCACGGTGCAATCCATCCGAGAGGGTCAAAAAGTTTAGCGATAGTGGATAACATCGATCTTTTCGTAGGCGTAATAGCAAAATCTACGCAGACGTTCTGAAAATGGAAGAAATCACCTACAGGTAATGTCTTTACCAGGGGAGCCGAAGCTGTTTTAAAAGTAAGCGAAATCCTAATTCCCTTTGATCTAAAGGAATATCGTTTAAGAGCGCATTATTATTCGCTGTTCCTTTCTGCAGATTGAAACCGGCCGAGGGCAATAACTGGATAGATTCATTGCGTATTTTTCGCGCTTCGGTTTCAGTTTCTTCTCCCGAAATAAGGTCGTCGACGTACATACTCCTTCTAATTGCTCTTGCTCCGCTAGGAAAATTATGTTCCTCATCATCTGTCACTCTTCTTATTCCACGATTCGCAAGATAAGGTGCGCAAGCGGTTCCAAAATTAACCGTCTGCAATCGATACACTCGAAACACTCGAATGGGTTGACACGGGTTATCACGCTAAAAGATAAGCTGGTAGTACGTATCTTCCTTCTTCATTTGTATCTGCCTAAACATTTTTTTCAATATCAGATGTAAAAGTATGTTGCTGTGTTCTCCATGTAAGAATTATATCATTAATATTGCTTTGCGTTTTAGGGCCTATCAGCAGATAATCATTTAAGGACGTTCCATCTTCCGTTTTTGCCGCGGCATCGAAGACAACTCGTAATTTCGTAATCGTACTTGACTCCTTAAACACAACGTGGTGTGCTATCCAATAATGGTATGGAGTCCGAAGAACAGGATCAACCTCAACTATACTACACAATTCCAGGTATTTTTCCATACATTTTGTCTACTCAGTCCGTGGATTAGAGCGCTCCTTGAACTGTTTCTCCAACTGATTAAACCTACGCAAGGCACCTTGCTTTGAGAGATCTAGGGCGGGTTTGCATCAATCCTTTAAGAGAAGTGCTACTTCATATCTTCCAGTAGAAAGCCTTATTGAGTACTCTTTAAACTGTCTTTCACAAGCAATGTTGTCACCTGGTTCAGCATCAGCATAAGGTGCTTCTCCCATCTCGCAAAACTTGCATAATTCTGTGTCTATTCCGAACACTTGTAGAACACAAGTCCTTGGCCCGTAAAAGGCCAGTCAAGGACTCGAACACAAATGCCTGCGTGCTGGTTTTAAAGCTAGAGTGCGAGACGTAAACGTAATCTCTACACATTTGTGACATGATCCATTGCTGACCTTCCCTAACCCTGACACTTTAACCAACGTACTTCTAGTCCTCAGGTTCAATATTTGTACTGCGGCTTCTGTAATGAAAGTGGTTTCCGAACCTGGGTCGATCAGCGCTCTCAGTTGGAAAAACTGCTAACCTTACTTTTACTACTGCAGTAGCTAATAGCTCATGAGAATCTGTTCTTGATTTTGTGTGGTAGTTGTTGACCGCTGCGCTCGTAGATGGACAGTCAGTACCTGTGGGAGGAAAATTTCGCCTATCTGTCGAATGAACTCAGGGTGTGTGGGGTTTGAAATTAGGTGTGAAGAGGTCTTAAGTGGCTGCACTGCATCATAATGTAAGAGGGAACGATGTTTTTGCTAACAGAAATTGCAATGGGCTTGGCTTGGACAGTGTTGGGTAGTGGGGCTATTAGCCAAGCAGTTGCTACATACACCAATTTTGTTAACAATATTATTCCGCTCAGTCGGATTTAGTTTGGTAAATTTATGGCACTTTCGCAGTGAATGCTGACCCCTATTACACAGCTACTATATATTTTTCCTTTTGCTGCAGATGAAACGCGTTCTTCGATGTCGGCTGTCGCTGAGTAGAACTCCCTAGGGTACCCTATGCTGATTTTGGTTTATCCTGGTCGATGATTTCCAAAGTCCGGAACCTCGTTTAGAGAAATTTTGAAAATTCTTCATATGTTGGTAGCTCTCTCTTGGCCCCAATACTTTCTTCCAATAACTTCTGCTTGCAAGAAGGTAATTTGTGCAACAAAAGATAAATTATAATAGTGTCCCATTGCTTAATAAGAACCCCAAGGTTTTCAAGGGAATGTAGGCACTCAGTCGACGTATCCAACAATTTTTGGAGACCTAACGCATTTTCTAAAGAGATAACAGCCTGACTAGTAAATATCTTAAGGTGAGTATTAACTAAATAACTTTTGTTATCATACCTTTCACACAAAAGAAACCAAGTCTTATCGTAATTATTGTTAGATCCTAGATATATGCATACATTTATAAAAATTTGAATTTTATACCCGCACAATTGTAAGCAGTAGTTTTTGTTTTGTGAATACATTCTGAAATATTTATAATTATAACACTTTGTAAAAAACATAGAAATTTTGAATTTACCGCCAAACGCGATGACCACCATATTTATTATATTCGATGTTTTTAAATTATGTAAACAAGACCACTTACTTATCATGCCACATTTCAAAATAAAGTTAGTTGCCTGAAGAACTCATTATTGAATAGAAAATAATGGAAAAAAAACAATTTTGCAATTTTCAAAGACATTAAAATATCACATAAATACAATTAAAAAGTGCATACATAAAACATCATACTGAATCGCGGTTCGGTAATCGGTTTCGCGTAGACAAGTGCATAGTTACCATATAACCCACTAGAGAAATTAAGAGAATCGGACAAACATCAAAGGAACCGGTTTAAACAAAAAAGCAAAAGTTGCAAACGAAAGGAACCACATGCGGGTAGATAAGTATCATCTCCCATTCAGGTACGTGATAAATCGGTTTTCAATCGAAGGTGCGCTTACAAAAGTCATAGACCAAAACTCAAAATAAAAAAAAGTTAAGAGTATTTAATCCAGACAACTTATGAATAAACGCACTTTCGACGGAATAGCGATATGCATGCAAACAACATAATCATCTATACATATTATATACTCGTATAAAATATATAGCTAAGGAACATATTGCTGCAGCCACCCACATTATTTTTTTTTCTCTTTCGAGTGCTGTGAGTTAACACATTCGATGCGACTGCAGGTAACATAAATTTTTTTAATAAATCGCTTATGTACCGCGTCATTGGCAAAAGCTTTTATTAGAGCAAATTAAGCCTCTTGCACTTGTCTAGTCTTCGTCGTTCGTTCGATCTCTTAGTTTCACGCTGCAGAAAAGCTTTACAGTGGAATCCTACGTGCACTGTTGCATATCTTCATTGCATAGATCCTCATTTCGCCCACACTCAGTGGATGCTTCATTGATCTTGCATTGAAGGAAAGCTTTCGCTGATTGTCTTCGTCGCCGGAGTTCGCCTACTGAGTAGAGTAGGAGTGGATCCATATTTTCGCTTTTGGATAGACATACTCGTAAGGGTCATTTCGCTTCGCAACATATGCAAACAGCTTGACAATTGAATTCGTCTTTGAAACTTCAATTGAGTGGATTACATCGTCTACTGAGTAGAGTAAGAGTGGGTCCATATTTTCACTTTTGGATAGACATACTCGTAAGTGTCATTTCGCTTCGCAACATATGCAAACAGCTTGACAGTTGGCTTCGTCTTTGAAACTTCAATTAAGTGGATCACATCGTTTCGCCGTTGGGTACATATTAAAGTCGTGACACATTTTCTTCGCAACATATAATATTCATAGATTCGAATTTTAATTCAACGAAGGCATTTGAACATATTGAGTTGGACATTTTCATTACTTCTAAATACGACTGATACGTTTAGCTAGCTTTGGCAAAATCGTATTACTTCGTCAATTTGAAGTAAATCTACAGGACATACAACATTTAGATTCGTTTTTTGCTTTCGGGTAATTTTGTTAGTAATTTTTTGTAAAACGTCAATATGTCAACTGAGTTTACTACCAAAGCTACCATTGAGGAACTGAAGCAGATGCGTTCATCCACAAAGGGCAGTATTACTCGTATTAAGAACCTGGTAAAGACAAAGGCAGACTCTTTATCAGCAACAGAATTGGAATGCCGGTTGGGTATACTCGAGTCGGATAACACCTTCTGAGACCAGTCGTGGAAAATAAGAAGATGTATACAATATATTGCGGCGAAAACAAAAATCCAATCGCTTTTAGGAACTACAAGGAGTGTTGGTATGGAAACAAGTTTTGTAGTACCACCGCCGCAATATAATAACTTACCAAATCTCAAGCTTCCGAAGTTCAACGGGAAATACTCCGATTACAAGAACTTTATGAATTCGTTCACAAAGCTAGTGGATGATGAGACAAATTTGACTAAGATTCAAAAGTTCAACCATTTGCTATCTTGTTTGAATAAGCAGGCTCTCACCACGGTTAGGGCCTTTCAAGTTTCGGACGAAAATTATCCAAAGGCATTCGCCAGGCTCAAAGAACTCTACGATAACGATTTTTTTATTTTTGTACAGTACATTTCGGAGTTATTTAAGCTGCCGATCAATACAAAGGTTTCGGCTGTAGACTTACAAACCTTGATAGATAATGTGTCTGCAATATTTAATTCACTTCAATCCATAGGATCGTTTGAAAACATTTGCAATGCAATGATTATTCACATCGCAATGTCAAAGGTAGACCCAGAAACCCTGTCGAAATGGGACGAACACCAGGATTACAAGAAACTTCCGAGTTTGACAGACTGTTCAGCTGTTTTAAGTAAACGATGTCAATATCTCGAAACTCGTGATACTAAACAACTGAGAGCTGACTGTGTACGAAGGACACTGAATAGGGCCAAACTATCGGGTTCTGCTCACCGCTCTCAGACTTCACTTACAGTTGCAAAGCGATCTTGTTTGTTTTGTGGAGATACTAGCTATTCGATTTTAAATTGTCATAATTTTGCATTTCAAAAGTTATGTAACTATGCTTAAATGTGAAAAACCTTGGGCTTTGTTTGAATTGCTTCACAAAGGGGTATACCGTTTCAAAGTGTCCATCGCCTTTCAGATGCAAAGTTTGCAAGCAATCTCATCACAGCCTTTTACATCGATCACAACAAGAAGAAAATGTTTCTACAAGTGGAGAACCACCAACATCAGCGGCTGTCCACACTGCTTTAGAAAAGGGAACCTTAGCCGAAACTCAAGTGATCTTAGCGACAGCAGTGATTCTCGTAATGGATTCTACTGGAAGTTTTCAGATAGGAAGGGCGCTGCTAGATTCAGGCCCACAAGTCAACCTTATCACCGAAAGATTTGCCAGATCGCTTCAAATCAAATCAACTTTCAAACACAAACAACTATTCGTTCAAGATATAGTAGCTGTGAAGTATTACTAGAATTCTTTATCACCACATCCACAATCAAATATTAGCGTGGCGCCTTAGAATTTGCCTAAAAATCTGGAGTTAGCCGACGAGCATTTCTATCACTCGTCCCGAATCGATTTGTTGTTAGGTGCCGAAACATTCTTTGATTTGCTCAAGGTGGGTCAGATCAAACTAGCCGAAGGACTTCCTTCCTTGCAGAACACTACGTTGAGCTGGATCGTTTCAGGAAGATGCCAGTCACAGTCAGATAAGGATAGGAAACAATGTCTTCTGACTACGGGAGAAGATTCATTGGACCGTTATGTTATGATTTTGGGAGCTGGAAGAACTCCACTAATCCAAATCAAAGTGGGCAGAAGAGCAAAGGGAATGTGAGGCACATTTCAACGAAAACCTGGAAATTTCTTCTAATGGTCGACTGATGGTCAAACTGCCATTCAAACAGGAGCCGAATTGTTTAGGAGCCTCACACAATATAGCGTTCCGTCGGTTTTTAGAACTTGAGCGTAGATTAGCGAAAAATGAGTCTATAAAACAACAGTACACATCGCTTCTAGAGGAATACGGGGAATTAGGAGATATTTCGCTTGTCAAGGACCTGAAGTTAAACGGACTACACTACTACTTGCCCCATCACTGTGTTCTTAAGCCAGAAAGCTTATCCACGAAACTAAGCGTAGTGTTTAATGCGTCTTGCTATACTTCGTCACAAATTTCATTAAACGATATTCTCATGGTAGGCCCAACAATCCAGCCTGAGCTATTTACTATTCTCCTTCCGTTTCGTTTGCAAAGGTTTGTTCTGACAGCCGATGTTGTGAAAATGTATATACAGTTCCTGATTCACCCTGCTCATCGCAAATTTCAATACATCTTGTGGAGGACGAGGGAAACAGAACCAATAGAAACATACGAACTGAATACTATCACATATGTGATAGATAGCTATTGGCAGATAAACATCGATCATCATCGCCGTTAGGATGCTGTGCATTAGATGAGGATTTTTGCGTAGACGATTTTATCCGTTAATGACCATTTTATCTTTTCCTACGTACCTACCAAAACATTTTCTAAGCAAACAAAAAAATCGGTTTTATCAATTTTGTCGTCACTCTTCGACCCATTAGGCCTGCTCAGCCCGATCATCATTAAGGGCAAGATAATCCTTCAACAATTATGAATCGAAAGGGTTGAACGGGACTCATCACTGCCACAAGGCATCGAAGCAGAATGGAAACGGTTCGTAACCGATTTGCACTCTGTACAAGACGTATCGGTTCCTAGATTTGTCTTGATGGGAAACCGGCGCAGCTATCAGATACTTGGGTTTGCTGATGCATCTATGGTTGCTGCATATATCTTAGATCGGTGGATGAATTTGGATCCACTCAGGTTAGGCTCTTGGTATCAAAATCACAGGTGGCACCTATAAATAGAAAATCACTACTGCGTTTGGAGCTGTGTGCAGCTCATCTCTTGTCCAAATTGTGGGAAAAGATTGAGACCATTTTCAAGGATCGTCAGTCAGAAGTTTATTTTTGGACGGATGCCGCCATTGTTCTACATTGGATTGCTACTCATTCTTCGAAGTTGACTACTTTCGTCGGCAATCGAATTGCTGAAATTCAGACGAAAACGCGGGGAGTCTTATGGCGCCATATTCCTACACAAGATAATCCAGCTGACATCGTGTCGAGGGGCTGCGATATTCACGAATTGAAGGAATCAATCTGGTTCGATGGAACACGATTTTTGATGGAGAGTGATGAAAATTGGCCCTCAAGGATAGAGATTCCGTTTTTATCAGAGGAAATTTCACTGGAAAAACGGAAAACCGTCCTCATATGCAAAAGAACAATACCCAATTTAATATACGGAATAGTCGAGCGTTTTATTTCCTATTCCAAAAGGCTGTTCAATTAGAAGCAGTGTCTGACTTGTCAGCAGAAGCATTCATTGCAGCTTTGAAACGGATGATTGGTCGTAGAGGTCTGCTAAGTTCCATCTATTCCGAAAATGCAACCAATTTTGTTGGATCACAGTCAAAACTCAAACAGTTACGCAATATGTTCTTTAAAAAGTGTTCGCAAGAAATCTTGAAAAATTTTTTGTACTAATCTTGGTATCAATTTTAATTTTATACTCCCCAGGGCACCTCACTTTGGCGGAATCTGGGAGACGGCTGTGAAAGTCGCGAAGGGTCACTTATATCGAAGATAAGAAGGAGCAAAGTTGACATTCGAGGAGCTCTCTACAGCACTGGAGATAGAAGCGGTGATGAATTCTCGACCCATTACACCGATGTCGTCTGACCCCAATGATATGGAAGCGCTAACGCCCGCACATCTATAGAACCAGCAATCGAAATTCCCGAAATAAGCTATATCGAGAGATAGCAGCGAATCAACGCAGTGAAGACTCATTTCTGTCGCAGATGGTCCCTGGAATATCTCCCCGAGCTACAGGGAAGAGGAAAGTGGTCATCACATAGTAACAACCTCAAGATTGACGACTTAGTTCTCATCCACGAAGACAACGTCTCACAGCAAAGATGGCTAACGAGAAGAGTAGCAGCAGTCATCAAAGATGCTGATGGTCAAGTTAGAGTGGCAGATGTTAAAAAGGCAAAGTCAGTCATCAGGCGTGCTATTCGCAACCACTATTACGCTCTTAGCCTCTTGAAAGACGTAGCTTCCAAAGTGGGCGTAATGTTAGATCCTAGATATATGCATATATTTATAAAAATTTGAATTTTATACCCGCACAATTGTAAGCAGTAGTTTTTGTTTTGTGAATACATTCCGGAACATTTATAAATATAACACTTTGTAAAAAACATAGAAATTTTGAATTTACCGCCAATCGCGATGACCACTTATTTATTATATTCGATGTTTTTAAATTATGTAAAGAAGACCACTTACTTATCATGCCACATTTCGAAATAAAGTTAGTTGCCTGACGAACTCATTATTGAATAGATCGCCTTTTCTTTTCGTCGTTTCGCTCGCTCCACTCGCTGTAGTAATTCTTCCTTAGTAAAGGATACTTATATTCGATAGTATTTTTTATAATAGTATAAATTATAATCAACTAAGATTAATCTATCAATCAAAGATAGAAATCTTGAGTTGGCGTTGTAGAAACTCTCGCAACGTACAATTATTTTCTTCTACTCCTAGGTGTTGCACTAAAGCTGTAGCATCCTTTGACAGACCGGATTTAAGATAATGCAACTTTTGGATTTTTGATAAATCACTATTGTTGTGAATCATCGATTCGAATTTATTTTTGAACGATCTCCATTTATATTCGAGGTACACTTCTCGAATTTCTTCAAAAATCACTTCGACCGACGAAATTTGTTCCTCGTCATCTAATAAGGTGATTAACTTTTCACTAATGCCCTTGCTTTGGCTGAATAAGTCTTCTGTTACAGACAAGCGTCCATTTAATTTATTTTTTTTTTATCTTTTAGACTCTTCCGTTGAACTAAAACTCTTAGAATCCATCTTAAAAATTGAGAGCGAGCTTGTCAATAGTTTAGTTTCTTTCGCAGAACTCATTTTATGGTAAATGGCAAATAAATATAAATGGGAAATAAATAGCTTAATTTACTCACCTTCTTTTTTCTAGGTTCTGCTGTAGTTGACTGATGTTGGTAATTCAATTGCACGGCGCGGAAAACCGATTAGCACAAAAACTCACAAGCTATTGTTCTTTTATTTGGTTTTGTTTTGATTGTACACTTAATTTTTGTTTTCTTTGAACGTTGCACTTTGTGTATATATGTATATTTATTTAATTTTTATTTAGATAACCTTGAATAGAAAAGGACCGTTATGTCTGCTTATTCTAAACGTTATTAACAGAATGTGTTTTATTCAATTTTACAAAACAATTAATATGATTTTTGTTTTTGTTTTTTCTTTTGTGTTTATTTACATAACGTTACATTAAGTTATGTTAATACTGCGAGCATGTCGTTTCGTTAAGTTGATATAATTTACAATAGTATAATAAGTATATGTAAGTTTAGTACAAGTAAATAAATATATAACATATGGTATTAATTTTCCACTTTAAATATCTTCTTTTCTTCATGGTCCGCAATAGCGCCAATTATAGAGCCATCAGTTTCCTTAACATCGCATATAAGATCTTATCTGATGCCTTGTATGAATGCCTGACGTCGCATATCAATAGACTACCAATGCGGTTTTGGCCCGGTAAATCCACAATCGATCAAATATTAGAACGACGACAGATCCCTCATTATCGATTTCGAGGGCGCATATGACAGCATCTACAAATATAGACGAGCTATACAGAGCCATGTCCAGCCAAACTCATCAATTTTGAAGAATGATTTTAAAGAACGCCCGCTGCAGAGGTCGTAAGCAATCTCTCCGAGACCTTTGATGTCAAAAAAGGATTCTCAGGCAAGGTGATTCAACATCATAAATATTTATATATTTGCGAAATTCGCAACTCAACACCAGAGGAACAATTTGATGACACTGACGTTATTGGCAGAACTCAACCAGCTGTCACTGACGCTTTTGCATCTATTGAATAGAAGCGACCAAAATTGTCTTAGTCGTAAATGAAGGCAAAACTAAGTATGTACCATATATACTGCTAACAAGAAGAAACCTACAATATCGACCAATTCTACAGAACGTCACAATAGACAGCAATATATTAGATACTATATAAATAACCACATACATATATATAACTTTATATATATATAACTATATATATAACTATACATATATAACTATATATACAACTATACTATAACTATATTATAGTATAATATAACATAAATATTTTGTATTATTTTATAAGGCTACAGTTTGAAAAAGAGCAAAGTTTTCAATCAATTTTTTGTCTTAATTTCACAATTTTCTATGCCTTAATTAAGTTTTTCTCGAACAAAGTTATTGCTTTGCGATAGAAGGTAAATGTTAAATAAAATATATATAAACGCATATGACTTTTGTAAGAATCTTTCACTTTTAATATGCGAGTACGTGCAGTAGAATGTATTATGTACCAGCATTGCTTTGCCATAACGTTTCAACATCAACTGTTCCGGTTATGCAATAAGTATCTAAAGTAAATTCTAAAAGAAAAGCAATACAGATGCATTTTAATCGTGAGAAGGAAATCGTATGTAAGAACATCGTGCTTCTTTCACACAAATAGAGAACACTTTCCTTTCACTTAGTTGGACTCATTTACTTTTCATTTACTTGCCTGTGCTCTTTTTTTTATAGGAGAATAAGCACATATTAGATTTAACTATATTCAAATATACATATGTATCTTATGTAAGATAAGTTCATGCGACTGAATTAACTAGATACCAGCTAGCTCTGAAATATTTTCGTGCATGACTATATGATAAACATTTCTTACCAAACCTCAAAACGATGCACAGAATCTCCTCAATATAAAAATAGAATTAAGCTTTTGAACGAGTATACAGGGTGTTCCAGTTTAGCAGAATAATCCTTTAGGAGAATATTCCTGAAGTTCCGCCAGACAAAAAGTTGTATCGCAGGGTGGTCTGCTCTCACTCCACTTCAAGTTACAGCCCATCAAAGTGAGTGACGTCTAATATATAATATGGAGGTATAACCACTTAACGCTTTAACATCTAAACTAGTACAGGTACAAAAATAGTTTTAGACATTTCGAAAAGATAATTTAGTAGTGCATACAAGTCTTAAATGCTTTGGGTACATCTGTTCAGCAACAAAAAAGTTATGGCTCGTTTAACTCAAAATTATGAAAATTTGCGGTTCCATTTTTTAATTAAAATGCATTTTTCTTAAGATGTTTATTTAATAAATTTTCTGAAATTTTATGAATTTTATATCCTTGTAAAATTTCTTAAAAATTATGTTTAAAAACTTTTTTACGTACGATCAACAGATTTTTTATCAAACAAAATTAAGTGAGAATAGTAAACAAACCTACCAAGAGCAATGCAGTTAACAGTTAATTGTCGAATAAAATAAAAAATCGCAAAGAATAGTTCTTTGTTATTCTTTTTTTCAATTTGACATTGCGGTACATTTGCACAGCTGTTCATTTTGCTCTGAAAGTGAACAGCCGATTGATAGGTTGATCTCCACAAAATGTACTCAAAACGAGAATTCGCGGAAATATTGCTTTAATACGGGCTCTGCAGTAAAAACGCTTCATTGGTAAGATTGGAATACCTACAATGATACCCAAATCCGGCTATTCGCTGATACTACCAGCGCATCATTGATGTGGGTCAACTGCACCAAAAACAAGAGAAGGACTTTCAGACGCAGCGGTGGCAGAAGTTGAGGATGAGATTTTGCGTGTTGTCGAAGGTCAGCCTTCAGTCAACGTTCGCAGACTAGCTGTACAGTTGGAACTTCCCACAACCAGAATTCACAGGACTCTACAATTAATATATTACAACCTTTCCATGTGGCACAGGATTTACTACCAGGTGTTGCGCAAAGAAGAGTGAAATTTTGCCAATGGCCACTGCGTAAACATGCAGAAAACAGTAGCAACGAGGTAACTTCGCTCCTAAACCATTCTTTTAACGAACAGTGGATTAGTCGATTCGGCCCCAACCCTTAGCCACCCAGATCTCCTGACCAACCACCCATGGATTTTTTTTTCTGGGGTGCAATGGAAGGAAAGGTTTATTTTAGAGAAATGCCGAGTCTGGTAGAGATTAAAGAATATATTAGTGCCGCTTCAAAAGTGATGAGAAGAATTTTGCTACCCGTTAATCTGCCATTCGAAATGGTTAAACGCCTTCTAAAGTGTATTCAAATGGAAAGAAGGCACTTCGAAAAAACTATTCCAAAAAGATTCTTCTCAGAACCACAAAAAATATCTAAGAGATTTTATGAGTAATTCAATAGGTATTTATATATTTATATATTTTTGACCATTTTGAAAAATTTTACAAGGATAAAAAATTCATAAAATTTCAGAAAATTTATTAAGTGAAAATATTAGGCCTAGTGACTCGGAGTATACTTCTCCTATCAAACTGGTACGGAAGAAAACTGAGGAAATAAGGTTTTGTGTAGATTATAGGACATTAAACAAAGTCAGCCAGAAGGATAATTTTCCTTTACCTCTAATAGATGACTTATTAGATTGGTTGGTAAAAAAGAAAGTGTTCACGACATTAGACCTAAATGTTGCCTTTTACCATGTTAAGATGTCTGAGGAGAGTATAATATACACGTCGTTTGTAACCCCAATGGGGCAATACGAGTTTTTGCGTTTGGCCTTAGGAATGCGCCGTCGACGTTTCATAGGTTTATCAACAAGGTTTTCGAAGACATGATAAGAAATTCGGAGATAGCTGTCTATCTAGACAATATTATTATCGCGACTGAGAGCGTGGCGGAACATCTAGAGATTTTAATGAGGGTTTTAAGTAGACTAGCGGAGAAAAGGTTGGACTTAAGAATAGACAAATGTAAGTTTTTATATTCGAGTATTAAGTATTTGGGGTATAACATTTCGGAAGTGGGTATCAGCCCCGATGAGAGAGGGATGAGCGTGGTCGCAAATTTCTCAGTACAATAGAACTCGAAGTCGGGGCTGTGCTCGTATTTAAGGAGGTTTATTAAGGATTTCTCGATACTGGCAAAGCCGCTGTATGATCTAATAAAGAAGTCGGCTGATTTTAAGTTTGAGAAAGAGGAACTGGAGTGTTTTGAATTGCTCAAGAACAAACTGCTGGTAGCTCCGGTTTTGTCTATCTATGACCCGAAAGATGAGACAGAACTTTACTGTGATGCTAGTTCAATTGGGTTCGGCTCTATACTTATGCAGAAGAAATCGGACGGAAAACTACACCCAGTGTTTTTCTTTTCAAGAAGAACTACAGAATGCGAGGGTAGATACCACAGTTTCGAGTTAGAAAATCTGGCTATTATCTATGCCTTGGAGCGTTTGCGTATATATTTGCAAAGTATCTCTTTCAAGATAGTGATAGCATCGCTGCGGCGAGAGAATGCGGCACGTAGATGCACTCAGTAGAAGTACGAATATTTTAGTGCTGGAAGGTAACACCTTCGAGCAGAGTCTATCAATTAATCAGTGGCGGGATGAACGCAACAGGGGTTTGAGGAAAATGTTAAAAGAGAGAGAAAATGCTTTTTACGAGATGCATAATGTATAAGTGTATCGGAAAGTGAAGGACGGCATTCTTTTCTATGTGCACGGAAAGAGAGCATAGTGTTTTACACAAATATCATGACGAAATGGGACATGTGGGCATTGATAAAACGATTGACTCTATTCAGAAGACATACTGGTTGCAGCGTATGAGACTCAAAGTGAAGGGTCATTTTGAGAGTTGTTTAACGTGCGTTGAATATTCTCCAAAGCATGGAAAGAAAGAGACATTTTTACATAACATACCAAAGGGCAATATTCCGTTCAACACGTTACATATCGATTCATTTGGCCCGATAGGATTGAAGAGATCTAAGATCATAGTGGTGGATGCGTTCACCAAGTACGCTATATTATACGCCACTCAAAGAACGGGCGGGCGGGAGGTTCTAGGGCTCTTGAGGAAGTATTTCGTTGCATACAGTCGTCCCAAAAACATAGTATCGGATAGGGGAAGTGCTTTTACGGGGTATGAGTTTAAAGATTTTATGGAGGAGAATAATATTGTATAAGACATATAAAGGTAGCTACAGGGTCGAAGCAAGCCAATGGACAGGTAGAGCGAATAAATAGAAGCCTGGGACCCATGATAGCGAAAGCGGTGAGTCACGATGAAAACAGGAGTTTAGAGAATAATACGGTGCATAGAAGAGTACGGTTGGCCCCAAGTGAATAACTATTCGGTGTGAGACAGAGGGGTAGGATAATCGATCATCTAAAAGAAAATTTGGAAGTAATACTTGGGTTAAGGGACTAACCGGATTTAAACGTAAAGAGAGCAGGAGCTGTTCGGAAGAAGGTACAGGTGCAGGAATACAATAAGCAGAAGTATGATGAAAAACGTAAGGCGTCACGTGTTTACAAAGTAGGTGACTATATCATATTAAGGAATTTTGTCAGTACGCTGGGTGCCCCAAGAAAATTGATACCGAAGTTTAAGGGGCCATATAGGGTTAGGAAACGGGAGATACGAACTGAAGGATGTAGAGAACTTGCAAATTAGTCAGACGCCGTATTCACAGTTCAACAAAAACTAGACTAGCATTATCTGACGATGATGCTCCTGCGATTTCTCCATTTTCGGTAATCCGATTTTGGCTAAAAAATCACTTTCTGCGATTAATCATCTACCAAGGAAATGTGACGAAGGTACTGGGAAACATTTTGGAAGAAGATTTCTAGACAGACTTACAGAGGCTCTAAGACCGCTCAAAAATTTGTTTCGACATAGCACAATACTTTATTGAATATTATTTTTCTGAAAAAAAAACATTTCGTATAAATTACTGGGATAAAATATTAGTCGTCTATCATCTACATATGACATAAAGATATACTCCTACACAAACAAAATTCACAGATGTGTAATATTCTGAAACAATAAGTATAAACATATTAAAGCATATATGTATGTACATTAAATATATTTGGCTCAAATGAAAAAATAATTGCCAAAATTTGAGCCTATTTTGAGACCAAAGACAAATTGTTCTACAAAAAAGGCATCGAAAACTTAGAGAAGTGTTGGAATTAATGTATCACTCTTGAAATAGAGTATATTGATGAATAACACATGGGCTGAAAAGTTCGTTTCTAAGGGAGGGCACCACTTAAATCCACACCATTTTCAGTTAGTACCAACCTTGTGAGTGAAGCAACTTCTGTTATTGTGAAAAAAATAACAATTTCGTGTGTTGATTTATCATTGCTTTTGGATGGGTAAAAATGCAGCCGATGCAAAGAAATGGCTTGATAAGTGTTACCCGGACTCTGCACCAGCCGAACGAACCATTCGTAAATGGATTGAAAAATTTAAAAGTTGTCATACAAGTACCGAAGATGATGCACGCAGTGGACGTCCAAAAGAGGCTGTTTTAGATGAAAACATAAAAAAAGTCCACAAAATGATTACGAATGGCCGTAAAGTGAAGTTGATCGAGATAGCTGAGGCTCTGAGGATATCAAAAGAGCGAATATTTGGACATGCGAAAGCTCTGCTCAAAGTGGGTGCCGCGTTTGCTAACAGTTGACCAAAAACAACAACGTGTTGATAATTCAGAGGAGTGTTTAAAGCTGTTCAACCGCAATAAAACCAATTTTTTGCGTCGGTATGTGACAATGTCAAGTCGTCAGTCAGCTCAGTGGCGAGCAGTCGACGAACCTCGTCCAAAACGACTAAAAACTTAACAGTCGGCTGGCAAGGTTATGGCATCCGTATTTTGGGATACACATAGAATAATTTTCATCGACTATCTCCAAAAGGGGCAGACTATCAACAGCGACTATAACATTGCGTTGATGGAACGTTTGAAGGACGAAATCGCAGAAAAACGGCCGCATTTGAAGAAAAAGAAAGTGCTGTTTCATCAAGACAATGCACCGTGTCACAAGTCGATGAAAACGATGGCAAAATTGAATGAATTCGGCTACGAATTGCTTCCCACCCACCGTATTCTCCAGATTTGGTCCACAGCGACTATTTCCTGTTCACAGACCTCAAAGGAATGAAATCGTACTACAAAACTGGTATCGAAAGATTGGAAAATCGTTTCAATCAGTGTATCGCCCTAGAACTCAACTATATTGATATATAAAGTTGAATTTTGCAAAAATTTTGTATTTTACCATAAAACGGCAGAAAAATTATGTTGAGCTTATTTAAATCTTCAAATAAAATTTCATGAATTTTTATTGTGTCAAAGCAAAAAATGTTGGAAAATACATCAATTTTCAAATTGTATCAGTAGTTTTCAATTTGTCTACCTTTGGCACGAATAATGGCCTTGAGACGGCCGAAGAAAGCATCGCACGCTGCACGCAAGTGGCTCTGCGGTATTTTGGCCCATTCCCGGCGAAGTACAATACTTGTTTGAGGTCGTCCAAACTTTGGTATTTTTAGTGTCAACCTTCGCCTTTAAATTACCCCAGACAGAGAAATCCAACGGATTTGCATCCAGAGAATTTGCAATCCATTGTGTCGAAGAAATTAAGTGTGGCACATTGTTTTTTAACCAATCTTGGTCGACGCGCGCTTTGTGAGACGGTGCCGAGTCTTGTTGAAATGTCCATGGTCTCCGACCGAAATTATTGTTTGCCCAAGGCTTCAATACTGTCTCTAAGACAGCTTCACTGTATATAGTACGATCGCATTAATTTTGACGCCACGGTCCAAAAATACGAGCTGAGAGCGACCATCGGCGGTTATGGCGGACTAAACCATCACCATCGGTGCTGCCTGCTTTCTGGTGGTCGTCTGAAGTTGTAAATTTTTGAAGGACCTCTCTGGCAAGTAATGTTGACATAATACTCGATAATAAATGGCGACTCATTGGAAAAAAACAAATTCGGCAACTCACCTCTTTCGTGCAAGCGTAGCAACTCCTTCGGTGTAAGATCGTGCGCTTTTTAGAACTTCAATGGCTTGGACCCAAGCTCATTTTTCAGTATGTGTTGCATTCGTTCCAACGATATGTTGAGCTTACGAGCCATTTTTCTCCACTTCGACGCGGATTTTGCTCAATTCAAGCCTTCACTTTCCGAACCATTTCTGCCGATGTTGCTGTTTTTTTTATGACCACCTCCATGGCGTTTTGCAACGTGATTTATTCACGTTGAGGTGCTGGAGGGCTCTAACCATAGCTACTTGTGGTTTTCAAGCCAAATATAAAGCAATCACACTATCGCGTTTGAATTCCATGGCGGATAAAAATTTTTCAAAACAACTGAGACGCAAATCGTTTAAAAGGCTTGTAAATAATAAAATTATCTGTCATATGTCAAAATTTAAGCTCACTGTCATGAACGGTTTGGAGTCTGAAGTTGGTTGTAGTTCGACTCAGGCAGGGTGTACTATACATATGTACATACTCATAACACTTAATCTAAAACTAAACTATTCGTAGTTCAATACAGTACAAAATCTATTTGTGTATCTTCAATATTATAAATCACTTGAGGTAAAGGTAAAGGAGTGAGTAAAAGCCATAGGCAGATACTTAATAATTTATGCTCAAAATAAGCCAGAAAGAAAAAATGCATAATTTATGTGATTCATCTGGACATATGGTACATGCATACATATGTAACATAAATATATTTATATGGATTATAGAGCCATGCATAAATAATAAATGCTACTTGAAACTTGTAAAATGTCAACTACATACTTTTACTCGTGTAGGTCCTACGTGCTATATAAACTCAGATATATCTTCGAAAAAGTAAAGGAGTTGCTTTAGTTTTTTCGATTGCTGAATAGATAATTAACTTAAAGGAAAATACGAGTATACACGAGTACCATACTTCAAGCTACCTCTTCAAACTTTTCATTGCAATTTCAAATAATTTTACTTTACTATAGCATAATTATATCAAGGATTTAATTAGTTAGATTGCAAGCGAGTGTGATATATATCTGCGGCATAAATGTTGAATTGCACAATAAGAATTTTCACAAAAAAGGTGTGTAGTTTATGTCTTATTGAACTATGGGTTATGTATTAACTGCGGCTTTCTTCTTATATATTATAATATGTTGGTTCTTTAGAAAAGAAAAAGATATAATTATGAAAGGCTCATCAAACATTAGATGTTGTACCTAATAATAAAAGTGACGATGCTTTTTGCTTTAAGGCTAACTAAAGGTATTACGTATATGTAATAAAAAAAAACTCACATATCCGACAGAACAAATACTTTTTTATGATAAGGCACCACCCCACAGTAAGACTTTTTTATTTATTTTTTTTAATTTTCTTTAGGATGCATTTGTTAAGAATGCTCTTTTAATAAAGAAATTCGTAAATTAGCCATAAATACAGATATAAAATTTAGTTTGTATGTCAAACTTTGAACGCGTTTTTCTCGAAACTACGTTCAACCTTCATATACCAAGTCTTAAAATATACAGTCTGGCACCACATACAGTATGGCTTAATTGCTGTCAACCTGTATCAATAAAAAAAAAAAAAACATTTATTTTTTGCTTTAAAAAAATAAATAGTGCAAAATGACTAACGAAAACAGTTCTAGCAAGACTTTTATATGTATGTTATATTTCTCATATATACAACAGCTTAATTTTATTTATTTATTTATTTATTTACTTGTGATTGCTTAACGATAGTAAGATACAATATCTTATAAGTTTGCCTTAAGCTTATTTTACAAGATAGAGCTAATGTATAATTTTAACAATGGTTTTTGATAATATGAATTAATTAATATACATAAATTAAAACTTCAATTAACAAATTTACTAGAAAATGCTTTTTTAATATCTTTTTAATGCTTGTTGCGTTCTGTACTTCTTTAATGTAACGCGGTAGAGAATTCCTCTGACGGACGGCATTGACAAAAAATTGACACTCGGATGTTAAATACTCGAGGATAATATACTTATTCTTTTAAAACAGTATTGCAGTTGTCATGTTAGCAAAATATCGGAAAGCAATGTTACACTTCTAAGTTAAAGATAATGTTCCAAAGGCATACCAAGCAGACGATTAGCAAAACCAGACAATCTATGATATCTTCGTATCCCAAAGACATAGCGTACAGTGCTGTTAAACGCCACATAGAGCTTTCTTTTACTTGAATGGTTGCATCTACAAAACAGTTCACACCTGGTAATTAAGATTGGTAATACCAATGTCTTAGCAAGTAACAATCGTGTTTTAACTGGTGTAAATGAATGAGTTACCCACAAGGTACGCAGTACGTCATATACTTTACCGACGAGTGAATTAATGTGGCTATCTCAATTTAGACACTGATTGAAAATCACCCCATAATTTTTTGCAATTTCGATATATTCGAACGGAACGTCGCTCAACACGATCGAAGTAAAATAAGAGAGATCCATACTTTTTCTTGATATTACCAGACATTTCGACTTGTTTGGGCTTAAAATAAGGCCATTTAACTGGGACTAATGTGATATCTTCTTTAAGTCTTCATTTACACAAGAAACGCCATTCTCAATAAGACCGAGAGGATAGCTTAAGTACAGTTACACGTCGTCTGCATACATTTAAGATGAGCAGTTCTCGGTTATAGGTGGAAGCTCATTAATGTAAATTGAAAACAATAGAGGTCCTAATATCGAACCTTGAGGGACGCCGGTAATATTTGGAAGAAAGTCGGATAATTTAGCACCAACTTGCGCTCCTTGCTTTCTATTAGTAAGGCAGGAATAAAGTAACTTTATGGCACCAGCTGAGAAGTCATATCGTTGAATAAGCTTTTTGCATAAAATATTATGAATAACTATGTCAAAAGACTTCGAGAAGTCAAGCAATACCAGAAAAGTTACTTTATCCCTGCCCAACGCCTGTCTAATATCGTTTGTGATACTTAACAAGGCTATGATACAACTGTGCTTTTCACGAAATCCAGATTATTTTGGGGTGAGCCTAACTATTCGCAGTTAGGTAAGCACTAATTTGTTTTTGAAGAACCCTTTGAAACACTTTCGAGAAAAAGTGCAAAATTGAAATGGGTCTAAATTCACCCCCTTTAGTGTTTTTTGGAAGAGCTACGATCTTAGCTAGATTCCATAGATCCGGATACTCCGCTGTCTTCAAAATTGTATAGAACAAATAGGTTATGTGTGGCAGTACAATGGGCAAAATAATTTTTAAAAACGAGGGATGAATTTTGGCCAGACCCACAGAATTTGACTTTATAGAAAGCACACCTTCCACAACATCGGCATGATCTACCGCTCGAAAACCAGAATTGTCCGATTGATCCGCAAACGAAAAGGAAGCTTCTGAAGTACTCAATTTTTGCTTTAGAGTATTACCATCAACATGCCTTAGATGCGTAAGTTATTTTACAACTGACGCCCACTTAAAGACGTATTAAGCTGGTTATAGTACATTTGAGATTTGACTTTACGTATTTCCCTGACAATTTTATTGCGAAATGAAGAAGACAATTGAGTAGTAAGGCCCTATTCTGAACAACTAAGGAGATTCTAAGATGATCCCAGTGCTACTTTATGATGCTGAAGCATTAACTCTATCGAAATCGGATGAAGATATCCTCCGTTTCCAGAGTAAAAATCTTCGCATCCATCACCTCAGATAGGACATCAATGTTCTGTCCTGCAGAGTATTTTAGCCGGAATAATAACACAATGGAGGAATTAATGCGCTCAAATAAAAGCGGACTTCAACTGGAGGGCGCAACTGGAAGCAATTAGCTAAGGATCGAGTTTACTGGGGTGTTTGTTATTTGAAGCCCATATTCACGCCGAACTGTAGCGCCGCCTCAGTACGTAAGTATAGTTACATAAAAAATAGATATAATGAAGTTTGAATAATATAAAATCAAGTATGGCTCTAAACTGCTGTCTGCTGATTAGTAGACATTATTGCATTTTATGTTTGCAGATTGCTTGAAACACTTTATGTTATTAATTAACTGAAATAAAGCATCGAAGACTGAGACCACCACACTACTATTTTGGACGGCGTTTGCCAGTGATTACGAGTATTATAAATTAAATCATAATTAGTCAAATATTCATCATCTCCCATTTTTAGCCTAACAAATATTAAAGAACTAAAAATTAATTTATTTTAATGCTGGTGTTAACAACTTATTTGAGTGTATAGAAATATCTTTTTTTACCTATATAATCGGATCTTGTGCAATGCTTTTTCTTGTTACACCAGTTCAATAAATCCTGATCAGCATGATTTTTATTTTTGGACATAGGTGAGGTATGATCACTCGATCATAAGGTCACTGAAAAAAGATGAAGAAAGAGATAGAACAAACGACATACGATCTGTACAATTTATTTGCTCCATTAACAATTTGAATACCTATTGTATCTATACGAGTATGAACTTAAAATAATAAGATAAAGTCTTGTTACCTCGGTGACTGCGATCCAAGTGAGCGAGAATTGCCTGTACCATCGTACAAAAAGAAGTCATAAACATAATAGCACAGTTACATAGATCAATTGAGAGAATCTACATATATAGGGTCTATAACTTAAGAGGTTTGCTAAGAGATGGCGTAACATGCCATGCGTTGGAAAGTTACTGTCATTGTACGTCATTTCAGTATATATCATTCATTTGAAGCGTAAACAACAATAATTTTTTTTTCACTCAAATATGTCGAACTTTGTACCTGAAAAAGTGTTTTTGCGGGGAGTTCTTCCTCATTACTTTAATATGAAGAAAACTGCTGCCAAAAGTCATCTTATTTTGGTGGAAGCTTATGGTGAACATGCGCTAGCTGAGCGAACGTGCCAAAAGTGGTTTGCGCGATTTAAAAGTGGTGATGGAAGACGATGAACGTCTTGGGCAGCCAAAAAAGTTTGAAGATGAAGAACTGGAAGCATTACTCTATGAAGATTGTTGCCAAACACAATAAGAGCTCGCAGAATTTTTGGATGTCACTCAAGCAGCCATTTCAAAACGTTTAAAAGCAGCTGAATGTATTCAAAAGCAAGGAAATTGGGTTCCACATGAACTCAAGCCGAGATTGTCATTTTCCATCATGACAACGCTCGGCCCCACGTTGCTATTCCGGCTAAGAACTATTTGGAAAACAGTGGATGCTAAGTCTTACCCCACCCGCCTTATAGCCCAGACCTTGCCCCTTCTGACTACCATTTTTTCTGGGCGATGCAGAACGCCCTCACTGAAATACGGTTCACATCAGAGCGGAATATCAAAAATTGGCTTGATTCATTCTTGCCAGAAAGATGGGAAAAAGTCATAGCTTCAAATGGGCAATACTTTGAATAATACTATTGTACATGTTTTTTCTTAAATAAACGTTCAAATTTTGAAAAAAAAACCGCACGAATTAAATTACATACCCAATAATTTGATATCAGAATCAAATATTAAGAAATTGGTGTACAGTGATAATTTATAAAATGAATATGACTTCAGAGTATAACGAGAGAATTGCGATGAAAAATAAAAATTAACTTATTGAAGTTTACAAATGAAGTTAACCAAAGAAATGTAGCTGAGCTAAATAAATTAAATTAATGTTATCAAATAAACATTGACAATTAATGATGTGAGTCCGGAACATTCCGGCGCCCCTGAAACAAGGTTTCAGGACTAAGCAAGTAGTACTAACTTTGTTATAGATCGAGTGAAGGTACCCCGTGCAGTTTTTACTGTTGCCACTCGAACTTTTCAATCTACTCCCGATGCCACAGAGATTATTCTTCCAAGAGCCCATTGCATGGTAGGAAGATTCGGTTCCTTTATTACCATCAAGTCTACAGGAGAAAGATTTGTATTAGGTTGTTGCCATTTTTTGCGTTCTTGAAGCGTTGTAAAGTTTTCATGTGCCAGCGCCTCCATAATCCTTGTACCATACTTTGTAGGTGCAACCAATGTGTCAAACGGTGAAGTAGAATGGTTTCGAGGTTTTGTGTAAGTGGGTTCAAATCATCATCAGAGAGGCAACATAGAGGACGAGAATTAAGTATAGCTTCGGTTTGACTTAGCTATACTTAGAATGGTTGCTCCAATAATTCGTCGCAAATTGAACTTCATGGACCTTACTCCAGCCTCCTACAACCCACCAAAATGTGGGGCAGAAAGTGAAATAAAGTGCCAGGCGATATCTTCTCGGGCCAGTGTGGGTGATATATGTGATTAATTAGTATAACTTGCAAAAACAACGTTTTGTTCCTCTAAAATTTGTGCCATTGTCACTATAAAGATTGGCACATCTTTCCCGTCGTGACATAAATCTTCGAAGAGCAGCGAGGCAAGCATCAGTTATAAGGTCAGTTACCGCCTCCAAGTGTACAGCCTTTGTAGATATACACATGAAAAGTGCAACGTAGGCCTTTGTGAACTTTAGATTACGTTCACGAGACAGCCATCAACGGACCAGCATAGTCTACGCCAGAGTTGATGAATGGATGAGTTGGATGGACTCGTTCAGCTGATAACTCTCCCATTAACTGGTTGCTTCGTAAACGTTTTTGCATAAAACAAACCTTACACTGATGTACAACCTTGCATATGAGATTGCGACTACCAAGTTTCCATTGTCGTTGACGGACTATTGCGAACATCTCAGACACCTCTGTGTGTAGATTATTTAAATGGGTATCCTTAACTATAAGAAAAGAAATGTTAGTATTATTTAGGAGAATGATTGGATATTTGAGATTATATGATATTGTATATTTGCGTGTCTTAAACGTCCACCAACGCGAAGAAGTCCATCGGAGCCTATGAATGCAGAATATCGCAAAAGTTTTGATTTGTTCAGAAGCTGTCGATGTTTAGTAACTAAGAAGAACGTGTTTTTAATGTAGTTTTTCTTCGCGTGTAACTGTTTCGCATTCTAAAATCACTTAAGGGGTTGAACTTAGATTTTGGCCAATATTCTATTTCAACGCTAACCAAGTTGGGCCGATCCACTATTCTACCGACGACGCATCCGAAAAACCGTGTAGCTCGATACTGCTTGAGGACGAAAACACATTCCTACTAACTCGAATTTTTCCGAAATTAGATAGTTCATTTCTGTATTGAGTTCACTTTTCAGCCACCGTTGATGGCAAGGGATCAAACCAGCTTAGTCTTAGTTTTGGTTCCCAGAGCTCCTAAAATATTAATTTGAATGATACAACCGATGGAGCTGGGAACCCAAGAGGATCGAAAATACGGAAAATCTCTGATAGTAACATTTATCTTGTAGCATAGCTCATCGTGAGCAGAATCCCAAAACATGCATACAACCTTTACTGATTTTTCAGATCCTTCTAAATACTTACAATCTTTGCTTGAAAGTGTCGATAAAAGAGGCCAGCAGTTAGAGCTCCATTTTCGCAGCGTAAATTTGGCCTTTGAAAGTATTGCAACCAGTTCTGACCTAATTTCCAAAAGACCTTTAACTGAATCACTTCCGGTCATTACTTCGTCAACATATACATCTTTGAGAGGAATCTGAGATGCAACTGAGTATTCCGTACGATAATCATCAGCGAGCTGGTATAAGACGCGAATCGAGAGGAATAGAGCACACGCTCTGCCATATATGACTGTACAAAGCTAAAATTGTTGAATGTTATCTTCTGGATTCTCTCGCCAAACTATTTGTTGGAAATTAATGTGGTCATCGTCCAGACAAATCTGATGAAACATTTTTACCACGTCAGTAAAGAAATCATATCGATGTTGCCGAAATCTCAAGAAAACATCGGAAGATCTCTCTGAATAGGAGGTCCCTTTAACAATTCATCCTTGAGGGAATTACCAAATGAATCTGATGCAGATCCATCAAAAACCACACGCAATTTCGTTGTGGAACTATCCAATTTGAGCACGGCGCGGTGAGGAAGATACAACTGGTGAGGCGAAGTATTGTTTGGCTCGTTGGGGAGAATGCGTTTCATATGTCCCATGTCGAGATATTCGCGCATGAAGTTCGAATGCATTTGAAAAAGAACCGGCGTTCCATAGAATTATTTTTGTATAATACCGCGCGCGAGTTACGTAACCAATAATAGCAACGACAACAAAGAACCAACCAATGATGACAATAATAACAACAACAACAAAGAACCAACTAATGCAGACAATAATAACAACAACAACAAAGAACCAACTAATGCAGCCAATAATAACAACAACAACAAAGAACCTATCATCAAAACTTAACAAGAAACCAACCCAGCAATAGGACACCACCGGATCCTACTCAGCAACAGCATTTTAAAATTAAAAATTATAATTCCTCGAATTTGAAAATGTGAATTGCACAGGTGAAACTCTCCCATGCATTTTTGCAAACTAAGCGTCTGGCGACATCCGGCAGATAAGAGAGCTCACCTTTGCAAGTTAGGTGAACATTTATATAAATTCATTCTGTTTTTGTCATTCGGAGAAGTAAGATTAAAAAAAATTATATTTTTTTAAAACTCCCGCGTTTTCGCTCCCTTAACTGGCGCAGTCGTTAGTCCGGTTTAAATGTAGTTAAAGTATACGTATACGCATAGTTAATTCGGCGGTTTACCAAAATAAATAGTGTAGAACGTAAAACATTAATATGACCGGCAAGAACACAAATAAAAAAAAAATTCCAACGGTTAATTGGAAAAAATAAACAAATAATACACAAACTTCATTCCAACGGCTAATTGGAACAGAGAAAATATAAATAAACCTATTTCCAACGGTTAATTAGAAAAAAATATATTTATATAAATATATAAACATATTTATAACAACATAAAACCCAGCGGTTAAATGAAAAAATAGTTTTAGTATTGTAATAAGAACACACAAAAATCATTATCCCGAAGGTGAATCAATAAAATTCAGTGAAAAAAAAAGAAGACACCATCATCAAGTCATCAAGCCATCAAGGATGCTAATACTCTTGGGACTACTGTAAGTCAAAACTATTAAATATTTACCTCCCTTCCTTTTTAAATATATAAGAAAATCCGTTCCTTTTTCCCTTACACTAAACCTAAATGAACATTAAGCTTAACAACATTACATCCAATAAGTGAAGATCCAGAAGATATTGTGTTCGGTAGTAGAAGTCAGAGTACACCTCACTTAAATTTAGATTCGGTTAACAATATGACTTCCGTACCTAATAATAGTCACCCAGAAACGTCTGGCACAAACGCGAATTTACTACGACCAATTGATATATTTAGTTCCCTCCGAATACCCGATGTAATAAAAGATTTGCCCAAATTTGACGGCAACCCACGATTACTCTATGAGTTTTTAAACAATGTCGAAGAGATTTTAGTCTATGTGAGAAGTATTGATGGTACGCCATACTCAGCTATGTTGCTACGAGCCATTCGAAATAAAATAGAAGGGCCCGCTATGGAAGTGCTGAATATGTACGGCACACCACTTGACTGGGAATCAATAAAAAATCATCTAATACTACACTACTCAAACAAACGGACAGAGACAACTCTCATTCGTGACCTACATAACTTAAGACAAGGTTCTAAAACGGTAGAAGAATTCTATAGCACAGTTATAGAAATTCAAGCTACTCTTCTTAATAATATTTTAATACACGAAAAAGAACAAAATGTTATCCGCGCAAAACAAAACCTTTACGGCGAAATGTGTTTGAACGTTTTCCTAACAGGACTCAAAGATCCCATCGGCTCAGTAGTTCGAGCAATGAGACCAGAAAACCTTCAAACAGCCGTTTCTTTTTGTATTAAAGAGCAAAATATCCTCTATACTAGAGCAACATCTTACCAAAATACACAAATGCAAAAACCTTCAAAACACCAAAGACCTCAAAATCCTAACTCTAGAAACACACAACAGAATTTCCAAGTTGCAAATAACTTTCACCCATAACAAATGAGAAATCCTCAAAGTGGAGTGCCAAGTAACAACCCACACCTTTTTACTAATAATTTACCAATAGTGCGAACATTGCCACAACACAACTAACAACAAAACCATTTTAAAACTCCCAACAATCCCAAGTCCAACATTCAAAACCTCCTTTAAAACCTTCTCGTCTAGAACCCATGGACACCCTCACCACTAACTTACGCCTGACAATAATACCAAATAGATCACAAGTCAGCCAATTGCACTATGACCCCCGTGCTAGGTACACTATCCAAGAAGTACACAATTTAGGAACACATCCAAATTCAGAAATACCATCTAGCTATGAACCAAGTTTGGACCACTATTACGTCAACGAAAGTATCATTCAAGACAATAGCAATCCCCAAAACACAGAGACACAGCACGAAGATTTTACACAGGACAATAACTTATTAGACGACCAAAATGTTTACCTATTCGCCTCTCCAAACCAACAGGTTATATAGATATCAATAAACATGGACATAATCTATCATATATAAATATTTCATCACCTTTTGGCCGACCACTCAAGTTTTAAATTGATACAGGAGCTTCCTCCTCATTCCTTAACCCTAAGTTTAGCTACAACAACATTACAACAGTTCTTAGCAAATATGATTTAAATAAGCAAGTTACACTTCCAATTTTTATTGAATTCAATCAAACTGGTAATCTTAAATTTCTACTTTTCAAATTTCATCAATATTTCGACGGACTCTTAGGATTAGATGCTTTATCAAAACTTGGAGCTAAAATCGACCTCCAAAATAATATTTTAATAACTAATAACGCAACCATCCCTCTCCAATTTAAACCTAATTTTACCTCCGGAAAAATACTAATCCAATCAAAGTCCAAGCAGGTTGTTAAAGTCCCTACAGATAAACGTGACGGTGACATCTTCATTTCAGCAACCATAATAGAACCCCAATTATACACTCCAGAAGGGATTTACAAAGCCAATAACTGGTTCAGTTCAGTAGAAATTATAAACAATAATAATGAACCAAAAATTCTCCTTATCGAACAACCCCTCAAAGTAGAACAATTTGATCCCCACAAGATAATCGAAGTGAACAACTTCAACGTTGCCTATAACGAAGAAACAACAGATACTGATATTAACAATCTCATCCGATCCACACATCTGAATACAGAGGGAAAAAAGAATCTCTTTAAACTTTGCTCCTCGAACGACGACATTTTCTTCAAAGAAGGTCAACCCCTTTCTTTTTCCAATCAAGTAAAACATAAAATAATAACAAATGATGAAGCACCCGTTTACACGAAATCATACAGATATCCACATGTCCACAAAACAGAAGTCAAACAACAAATCGATAAAATGTTAGAGCAAAATATAATCCGACCGAGCTACTCACCTTGGAGCTCACCAGTTTGGGTAGTTCCTAAAAAATTAAATGCAAGTGGTAGAAAAAAATGGCGCTTAGTCATTGACTACCGAAAATTAAACGAGAAAACCGTATCCCACAGATATCCCATACCCAATATAAACGAGATACTAGATAAATTAGGAAAATGTTTATACTTTTCAACATTAGATCTCGCGAGCGGTTTTCATCGAATCGAAATGCATTCAAAATATATGGCTAAAACGGCTTTTACCGTAGAAGTTTGACACTACAAATTCTTAAGAATGCCTTTCGGGCTCAAAAATTCCCCGTCCACATTCCAACGCGTTATGGATAACGTGTTAAAAGATTTACAGGGTAAAATATGTCTACTTTATTTAGATGATATTATAATTTTTTCAACTTCACTTCAAGAGCATATGGAAAACTTGAAAAAAGTTTTCGACAAACTTCGTGAATCAAATCTAAAAGTCCAACTTAATAAGTCGGAATTTCTCCACAAAGAAATTTTATTTTTAGGACATATTGTCTCTACAGACGGTGTCAAACCAAACCCGGATAAAATCCGAGCAATAAAAGAATTTCCTATCCCTCGTACCCAAAAAGAGATAAAATCATTTCTTGGCCTTATTGGCTACTACCGCAAATTCATAAAAGATTTTGCAAAGCTTGTTAAACCCATGACCGAATGTTTGAAAAAAGGTAGAACCGTTAAACTGACTGAACAATACATTAGAACTTTTGCAGAATGTAAACACATACTGAATAATGACCCAATTTTGGCATATCCTGACTTTATGAAACAATTCATTTTGACAACAGATGCTAGCAATTTTGCTATTGGCGCTGTTCTTTCCCAAGGACACGTTGGAAACGACAAACCAATTTGTTACGCTAGTAGGACACTAACTGACAATGAAATTAACTATTCCACAAAAAGAAATTCCACGAAAAAGAATTGCTTGCCGTAGTCTGGGCAACGAAATACTTTCGCCCTTACCTATTTGGTAACAAATTCCAAATTATAACAGACCACAAGCCATTGACATGGCTCATGAGTCTAAAAGAACCCAATTCAAAACTCGTCAGATGGCGATTGAAATTTATAAGAAAGGCAATCTTAATACGAACGCTGATGCGCTAAGTCGTATTAAGATCAACACTCTCCCATTAATTCAGCAAGAGGAAATTAATAACCACGACAAAATAGTTCTAATTAGTTCTATTAAACTCCAACAATCCATTTATTAAACTTGAAGTTCCTTTTAAAAATAAACAACGCAGAACAATACAAAAACCACAATTCAATGAAGAAACATTAGTGGAAATTTTTAAACAATTCCTTCCGCCAAATAAAATTACAGCAATCTTTGCTGAAGACCACATTTTTCGCTTAGTTCAAGCAACTTACTCCAAACATTTTTCCAATAATAGATTCTTCAAACTTATAAGATGCATGAAAATCCTAACGGATATCACAAACAACAACGAACAAGATAAAATTATAAACGAATACCACATCAAAAATAACCACCGTAGAATTAATGAGACATTACTTCATCTGAAAAGGAATTACTTCTTTCCATTCATGGCTTCAAAAATAAAACAAACAATTAACAATTGCGAAAAGTGTCAAACCCTCAAGTACGACCGATCCCCACCTAAATCAATATTTATGACACCAGAAACTCCAGACAAAAACCCCTCGACATAATTCATATAGACATTTACACAATAAATCACAAAAATATTTTAAACAATCATTGATAAATTTTCAAAATTCGCAACAGCTTACACACTTTCCTCTCGTAATAGTATAACAATTGTAAAACATATTAAACATTTTCTAAGTTTACATGGTATCCCTAAAAAACTCGTCTGTGAAAAAGGTTCAGAATTCACAAGCAATCTCTTTAGAGAAATGTGCAATCAATATGAAATTACACCCCACTTCACTTCATTCCAATAATTCTCCAGCGAATTACCAGTAGAAAGGCTTCACTCGACGCTCACAGAAATCTATAGAATCATAGTCGCAAAAAGAAAAGAAAGTCACTTAGACCTCGATCATGATGAAATTCTTAATGAAACTATTACAACCTATAACAATTCCATACACTCAAGCACAAAATTAACCCCTTTTGAATTATTTTATGGAAGAACCAGTGATTTTAATAAAAATATTAGGTTTAATGACGAACACGACTTTCTTAGGAAACTCAATGAGTATAAAGAAATCCTTTACCCGCAAATTAAAAATAAATTAGAGTTAGATACAAATAAAAGAATTAAAAAATTAAACGAAAACAAGATATTATATTTAGAAAAGAATGTCGCAGGAATAAATTAAGCCCGCGCTTTACAAAACATATAGTTAAAAGCAACGAAAAAGTTACACTTTTAACAGACGAAAATAAAAAATTACATAAATCTAAGAGAAAAAAATAAAATAAAATAAAAAATAAAAGTAGAAATAAATAAATAAGGTAATATATTATAAAAAAAAAACTTTAATTTTTAGGTTGACAACGAATCTAATCGTTACCTCTTCACAAAAACTAGAGACGCAAGAATTAACAGACAGGAACAAAATAATTTCACTTAACATAGGCCCTGCACGACTTTTAAAAACGTACGACAATTTTATTCATATCATAGAACTTTAGATATATCGGAATAGCATTCAGAAAATAACTGACTCCCTAAAAGCCTTAGAAAAATTTTACAACTTAAAAGATTCAATAGACGTTACTTACTTACTTACTTAATAATATAGAAAATAAACTAGACTCCTTATATCCGAAAACAAGAAATAAAAGAGGTTTAATAAATGGTCTGGGCACTGTCATTAAATCAATAACTGGTAACATGGACGAAAATGACGCTCAAAACTTAAATAGGCAAATCGAAAACATTCATTCCCAAGAAAACAAACTTCAGAACAAAATAAACTCTCAGACGATGTTTAATAAAAACATGGTTCAAAGGTTCGAAAATATTACAAGCCACATAAACAAGCAGCAACATAATATTGCGAAAATGAGGAAATCCTGCTCCGCTCACAATATCTCAGTCAAATCAATTATAATAAAGATCTTTTAAATAATCATATTAACAATATTGCAGAATCAATAATATTGGCAAGATTAAATATAATTCCTAAATTTATCCTAAATAAAGAAGAACTGGAAAAAATCCAGGAATCATTTACAAAACAATCAATTCAAATTAGTTCATCCGAACATATATATGAATTACTTGGTCTGCAAGCTTATTACAATGATACCAAAATTATTTTCAATGTTCGAATACCTATCCTATCCCGTGAAATATACTCCCTTCTCCACATTATTCCATTACCTATTAACAAAACAAAAGAAATCGATATCCCAAAATATGTTCTTTACAATAACAAACACATTCAATACTTTGATGAAAAATGTCCCAAAGTAGAAGGCATATTCTTCTGTCAAGAATCAAAACAAAAATCAACCAATCAGGCATCATGTTTGCAAAAGCTTTTAAACAACCAACCAGGCCATTGCACAATTAACGATATTGGACCAATTTCAAAAATTTTACAACCAGAACCTAACTACATTCTCCTGATTCAAACACCGCCAACAGTAATAAAATCCAGTTGCAATATTGACCCATACACGATTTCAGGGACAATGCTGCTACATTACCAAAATTGTGAAGTCGAAATCAACGACATTACCTATAAAGATAATCCATCAATCTTTTGGGAAGAAATTCACTTGCTTTCAACTCCGCATCACACAGTCATTCTAAAAGTCACAATCAACAAACTAAACCCAGAAAAACTTTAAAATTTCAGCATCCAGAATGGAGTAGCATTCCAAATTTTACAAACAGACGTTACGGATACCAATCTCTACACATATAGTTCCCTTCTTACTCTTGGAGCAATTTTAACAATTTTAATGATTTACATATTATTACAGAAAGAATAAGAACGAAACAATAATTCTTCAAACTCCCGCTCCAGCCATATCACCAAAGCTTCTATGGCCATCGCTCTATCTAAGGGGGGAGGATTTACGTACCCAATAATAGCAACAACAACAAAGAACCAACCAATGATGACAATAATAACAACAACAACAAAGAACCAACTAATGCAGACAATGATAACAACAACAACAAAGAACCAACTAATGCAGCCAATAATAACAACAACAACAAAGAACCAATCATCAAAACTTAACAAGAAACCAACCCAGCAATAGGACACCACCGGATCCTACTCAGCAACAACATTTTAAAATTAAAACACAAATTGTAATTCCTAGAATTTGAAAATTTGAAAATGTGAACCGCACAGGTGAAACTCTACCATGCATTTTTGCAAATTAAGCGTCTGGCGACATCTGGCAGATAAGAGAGCTCACCTTTGCAAGTTAGGTGAACATTTATATAAATTCATTCTGTTTTCCTCATTCGGAGAAGTAAGATTAAATAAAATTATATTTTTTTAAAAATATAATTTCGATATATTTTTCCCAGAGGTGGTTGTCAAACTGGACGAGACGAACCAGTGCATTATCAACCAGTGGGTCTTAAATACGTGCTAGTTGTTAGTTTGTTACACTTAGCCCAGCCAGCAACCACTTCAACATCAGTGTTATGCCTTAATGTCAGAGTTGAAGCCGACGGGATTTTTATATACCTACATACAAATTCTATGAAAAGATTGTTTCAGAGAATTTCCTCTCACGGGATTCGAACCCGCGACCCTCTGATTGAGGAGTCTATGCATAAACCACTACACCACGGCCACCACCGTGTAAGCGAATGTAAGCGAGACACAGCCGCTGCTCTCTGCACCGAAGAATGGAAGTGAAGCCTTGAATATTAGGTTTACGATATAACGACTATTAGAAGAGCGAAAAAACGTTTAACGAAAATTAGATTCTGCAGGATCTTCGCTTTGATTTGCAACTGGAGTAAACTCTTCTAACTTCAAAAATTTCCGTAATAAGTCAAGATCGATTGTGGAATGGAGTGAGGATAACGACGAATTAGAAGTGGAATAATCGATAGGTATCTCCCCGCTATTACCCAGCCGAACGAAGTGTTTTGGTCGATTGGAGTTCCCTCTTGACCCCTAACTTGAATTTCGTGAAGAATATTCCACAGCTTATCTGCTCCTAACAAAACGTCTACTGGATGAGATATATCAAATGAAGGGTCGGCTAAGTCCATATCCCGAAGGTGTTTGTAAGAGGTTGCATCCAATGAACAAGTGGGTAAATTCGAAGTTAATTTGGGTAGAATAAACGCGTCGACGAAAAGACAAGTTAGATTGATTCGTGAATATAATTTAAGAGATACACAACCTCGCGTGTAGCTTGGTTTGTAGCAGATAGTCCAACGGCGGGAATACGAGCATGAGTTCTGGGTAAACTGAGTACTTGCGCGAATGATTCCATAACAAATGAATTTTGAGAGCCGAAGTCCAGGAGCACCCGGCAATCAACGAGAAATCCCTGATTGTTCTTCACTTTAGTCAGCAGGGATGGTAGAATTGTCTGACGACTACGAAACTGTTGAGGCTGAGAATGATCATTTACGATGCTAGTTGCAGTAAAAGCAGATGCATATTCTATTACATTTATGACTTCACGCGACCTTGAAATATTCATCGAGTACATTCTCCAAGTGTACCAACGAATGAAGTGAAGAGCAAGTGCGACATCGGAATGTGTAATTACATTTATTCGAAGCTAGTCCTGCTCTAAGACAAATAAAACAAAGAGCCTTGTCTTTCACAAGTCTTCTTCGCGAATTAACGGAACAAATTTTGGACATTGGCCTAAGATATGTTCATCACTACACATTGGGCAACGTGGTGTGCTATGAGAAGCTTCAGCCAGGTGTGCTCGAATCGTAGTTAAATTTTTTCCGCGAGAAGAAACTGAACGGTTTAGCGATTGACATGCTTCTAATGCATCACAACGACTTTGTAAAAACCCAACTAACTCTTGGATGGGGCAATCATCTGAAGATTTAACTTCCTTGGCTCATGCTTCCTTGCTATCCTCGTCGAGTTTTAGAAGCAATAGATAAATTAGCCAGGGTTCGGGGCTATTTACCTCTATTGCACTAAAAACTCTTCTAGTTTCATCTACTGTGTCAGAAATTTTCCGAAGTAATCTCACGCTGTTTAAAGTTATACTTGGAAGCGATAGAAAACATTCAATGTGTTAATTGACGATTAAATAGAAAACATTCAATGTGTTAATTGACGATTAAATAAGACCGGGGGGGATCGCTTTGTTACAATTAATAAAAAAAAAACATAACTGACAACTTAGAGTATCCATCAAGCGATAGATAAAGGCGAGTGGTCCACTCACACAATAGCGGATCCAGTATACGACGTGATTAAATCAGCCGGTGAGGCAATAATTTCAGACCAGCCAGCTACTCTCTGAAGGGGCAGTAAAAAGAAGGAGGAAGCTAAGGCCAACTCTAAGAAACTATTAAACGCCTTTTTCTATCAGCTTCAACCGAAAATCTGCCAGTTGAAGCTAGAAGAGGGGCGAAAACTTCAACTACAGTTGCTAGAAAAAAGGACATACCTGCGGACGCTGAATACCCGTACGTTTCCGACGGAGGTGAGGGTCATTACATGGGTGCCCACAATAACACGACCTGGAAAATCGAGTCTTTGTGCACAATTTCTATCTTCGAAATGAAATAGCGAACTGGCAATTCGAGAGCTCGGGTTTCACCCAGCTCGGTGACGAGAATATGGCAAATAATGTCATCGCCGACGATAGGGTAATACCCCCGTTCATTTCGAAGGAAGAGCTCCAAACGATCTTTGAATCACTTAAAAGAAATCAGTGGAAAACGATGAAATACCGAACATTGTGCTTCAACATCTTCCACCAGAAGCGGTGGACATTTATACCACTCTGTTAAAGAATTATTATCCAGCGCATTTGAAAATTGCAGTATAAGGATACAAGGATAAAGACACATCCAATCCGGCGAATCTCCGGTCGATCAGTGTTCTTCCAAACGTCAGTAAGGTTTTAAAAAAGGTGATTAATAGAGTCCTGATTAAGTGAGTTGAGGACAAACATATAGTCCCGGATAATCAATTCGGTTTCAAGGCGGAACATGATATTATTCATGCCGCGTCTAATCTGGTATCTGATATCCAATGGAACAAAGGCAAGAACCAGTGCACTGGTGCCTGCCTAATTGACTTAGAAAAAGTCTTTGATATCGTATGGTAAGATATCATTCTCTATATTCTTTTCAATATGCTCACAGATAGACAGTTCATCGCGAAAAATGGCGATGTGACTTCTGCTAGTACAAAATCAACTTTCAGAAGTCGAAAACCATTCTGTTTAGGACGCCTTTGTCTTCGGCCTCTAGAGATATCAGAAATAACTGGCAAAAGTTCTCTATCGTCGGACAACATGGACAGCCACTTGTTGAAGGAGAGGAAGCTCCTTCGACGAATTCCTCCAATACAATATAACTTCACCAGGAACCAAGGTAGGTATTATGTAGATTTAAGAAAAATAATTAAAAAATAAAAAAAAAAATACAAAAAATTATAAAAAGACAAAGAGGTGGGTAACAGCTCCTCTAAAAACAGGGAACAAACGGACGTTCTGACCCCCTCCTCCCGTTGAAGCCCCGTGATGCGACACACCCAGAAATGGCCGCGAGTTCAACCTAAATACTGATTGTTTGCTAAAAAGAAAAGAAGATCTGTAAGAATTCCCTACCTTTACAAAATAAAACATAAATAATTTGTAAAGGAAAGCTCACAATTGCCCGCGGTCATTTTCTACCCCTATATCTGCAAGAAGGCTTACGGTCCCCCTATCATGTACCCTAAATGGGTTTCTAAAATAGTTTTCTTCCTATTCCGCGGTCTTAAATTTTAGCTCCTAACGCTTTAGCTTTGGTTTCGGGTCAGAGATTTGGCTTGAACCAAAGCAAGCTCTTAGATCAAAAAACAAACATAACCCACAAAAACGACCCACAAACATCGACAAGTGTGATTGTCGGGGATTTAAGATAAGGCTGTTAGAGCTCTGGATGTGATTTCCTTTAATCTAACAACTGAATTGGCAGAACCCCATGTGTGAGTGTTCATGTGTGAATGAATGTGTGAGTGGTGGTGGTGGCCAAAATGCACGGTAAGCTTATTCGATAACTTATCGTCGTAGCGGCAAAAGCCCACAAAAAAAAAATACAAGAAAATATAACAAAAACCAACACCAGTCGTACAAGAGACAACAAAAAAACGAGTACTAGAAAAATGGAAACAAAAGATAACCACAAGAACGAAAACAAGAACAAAACACGAACAGCCTAATCAAGAAAAAAATCAAATTGAGGACGGGAAACACACCAGCGAAAGAAAAGGCAATAACACCAGGAATAATTTACCAAACCCAGGACGAACCGAACGGCGATTGCGGCGTAGACGTTCACCCCCCCCCCCCCCCCCCCCCCCCGACCGACAGAAACCCCCTTAAAGAGAGCGACCCCGTATAAGCAGGAAAGCCCTTAAAAAGATAAGTGCCCCTTTGCATTATTTTTATTGGTAAAGATACGAATTGGTATTGCGAGTTCGTCGGTTTAAGGTTCCGTAAGCCTTCTTCCCGTTTTGTCTATTTTACCGTACATGAGACGTTTAATTGGTTTGTTAACGTGCGCGACCCCTTGGAGTTTAATGTTTCCGACAACGCGGAATTGTGGGCCTCCCGTTAGCCAAATCATTGAAGTACCTAATAATATTTTAAAGGGAAGTTGTCTCGTGTATTAAATAAAATACACCCGTTAATTCCCCATCAGGGAAAAGATAATTTGTGCGTTTTCCTTGGTCATTTGTTTTCCCTATCGCGCCTATCTTTTGTTTAAATATCGATCTCTTTTGGCTTGGGCGATCATCAAACCCCCCTTGCTGCCGGTGTGAGCAGCCGATGTGAGCAGCCGGTGTGAGCAGCCGGTGTGAGCAGCCGGTGTGAGCAGCCGGTGTGAGCAGCCGGTGTGAGCAGCCGGTGTGAGCAGCCGGTGTGAGCAGCCGGTGTGAGCAGCCGGTGTGAGCAGCCGGTGTGAGCAGCCGGTGTAATCAGCTGGTCGTCTTTTCCTTTTTTTAAATTTAAATCTTCCGCTCCGGGTTTTGCGACAGGGGTAATTCATCAAACAAAAAAATAAATTGTATAATATTTTCAATACAATAAAGTAGCATAGGTAGCTTAAGTAGGATAAGTTTTATTTTATACGCAGATAGTTTGTAAGTTTTAGTTTTGAATTTTTATAAAAAAAATACATATATGGTACTTAGTTTTCTCACGTAACAGAAATTGTTTTCTTAGTTTTACTTTGTATATATATAAAAAAAAGCATAAATATTACATAGTTTAAGAATTAGGTTTAACTTAGAGTGCCCGTATTGGCCCCATAAGTTAGAATAAGATAATATTAAGTTAATTAAGCTAATTTTTAAGCATTTCTAGCATGTAAGAATTAATAATTTCACTTAATAAAAATGCATTTAAAATAAAATAAAAAAACAAATATGACCGATCATACCATTGTTCGAGCTGATCCCATGCCTCAAAATAATTGGCATCGGAAACCGTTAAGTGACGAACCGAATTTGCTGCTTCATCGTGAAGAAAGGATTTAAGATACCGACATTTCTGAGTTGTTAAATTTAGTTTTTGATCGATAGATGTCAGGAACAGATCTCTAAAACATGGCCACTCTTTGAAGTCACCAGAGAAGATAGAAATTTTTGGGTTAACGAAACCAAAGGTGATTGTGTAGTGTTAGATAACGTCTCTAAAAATGATGCTTGTTGACTTAGAAGCTTTTCTACGATTAAATTTTTTTTTTATTTTCAGTCTCCAAGGAAACCGACCGCGCACCAATAACTTGGTTAACTTTGATTGTGCCACAAAATACTTTGTTTCATACTCACATAAATTGTCGTTTGAATCACCGTACTTAGGTTCGTCTACAAAATCAAATAACTTATCTTGAAGCCTTTTTAGATCTGTCCACGCGTCCTCAAATGTCCTTATCGAAGTTCTAATAATTTGATATCAAAACCTTCATCAATTTTGTCCACGAAATTTACCGACCGAGTCACTATTGCTTTCAAAATACCAATTTTTTTCTTTAGTGCATTCATTCTGCTTGTAACAATAATTGCACTGCGATTGTTCTTTAAATGTTAAGTATTTAGCAGAAGGAAAAATTCACGTGTTTTTTAGTTTTTTAGTTTATCTATAAAATATTTAGTCAAATCCTAATATTGAATAAGATGAAAGTTATCAATGGTCGATAGTGAAAGGGGACAGAGCGAGACAGAGGAGTTTATGGGATCAGTGGTGAAAATGAGGTCTAATTGCCTACCCATATAGTTGCGGACGCCACTAACTTGGCATAAGCTAGAGTCTGTGAGCTTGTCTAAGAAGAGACATTCTTTACTCGAGGAAGGCTTAGCGTTAAAAAAAGATTCGTCAACAGATTCAGTCCAGTGCAGCTGGGGTAGATTAAAATCTCCGAATACAATGATATCACCGAGAGGATCAGATAAGTTAATTATTTGATCAATTGCATCGATGGCGTGTTGGTAGCACTCGATTGGTTGTGCGGGTGGGATGTAAAAACACATAACGTACAGGGACCTACAGGAGAGAGTTATCTTTATTGAAACGTAGTCAATCTTAGAAGAAGTAGAAACAGCGATTGGTGAAGAGTTTAGGTCATTGCGGACGGCAAATAGGACACCTCGACAGGGAGAGTCATCATTTGGACGAGTCAGATCGTCATCTCGAAAAATATTGAAACTAGGGGGAAATAATTCCTGATTCTTTATGTCAGGAATTAGATTAGTTTCGGTCAGAGCGTAGACCTCAAATGGGAGAGCGTAAGATTGGCGCAAGACGGCACGGGTCTAGATCGCAGTCCTCTAACGTTTTGATAGTAGAACGTAAGAGGAAGGTTATTTCGAGAGGGCGTAGGAGTGGATGGTCGAAACACGTTAGGGACGAAAAAATTTGTCGTTGTCAGCTCTGCTCAGTTGGAGGTGTGAGATCCTTTTTGAGTGCACATAGTTACCGAAAGCAGCAAGGTCGTCTGAGACTTTTTGGGGAGACATTGAAAATCTCGTGGAACTTAATATATAAGTTCCTCAGACTTGTAAGGTCAGTAGGGAGACCTTCCTTCTGTATGGAGACCATGACGCTTGTTTTGGTTTTTCCCTCATAACAAACTGTGTCTGATTTGTCATGCAGATATGCTAGAAGGAGACGTATATTCTCGTACGTCTTTTTTTTTCTCTAAGCCTAGAAAGTGCATAACGACATTCTGTTGTGTCAAAAGTTTGTTGAGTTATTTTACCAACAGGTGGCAGAAGGCGGTCAAAAAGGGGGCGAGTGGACGGAGATGTTATTAATAAAGCAGCGGTAATTGAAGGGGCTTTAGACACATTTGCAGATGAGGGATTTATAATATGAGAACTAATGAAATTGGGATATTTAGCTCCGGTTTTAAGATCAAAATTAAGGAAAAAAGAGATAGTTGGGGCATGTGCAGAGGGGTTAGATATTTCAGAGGAGTTAGTGTGAGCGGTTGGTGTTAAATTGAAAGAGACGCATTGACGCGGGAGCTTGGGTGGAACGGAGGCTGCAGGTGCAATATAATTGGAGGACTGATGAAGTCGGTTCGGAATGTGAGTGGGAGGGGTGAAATTGGTGAAGATGTTAGTTTTAAATATCCAATTAGTGTCAGATTTGGAACGGGAGCTGGAAACGGTTTTCGGTGTAGAGTCAGGTTTAGGACGGTTTGGTACGGGTTTCGGTATTTTATTAGAGTCCGGTTTGGGACGGGAGTTGGAATCGGGATTAGGTAAGAATTAGAATTAAGCTTCTTTTTATCCTGTTTCTTGGTAGGTGTGTCAATCCATTTAAAGATGCGCATCTTTCCAACGTTGAAATTAGCACCAGCAGGGTTCTTAAATAACCATTCGTATCTAGTATCTAGTATCTAGTAGGTAGGTCGAGTTTAAAGCTTCGATTACCTTTGTGGTGAGATGGCAGGAACATTTCACAATTGCTGATGGTGATGCCTTATTTGTCCACGAAGAACTTCGTGGTCCAAGAAATATCAACGCTTACGGGGGTGCCTTTGATGAAAAATGTACTCCTATCGGCTTCGATTTCATCCAGTCTACGCCTCCATTCGGAAGGTGTCCATGTTGTACCAAAATGTTTGATGAGCTTGCGTGGGGCGGCAACGGGAGGAGTAACAGTTTCGGTCTCTTGGTTTGAAGGGGCAGCGGGAGAATTTGTAGATTTATTTAACCGTTGTGGACGAGAAGGTGGGTCGATTTCGGTTTCCAGTAATTCAGCCAAAATTGATGTATTGTAGTGGACATTCTGGTGGTGTTGTGTGTGGATTGGTAAATTGTCAATTTTGTTGCTTACCGTTTCGATATGATTCTCGATATCGAAAATGGTTGATTGTGCTGCAGCCAGATCGTCACCAACACCGTTGATTCTCTCAAAGATTACTTTGAGCATTAAAGATGGTTGTTCCTTTGAGGTGGATTGAAAATGAGTCTCAAGATCTTCACGCAGGCTGTTTATTGATTCGCACAGTTTTAGGTTAGAGATGTTTTGGGCGGAACAAACTGCTTTGAGATCATTGATCGCAGTATTCATCTCGACCAGACTTGCAGATTGTTTTTCGATGTTGGTGAGCTTGGACTTAATTACATCGGTTGAGGACAGAACCGAGTTGCCTAATTCATCAGCGTAACTGACACTACTTTCTAAATTGGACTGATTCGTCGTAATCATTTTTGTGAGACTTTTTTGGAAAGAGCCATTAGATTCACTGAGGCACTTTATAGCAAGCAACACGTGCGAAAGCGAGATGATCCTGCACTCATCACAAAAGAATAGGAGGTTGTCAGAGAACTCTTTGATGAATACGGTATTCCTTTTATTTAATCCGACACAAATTGCATGGAATGATTTTCCACAGATTCCCTTACAAGTAACAAAGTCAGCATTGAGATCAAAGATTGGGCAGTTAGTGATTCCGCAAGACATGGCAATTTTAACAAAAGTACAATAAACGAAAAGGGTAAGGAAAAAAAAAATCGGAAAATTGGTCAACACTTGGGGTAATGCACTAAATATATGCGGAACCGATATCAGAAGTGGCAATGCGACAGTTTTGAGCACGAAAAATTGAGGTTAGTCAAAAAAAAAAAAAAAAAAAAACCAAAGATACAATCAGCACTTGGGGTAATGTCGTGAAACTGATAGCAGAAGTAGAGATATGGAAGGGGAAGAAATAAATTATATATAAATGTTTAATGCGGAGCAAAACGAAAACACGTCCGAACTCGGCGAGCAGTACTTAACACAGTATTGTGGTAACTTTTCGGCCCATAAGCACTTTTACGGCTGAATATCCAAGTTTTGGAATTAGTTGAAGTATTCCTATATTCTTCGATTTTCCTAATTTTTGTAATTCAGCTAATACTTGAATGAGGGCTTAACACAACACACTCACACTGTTTTGCAAAGTGCACTCTCACTTAAACGTAAAAAAAAGGAGTTCATAGACCACCGCGGAGTTTAGACGTGTTTCGTCTTGTGAGTAAGTTTTAAAATCAATAAAACAGACATTTAAAAAGTTTCATATGGACTGCAATTATCGCAGTGACAGTGCATTAGTGACATAGGTCGTGGGTTCGATTAGAGGAGCGGCAACTTTTCTTTTCTCTCTCTTTCCATTCCTTAGTTAAAAATAAAAATAAAAATTAATAAAATAGTGCGTAAACAACGCAATGCATTGTGGAAAGCGTTCCGTTAAACGAATAGCGGGACCAGCTTCAAAGTCAGACGATGTATCAGTGGTTCAAGTGAACAAGGAATAGTGGTCGAACCAAAGATGAAGAGGAGGAGGAAGCTGAAGTCTTCTCCGAGCCTAATGAAGCGCCCTTCCCTGTCAGCTTCAATAGAAAATCTGCCTGGCGAAACGAGGGAAGAGGCGCCAACAACGGCAATGGCAACAGCACAGCAGCAAACGAGGCAAAAACCACTCAAGGATCGTTTCCCATAAGTGTCTGATGGTAGAGAAGTCCAATATATGGAGGAGGATAATATGTTTGCATCTCTGGCGGCCTCTGAGTCAGATGACGAAGAGGAGGAGGCAGAACAAATAAATGAAAATATTAAGCAGTTTCAGCAAAGAGTGCTAGCTATTAAGGCTAAACAAATAGCAAGAGGGAGAAGAAGCAGCTTGGAGAACTTCTCGTTTCCAAACAGCCACCACAACAGCAACAACTATCAGCAAAATTAACAATACACATAACGAAACAGAAGCAGCAGAAACAACAGCAGCAGCAGAAACAGCAACAGCTGCAAAAACAACAACAGCTGAAACCACAGCAGCTGAAAAAATAGCAACAACAGCAACAACAACAACGGAAGCAGCAGCAGAAAAAGCAGGAGAAGGTGCCTCCTATCAACACCTCTAAATTAGAGGTAAAAGCAACTAAGGACCTGTGTAAGCTGGTCATTGGTAATAATTTTAATATTAAGAGATTGGGGAACGATCGCCATGCCATCCATTGTATGTGCTCCTAAAAGAAACGATGACGGAGCACTACTCATTCACACCGAAGTGTAAAAAGCGGCAATCGATGCTGATGAAGGGGCTGGAATTGTCTTCAGATCCTGGGAAGATCCTGGCACTGCTTAAAGAGAAGGAGTGCGAAGGACTCAAGTTTGTGGAGGTTAAGCAATTATCACAGCTAGAGCCAGACGGGAGAAACTGAGTCTACCGTTCTTCGTGGTGCAGCTCAGTCCCGAAAGCCGTCTGGATAGTTCAAGGAGTATCAATGTACTGGACTACGAAGTGGTTCACTGGGAAAAATTAAAAAGGAGCGAAGGCGTTATACAATGCATTCGCTGCAAGAGGTTCGAGCACAGCCAAATGCAACATCGATATGTAAAGTGCCCAAAGAACCATAATTCCAAGGAGTGTGCCAGGGTAGGGACGGAGCATCCGATAGGACGCAGCTCTTATGCGTGTTATGTGGGAACGTCGGACACACCGCAAACTATCGAGATTGTCCTAAGTTCGCTGATATAAAAAAAACAAAACTGGCTCGGCAGCAGAAGGTGTAGGTCAAACCTTTACCTGCTAGGTTTCAAACACCAGCCGTCACGGCCCAAATTTCCTACGCCAAGTAAGGGGGCTATGGTACAACAAGCGACTATTGCTTTTCCGACGCCAGTGCCGAGAACAATGGAAGCTGCACTTAACATGATGGCCATCTTGCTCGGAATCCAAGATCAGATGGCTCAGCTGCAACAGCAGGTACAAGAACAGGCCAGATCTACGTGCTGCTGCCAGGCTTAGCGTAACACATATCGGTACGCACATGGTGGACTTGCGGTGAATGTTAATTCACTGATTAGGATCGAACGAAGAGCAGCGATGTTTAAATTGCTACAAAACCAAACTCCTGATGTGCTTTTCGCTAGCGAAACTAAGCTAACCGATAAGCACAAACTGGAGTACAATAATTATATTGTTAGAAGTAACTGGCCCAGATCCAAACGTGGATGACAGCGACCCTTGCACGGTCTTAGCACGGAAATTACAATTCCCAACGAAGTTGCGGAATTGGAGGAGTTTGTCCAAAAATGTTCTTACAACTACAGTAAGACTCGATGAACATGCTTCTCGGCAACCTTGACAAGAGCACTCTCCTCGAACACTCTCCACCCACCATCCAATGGGAATGTGTCAAACGAGAGTTATGGAAGCAAATGCCAGTGTGTTTAAAAAAAAACTTTATTTTCTTAAACTTCCATTTAAAAACTAATAACATATCGTTTGTTACCTATGCTTGACAAGTTACACTTTTGCAAACGTAATCATATTTTGGTGGGAAAAGAATTTGTCTGTGTTGGCTTGATACTTGATTCCAAGCGCATGTGCTGATCGTGCACTATTGATTGCAAAGTGTGCATATGGGGTATGCGTGATCATTCACCTAAGTAAACAGACCGGTAATGCATACTTGCATGGTGGGATTGGGAAGATGGCGAAGTAACGGAAAAAAGGGAGAAGTGGCGGATTCTGCCATTCAATGCCAATATCATTGGTTAGATTGGAAAGAGGAGGTACGGAGACTAACGGGATTAAAAGGTAGTGGTCTCTGAGACGTAACTCCTCCCCACATACGATTCCGCTCCGAAGAATCAATGTTTTGAACTTTTATTTTAACATTTGTGTGATCTTTATTTTTCCTGTTAAAAATAATGATTACGAGTGATAAGACATATTGTTACAGAGTTTGCATATTCATAAATTGTTTTTCTGTTTTTTAATGCATTTTAATGTATTAGAACATGGGCTGCCGTTTTTAAGAGAAGGCACCACTTGCATTAAATCCATACCATTTTCAGTTAGATACGTGTATAAATTTGACAGCTGTCGGACGATTAGTTCTAAAGATATAGCGTTGTGAGTGAAGCAATTTTTGTTATTGTGAAATAAATGGATTTAAAGCAATTTCGTGTGTTGAAATTGTTGAAAAATGCAGCCGATGCAAAGAAATTGCTTGATAAGTGTTACCCAGACTCTGCCCCAGCCGAACGAACCATTCGCAAGCGGATTGAAAATTTTAAAAGTGGTCATACAAGCACCGAAGATGATGCACGCAGTGGACGTCCAAAAGAGGCTGTTTCAGATGAAAACTTCAAAAAAGTCCATAAAATGATTACGAATGACCGTAAAGTGAAGTTGATCGAGATAGCTGAGGCTCTGAAGATATCAAAAAAACGTGTTGGATATATCATACACTAATATTTAGACATGCGAAAGCTCTGTTCAAAGTGAGTGCCGCGTTTGCTCACAGTCGACCAAAAACAACAAAGTGTTAATGATTCAGAGGAGTGTTTAAAGGTGTTCAACCGCAATAAAGCCGAATTTTTGCGTCGGTATGTGACAATGGATGAAACTTGGCTCCATTACTTCACACCAGAGTCAAGTCGGCAGTCAGAGGCCTATTTTGAGGGTAATTCGAAATCGTACTACAAAACTGATATCGAAATCGTTTCAATCAGTGTATTGCCCTCGAAGGCAACTATATTGATAAATAAAGTTGAATTTTGCAAAAATTTTGTGTTTTATTATAAAACGACACTGACTTTTCAGGCCATGTATTATTAATTTTCTGTTTTCTACATTTTTTATATGTAATACTTGCGTGGAAACGTTTCCTGCAATATTTTCAATTGTTACATTATTAAAATTTGGTATAGTAAAATTATCATACTTAATGCTATTTATTTCAATTTCACAATTTTCAAATTGTATTATATTATGGCCTATGAGACTTGTGCTAAATTTATGACAATTATGTTTTAAGTATGTATATGGAATATTTTTGGTTATTATAATATTATTACTTAACTGTTTAATTGCTACTTCTTTGCTTTCCTTAAAGCTACATGACGCATTTTGTTTAAACAAATTTGAAATACAACTATCTTTTATTGGTTTTAAATTCTTAATATGAATTGTTCCATCTACACCTTGATAATTATTCTCATTATTTGTTATAAATGTGTTGAAAGGCGTAATAAGTTCTAAGTTATTTTTGTTTTGTATTGTTTCTATTATTATTCTGTAAAATTTTTCATTTGAGTATTGGGGTATCATTACAACGAATATTATTTCACTATCATATACTATAACGGAACTCTTTATATTTGTTAATTTCACAATTGTTATATTAAATTTCCTAATTTCTTCTGGCAGTAATAGATCTCTTCCTAAAATTCCTATTTGACTTGCCAGCAAATTTTCTTTGACTTTTCCTACCTGTTCCTTTAAGAGCTGTATGTCATATTGTATTTGGAATACCTGCTGCATATGTGCAATTTCTGAGAACTCTCTGTTGATTGCATTTCCTATATTTTGTAACTGTCCTTTTATTTCTAATTGCTGTCTGTTGTTATGTCTTGTAATGTTTTCTATAGCTTCATCGAAATGATAATTAATGTTGATTTGTTTATTTAGTCCATTAATTAAGTTATGACTACTTCTTTCGTTGACTTCTAGATTTTTTCTTATTTCCTGTTCGTCGTCATAGTTCCTGTTCCTACCAGGTATTTTAAACCTTTTCGACAATATTGACTAATCCCCTTTTGACTTTATACCTATTTTTATACGAAATGTTTTCTATCTCCTGTACCAAAAGTTTAAAACTATGCATTAAGGTCGGGTACTCATTTTTATTATTTAATTTGTTGATGTTGTGTTCAGTAATGTCTAACTTCTCAGTCCATGATGTTAGATTAACACAGTGACGTAGTTTCGTGTAGCCTTTTATTAATTGAAGCTGTTCGTCTCTTATTGTCACGAATCCTTGTCCATTTCTTAAGTCTCGTACGTCAATTTTCTGTCCATGTATGGTAATCATTATAATGTAAATTAAAAATATTTTCTGAAATATTAAATATATTGTTATTTTAATCTGAATTTTCGTATTTGTGTTTTTCAAATTTGCGTTTAATTTGCGTCATGTAAAACTTACTACATTTTTCATCTATAACGTTGTCTTTATCTAAAATATCTAGGTCTGTTTTCTTATGTATTGGTTTAAGTTTACTCCTATCTCTATTTTTTAAATTTATATGTTCCTGACTATCTGTAAAATCTATATCGTTTCTATTTGTATTATGTTTTTCAATGTATTTTTCTTTATTCTTCTTAACTATTTCTATAATTTTACCATAATCATCGCTAGAAAGCGATGGGAAAGTCAATTAATCTTTGTTTAGTTGTTGAATGTATTGTTCTATTGTAAATTGTTACGGCTTTTAACACCTTGTTGCGTAACGTGTCCTTGTTGCTTACGTCAGCTGTAAATGTACGAATATGTTCATTCAATGTAGAATGAAACCTTTCTATGTCGGAATTTCCGGTTTTATTATAAGGTGTAGTAATATGTAGCTCGACGTCATTCTCGTTTAAAAATTCTTTTATTAAGATTGAAGAGAAACCACTCTCACCGTCCGAGGAATTCCCAGGGAAGCAAATCTACATTGTAAGGTTTTCAGGAGGGTCATCCATGTACGATGTTTTATTTCCTGAACTGTTACGTGTTTCGTGAATTTATCAATCATCGTAACGGGTATTAAGTTAATATTTGCATACCAGATATCGATATGTAGAATCTGGTTTGGTTTTTCTGAGGTAGCAGCTAATTTTGGAGAGGTTTTATTTGGAAGTCGTTCGTATTTGGCTTTATTACATATCTCAGAATTGTTTATAAATCTCTGTATTTTATCATTGAGATTTGGAGCGTAATATATGTCTTTGATTTCCGCATATGTTTCGTTAATGCCTCTATGGTTCAAAAGCTTATGTGTGTTTATAATTACTTTAGCTAGTTTTTCCTCGTCAGTAATGTCGCCTAGAAATTGACTGCATTTTATTGTTTTAAGTAATCGATTTTTATTGAAATATTTGATATATGTGTCCTGAAACTTTGCAAATAAATGGTCGTAATTTGAAAATAAAGCTACTATTCCTTTAGGTGAAATACATTTTTTCAAAATATCTAAAACGTAATTTTCTTTGAATTCTTTTAATTCTATAACAAGACTTCTTTTGCAAAATTCTGTATATATTTTACGTGTATTTAACGAGACTGAGTTATTTGATTTGATTTGAGATTTGCAAATATTAACTGGCGTATCGGCAATCGGGATGTACTCGCTAGTATCTTCGTTAGCACTATGGATTGTGGCTATGACAGATAGGCCGTCGAGATTTATGTTTTCCGCACTTGTGGTTCTGTTGACCGTGTTAAGGTTTTCCAAATTCGTTACATTTTCGCTGTAATGAATTCCTATCCTTGACAAATTCTCCTCATTTGATTTTCCACCTTTGAAGCTTAGCGTTTGGTTCCTTCAATGAACTGAGCCAGACTAATGGTCGGTGGTCTGTTCTTATGGTAAACTTCCTGCCATAGAGATAAGGTCTAAAATATTTTGTGGCCCATACAATCGCCAACGATTCCTTTTCTATGGTGGAGTACCTAGTCTCATAATCATTTAATGTACGGCTAGCGTAGCTTACTGGATGGTTTTCTTGTGTCAGGACGGCTCCCAAAGCATGGTTGGATGCATCTGTTGTAAGTGTAAATTTTTTGTTAAAATTTGGGTATTTCAGGATGGGATCTGATGTTATTAGTGCTTTCAAATTTTCAAATTTCTCAATATATTCGGGACTATTCACATCTATTTTTGCGTCTTTTCTTAGGAAAGCTGTCATAGGTTTTGCCACCTTTGAATAATCCCTAATGAACTTTCTGCAGTACCCAGTAATGCCTAAAAAGGATTTGATTTGTTTCGTTGTTTTTGGGATTGTTTAGTTTTTTTATTAGGGTTCGGTTTATTGCCTTTGGTTGTTACTATATGGCCTAAAAATTCAGTCTCTTTTATCGGAAACTCACTCTTGTCTAGTTGGACTTTGAGAATGACTTCTTTCAATCTTTGAAAAATTTTCTTAAGATATGTAAGGTGTTCCTCAAGACTAGTAGAAAACACAATGATGTCGTTCATGTAGACGAGGCAAACTTTTCCACTGTATTCTGCCAGAACGTCATTCATTAAACGCTGAAAGGTTGATGGTGCGTTTTTTAAGCCAAACGGCATTCAAATATGTAAATTCGTAATGGCCGTCGCTCGTTGAGAACGCCGTTTTCATTATGTCGCTTTCATTTATTTCTATCTAGTGGAAACCTTTGGCAAGGTCCAATGTCGTGAAATAATTGGATTTTCCCAATTTATCAAAGATGTCGTCCATGTTAGGAATAAGGAATTTGTCGTCGATTGAAATTTCGTTGAGTTTCCTACAGTCGACAACCATTCTCCATTTTTCCTTCCTGGATGCGCCCCTACTTTTTGGAACGATCCAGATTGGTGCCGAGTAGGGCGACTTGCTTGGGCGTATAATACCCTGCTGCAGCATTTCATTTATTTGCCTTTTGACTTCATATTTATGTACCTACGTTTTTGTGTATATTGGTATTTCATTGAACGTTTTTATATAATGCTTGATCGCATTAGTGAACGTCAAATTACTACCATCTTGATAGAAAATTGATGAGTACTGAGAGACGAGGCGAGTGATTCCCTTTTTCTCTTCCTCATTCAGGTGGTCGATTCTCATTTCTTCAGAGATTGGATATTTGCTGGTTTCCGTATGATATATTTCTAAAGCTTCTTCTCCATCTTTGTTGAAATATATCGGGATTATCGTTTAGGTTACTTCTAAAATCGAGCATTGCTTCTAATGGCAATAGAATGTTATTTCCGAGTAAACCATCGAAGGTATCGTGAAAATTCCGCGGTTCTATTTGGTTTTTTGAATTCTTTAAATAAACGAATTCCAACTTTTGAATTTATATGTAATGGTGTACTTGTAGTCAAAATTTTGACTGGTTTTTCTAACTTAATTTGCCACTCGGAGTGGCATCCCTTTTCTAAGAATACTAGCTTCTGAACCGGTATCAATTAGTATTCTTAGAGCATAGCTATTTGTTTTGACAACTATCTAGGGTAGTTTTCGGGAGGATTGCCTTCCTGAAAATCCGAGTTTTCTTCTAGATTATATAATTGCCTACTCATAGCTAAAAGAGTGTCCATTGGTTCAACAGCATCTTCGTTATTCCTAGAATTACCCTGATTTGTTCTGAAATTTCTATTAGTATTATTTCTGGACATGCCGCCTTTTCTGTTCCCTACTTTCGTTATTATTATTAATACTATTCCTTTGATTGTATGTTCCGAAATCATTGCTATTTTGTGGTTTGTTATTTTTCCTAAAATTTCCTGAGCTATTCTCCCGAGATTGGTGACTCTCTTCTTGGTTATCTGTTTGCCGCTTGTTATTTTGCTGTTTGCTATTTTTAAAACTAGTTTGCCCTTAGTCCTGGCCGTAATATGCATATTCTGTCTCGTGCAGGATTTGTATTGCCTCTTTCATGGGCTCTGGTAATTTACTTATATAAATGTTTAAAGCGGCTTTGCAGTTTTGTTCCAGTTCGGAACTATCGGCACTAAAGGACTACTTTTATGTCGTTATAGAATTAATGACAGTTTTTCTTGAATTGTATCCCCCTTAAATCATCGTAAAGCTATTCTACCCGAAGTACTGAAAGAATACTTTTTTTGTTTTATGCCAATTCTTGACACTGTTGCTGATTTCAATTGCCTCTCTAGATTTGCCTACTAATTTACTTTTTTATAATTTCAAAGAAAATAAGCTAACTTGTCTCGTCGTATTTACTGAGAGTTGGAAAAATTCTATCTACTAGGTCAATGAAGCTATGAAGATTGTTCCTATTACCATCGTAAGGAGGTAAATTGCTTAAGTATTTAATAGAATCAATGCTTAAAGTTAGGGGGCTTACTGCTGCTGGTTCCTATGTCGCCATTTCTAAATTTCTTCTTTGTTCGAGCAGGATTCGTCGTTTGATTTTCTATAATTTCTCCAGGGCTTGTCACTTTTTAAATTTATTGTTATTATTGTCTTTTTTTTGTATTCGCACTCACTCCTTTTTTTTTTGTTCACTTTTATTTTTATTCACTTTTGTTTTTGTTCAACGATTTTATCCTCTTCTTTTCACCTTGTTTTTATTTTTTTCCACTTTTAGCGGCGTTTTTGTCCTTAAACGGATCTTTTCACCTTGTTTTTATTTTTTTTTTCTACTTTATCGAAGTTTCATTTATTTCTCCTTGAACGGAGGACCGACTGCGCCAGTTATGGAAGCAAATGTCAGTTTGTTTAAAAAAAAAAAAACTTTATTATCTTGAACTTCCACTTAAAAACTAATCTAACATATCGTTTGTTACCTATACTTGACAAGTTACACTTTTGCAAACGTAATCATATTTTGGTGGGAAAAGAATTTGTCTGTTGTTGGCTTGTTACTTGATTCCAAGCGCATGTGCTGATCGTGCACTATTGAGTGCAAAGTGTGCATATGGGGTATGCGTGATCATTCACCTGAGTAAACAGGTAGGTAATGCATACTTGCATGGTGGGATTGGGAAGATGGTGAAGTAACGGGAAAAAGGAAAAAGTGGCGGCTTCTGCCATTCAATGCCAATATCGTTGGTTAGATTGGATAGAGGAGGTAGGGAGACTAACGGGACTAAAAGGTAGTGGTCTCTGAGACGTAACTCGAGGAGATCGACAAGTACCTAAAACAAATGGACGAGACAATTAAACAAACTATGAACGCTACAATACCGCGGTGTCGACGTACGACTAACGAAGACCTGTTCCGCAATCCTACTATTGATGCACTGCACCGACAGAAAAGTAGACTTCTTTCAAGACTCAAAAACCTGTACATACAGTTAACTGACAGACAAGATCTCCGGGTCGCTGAGGCCGCTAATGATGACGACTTCTGTGTGATCGAGGATCTATAGGAGAAAGTTGTCCTGGAAGGTCGCATCTTAGCGCGCGACTTCAACTTTCGAAATGAAATGAGAACTGGCGAGAACTCCATGAGATCTTCGACACAATTAGGGCTAAGAAATCAGTGGGTATCGATGGTATTCCAAATATCGTGCCTCGACATCTTCCTACAGATGCGGTGGACATTTACACCACCCTGTTTAATAATGCAATGAATAATGCACGTTATCCAGCGCATTGGAAAACGGCGGTGGTTCAACCTATCCTCAAAAAGGGAAAGGATATATTCAATATCAGTAAGCCACTCTTGTACATTCTTTACAATATGCTTACCAACAGACAGTTCATCGTGAAAAATGGTTATGTGACTTCTGTTGAAATATTTCAAATTAAAAATGGCAAGGCGTGGTCAATTCGCCGAACCTATTCAATATTTATACAAGCGACTGGTGGGTTCACTTCCTCATACTTTTGCGTACGCAGACGATTTTATAGCGTACAGAACAAGTCCAAGAATCGAGGTTATTAATACTTTTTTGCAGCGTGACTTCTATAAGACAAAACGATTTTGCGATGACTGGAAGTTTAAAATCAACTTTCAGAAGCCGAAAACCATTCTCTTTAGGACGCCGTTGTGTGGAGCCTCTAGGGATACCAGAAAAAAATGGCGAAATTTCTCGATCATTGGACAACACGGACATCCTCTTGCCTGTCGAAAGGTAGACAGATACCTTGGGATCTGGCTAGATCATTTTCTATATTTTGAGAAAAATGTAGATGCTGCTCTGGTAAGAGCTAAAGTCGCTTTTGCCCTTGCAAAGAGACTGTTTTAAAGCAGCCAACTCGATGCTACATGGCCTTTATCAGACCCATGCTGGTATTTGGGTGTCCCATGTGGTTCAATGTACGAGCAAGATTAATGAAAAGATTCGGGTTTTTGAGAGGGCTTGCCTTCGCTTGTACAGAACACCAGAGTCGGAGTAAAAAAATTTTTATCCTAATGAGGTCCTTTACAACAGGGCGAACCTAATACGAGTGGAAAACTTCGTTATTAAGCTCACTTAAAGGCACATTGCAAGAGCAATGACTTCGACGAATAACTTGATATCTGGGGCTTACTACCCCAATTAATATTAATATTAAGTTTTTATAAAAAAATAAAAATTATGTCCATATGCTAAGTTTTTTCTTAAAAATATTTTTTTCTTAGACTCAAATAAAATGTAATTAAAGTCGAAAAACATAAATATAAGAATTTAGAGCAACTTAGAGTGCCTCAATGGGGCCAGTAAGTTAGTATAAGATTGTTAAGTAATTTTAAGCTAGCATTTATGCATTTTTGTTAGTATGTAAGAGTTAACGATAACAAAATAAAATGCATTTAAAATTAAAACTAACTAGCGAAAAAAGAACTATTTACTGCTTATGCTAAATTTGGATCCCTCTATGTAAGAATGGGCTATCTTCGATAGGGTATAAGATTCCAAAAACTTCAGTTTATTGACTGAGATAGAGTACTGATATATTTCAAATTATGTAGTAAAATTGTCATGCGGTTGTGACAGATAATGACATTGAGGTTTAGCTTTTATCTGATGAGTTGATTAAAGATGATAATATGCATTTTTTTTAAGGACAAATGCTTGGAATCGAAATTGAGGTGCATCCCTTAAAACTGATTTGGGCAAAGCACCAAATGCTATCTTATCTGTCTGAAGATATGAATTTTTGAGTTTTTGAAGATACGAATTTTGTAATTCATACTTTTTTTGGATCAAGTTTGACTGATTGAAGCAGTTTTTTCGGCTCTTTCAACTCCTAGACGAAATTTCGGAAATCGAATATTTTTTTTTCTTAAGGCTTCGTTTTATAGAATCAATTCTAGCTTTATTATTGCAAACAATAATAATTTAATCGACATAAGTTTTCAAAATAATGTTTTCAAGATCATTACAATCATGTTTTGATTGTACAACGTTCAATTGTTTTAGAATTCCAACATTGTATGCCACTGCCTGCTTGCCTGTTTCAGTCCATAGAGTGCTTTAAGTAAACGGCATGCCTTTGAATGTTGGTTGTCAATGCGTCCTTTCTGCTATTGTACGTGAATCTCCTTATTAAGATGCCCATTTAAAAAAGCATTTGACATACCCAAGTAGTATAGATTTAATTTTTATATTGTATATAATACGGAGCGAACTCTGCCGCGATTGTAATCATTACCATATTTTTGAGAAAATCCTTTTTCCACAAACCTTGATTTCCGTCTTCCAATATTACAATTTTCTTTACTTAGACCTGAAAATCTAACGTCTGCCTTTCCGTTTGGTAAATCCTGAAATTCTCGGGTTTTATTCTGTATATGTTTCTCGTATCCCTCCTGCATAGCTATAAGTCATATGGTGAACTTTTCTAGATGTCGGTATCGTTTTTGCCTACATTTACATTAGCTGTTATATATGTATAACGATGTCTTCCTCCGCATTTTGATGTTCCTCATCTTTCTTTTCATGTATGTCTTGTATGCATTGAAACTGATAATATAACAGTTTTGATTTTATACTTTTCCCGTTGCGTTATCATTTGGATCCTATATAAATCTTACATCTCTTACTTACTTACTGGTGTTTTGCGATAATTTAATAAAGTTGGAAAACGACTACGTTCACACATACGCCTTAGTATTGATCACTCCAGCCCACAAAAACCCTAGAAGTTCTGATTCGATACGAAACCAAAATGTCATTTTTAGCTAACTGCCTGCAGTTAGATGAGATGACGTTTTCCTCTACTGCGTTGTCCTTCTGGGGTGGACTCGAAGACTCAGCGGGCCGGAGCATTGGTGTCCTTTTGCTCTAGGTGTCCTATCTCGGGCGACTGACGCAAAGTTTTCTGACTAGGTCGATATAGCGGTACAGCTCGTATAATTTGTCATTGAATCTTCTTCTCCAAAGCTCATCAAAGCAAACGGTACCGAATATTTTTCAAAGGATATTGCTCTTTGAGGATATTTGACGATATGTGAACAGAAAAGGTTCTCAATCGTCATTCTGTAAGGATGTATTGGGCATGAATGCCAAAACTAGACATGGCTCTATATCGTTGGACTCAATTTGGGCTTCTTGAATATTTTTCTGGATTTTGTCCGAGTGTGAAGATTTGGTCGATTGTGAACTTTCCTGGTCTGAAACCGCACTGGGGGCTAATCAGGTTGTGGCGAAGGATGTCAATAGTTCATACAATATAGCAAATAAGGTCTTGTATCCTTTGTTAATGAGACTTATTCCTCCATAGTTGGTTCAGTAAAAGGGTTTCCTTTTTTTTGGATCGGGCATATGGTAATGAGGCATACACTCTTCTGATCAGATCTGAGAAATGAGTTGGTACATGCTCTTCACAAAATTATTTCGAGCAGCTTGGATACTTCGGCCAGTAAGCCGTCAAGTCAAGCTGATTTGTTGGATTTTAGTTTAAATATTTTTATCCTTACTTCGTTCCAAGTTTTTTTTTATAATCGTCTAAGTTGAATAATCTATTCAGCCTGAAGGCGGCATGTTGCTTCTTATACATTCTACAGAAAAAGTGTTTCCATATTCTCAGCTGATATGTGCAAGGTTACCTTCTTCATTTCAACAGGCTTCTGTGCGGGTCTTCTTGCTTTGACATGCTTTTTTACATTACAACCTCTCGCCTCGGCACACTGAAAGCATCGATTCCCACTAGATCACCGAAATCAAGCAGTGTTGGGCGCGGTAAGTACGTAGGTGGGTGACCACATGGGAACTCAGTACTCCGCGTGCTGTTGACAAAACGTGCCACATGGGTATAGTACCCCGGCGTTAAAATCCCGCACCCTACAAATTAATTTGTATCATTCCCTTGATAATAATAATAATAATAATAATAATAATAATAATAATAATAACCTCTCAATATTTTCGATCGCGTGCTTCTCATGCTCATTTTTCTTCTTCTGAGGAGGAAAATTCTTTTTTGTTTCATCTGCTTATATAGATCACGAGCAGCTCTCGCCCTTCGCTGCTGCACCACTTTCTAGGTTACTCGTTTGGCTGCAGCTGCTTGCCGGCATTCTTAGTGGTTGTCGGGTGAAACCCAGAGCATGAGTTGGGAAATCCCTTGTGTATATTGAAATGTGGAAACTATGTGCTTGCTATAAGAATATATTGTCACGCCGTAAAATCCGTTGCCAGACGTGCTGTAATGTAGGCTATGCTTATCAACTATCCCACTCCAGATGTCCTCCTTTCCTATCTTACGGACATTGCTCATATGTATTGTCGAAATTTTTCATAATTTGGTGATGCGGATTGTCATAAGATGCTCGCTCGCTTTTCGTAAGATCCAGACTTCATGCCTAAGTTTGTCGCATATGGCAAATCCGCATCCAAATAAGTAGCATTTTTTTCGCTATAGCAATCACCATAGTATGTATGTATCAAGCTTTTCATCCTCCTTATGTCCGGGTGAACCGATCGCACTTCCTGAATGGCGGTGATATTTTCCTGACAGCAAATTGCAATTGCTTCTGCTTATTGTACGACTGCATGTGACTATTTCACGTGCGGATCTGAAGGTAATTGTTCCTTACACGTTTGCTCTAAGCGTTAGTGGTCAACAGTCAGTCCATTTTTATCCGAGGTTAGCTTGTTCGTCACATATTTTAATTTCTTCCATATAGGGTTGTGAGCCCTATGACAGTGTAGACCATTATAATGCTACTGTTCGCGCATTTTATCTTGCATGGGCAAGGGTTAACACATGCAACTACCAGGGACTAACACTGGGAAGAAAAGCAGGCAATCTAAGTTATAGAACACTCAGCAGTTTCCTGACGAATCGTCACGCAGACCGCTTCTGTTAGTTAATGTTTAGTACATTACCTCTATATGTTAAGAACTTACATAGAAAGAAACTCACTATTCTAATAGTTTTATTTTTTTAGTTTGTCTTGTTCTTAACGAATGTTTAATAACATCAAATTTCTTTCCCAAAATAAACACACCTTGAGTAGTGATGTAACTTACCAACCTCTATGAAATCCCTTTTCTAATTTGGAATTCATGCACTTTAAATTCCATCTCCTTTAGCAAATTATCCAATACTGCTTTATTTACAAAAGCCTCAAACTGGACAGCAATTCAACCAATAACGAGTTTGGTGCACCGCCTGACTCCATTAAAAGAATTGTATGCCTATATTCTGATAGTGAAATCGTTATTACGGGCTGCTTTATTATACACAAATCCGAGTGGCTTCAACATTCTGGACAGACAACATCCGAAGGATGATGTGTTGGGATCTTCTCTGCCGAAAACAACTTGGCCCTGCTTGTAAATCAACCCACGCAAATATCAGACGTTGAAAGTCAAACCGTCATATCCTGGCGTTATACACCGGACTTGTTTTTAACTTTTCAGCTAGTTTAGCACACCGTTGATGCGATCTTCGCTCTAAGCTCCATGTACCATATCAGCTAATTTCTCATACACTCACCACACAGACCAGCCAAACCGGTCGTAATATTTTCTCAATAATGATTTGGAGAATACCGCTGCTGATTTTGGAACACACAACACTTTTCTTTTAGAATCAGATCCCTTATCCCTCATCAGCTTAAAGGTAACAGACCAAAAGAAAAGGCATGATACGACTTGAGCTATAAAGAGATTTTCAGGGTTAGAGAAATGTTTTTCCGGTCCTAGAGGGCCAAAACATCAAAGGAAAACCGAAAAAAGTTCAAACGAACCAGGAATAACTGCAATGTCTTTCTAAACCGTGTGAAATTCCAAAAACTGAGGCAAAAAATATAAAAAAATGTCCCAAATGTAGTAATAACTGTCTATCGTTCGTCAAAAACATTAGAAATGCTGTCTCATCCTCCATCCCAATGCTCATTTACAATGATATTCCAGCTGTCAGCTCTTTGGACAAAACCAATCTGTTTGCAGCAGGCTTTGCAACCAGCTCAAAACTTCCAGATCGTGCTTTGTCTCCGCCTGTAATTGAGAGCGTCGAATTTTCAATAGGACGAATCCACTTTCTCACTCGTGTAGTAGCAAGAGTAATTAAAGATCTTTACATTCACAAATCCGCTGGTCCAGATGGTATATTTTTTCTTCTTCTGAAGAGGTGTTCTCCACGCTGGCAAAGCTACTGCATAAGCTTTTTCATCAATCCTACTCATTAGGACTCTTTAAGAGTGATGGAAAACAACATTTGTCCAGCCCGTCTCGTAACAAAGCAAATTTTCTCTCCTCCTATAGACTCATTGTTTTACGTTCCTTCTTTTCAAGATTATAAAAACGTTAATGAACCGTCAGCTCATGAATTATCAACACGAAAAAAAGGAAAACTACTCAATGATCGGCAGTACAGTTTTCATAGCAACAGGTCCACTGGTGATTTTATGGCATGTTTCACCGAAAAGTGAAACCAAAGCACAAATCAATCCGGTGAAAGCAAGATAGTTGCACTTGATATTTCTAAGGCATTTGGCAGAGTTTATCATCAGGCTTTTTTATCGAAAATGCGTGGATTTTGGATCGATGAATCTCTTCGAAGCGTTCAATTCAAGTTGTCTTGGAAGGTTTCAATTCTGATGTCCACAAAATAAATGATGATGTGTCCCAAGGCTCCGTTCTATCTCCGGCACTCTCTGTAATTTTAATTTGCATCGTTGGAACCAAAAAAAAAAAATTCAATTTTCGTTACTTATCAATGACAACCTACGTTGGAATGAACACATATTTGATGTCGCCAAAAATGCTTCGAAATATCTAGGTTTCCTCAAACGATGTAAGAAATAATTTTCTTCTTCTGATCTGGCCACAATATGTAAGGCTCTATCACTATTTTCTTCACTAGTGGTCCTTTGAAATTTGCAGTAGCATTCCGCCCGTTCAACTTTTTAATCATAACGTTCGTCTTCACTTTACCCTCAAATTCGCTTTCATACGTACAATAAAATATCGTGATTCTTTCCGAAGTCGTACAACTTGTTTATGGAATACTCTGGCGAGCTCTACATTTCCTAGTCTGATTGTAATATTCAGACATTAAATTCCAACGTACCTCTCTTTTTTCTTCAACTCTAATTTTGATTCGTCTGCACTATGTGCAAACATTAACCCCTTGAAAGCGTGCAAAATATCATACTTTTTCCTTTATGCAGGTTAACGCATGTCTCAATTCACATTAAATTTGCGACCACAACGATGGAAATTATATTTAAAATTATTATTATGTTATAATAAAATTAGATTATAGTACATTATAATATTCGATATTATATATTATATATATATAATATTATGTATTGTATTATATATATACTATTTTATATAACGTATATATAATATAATATATTATATTATAATATTACGCAATATTATAAAAAAAAAAGAATTATATTATAAAGGGTTATTCACGTAAGGTTTGATTTCCAATAGGCGTGACAATCAAACTGCTCCTATCAAACTGCTTTGCCATTTTTGTTCAATATCGTTTGGCAAGTCAACATGAAAAGACTCACACCACAACAGCGTTTCCAAATTGTTCAGCTGTATTACGAAAATCAGACTACGGTGTGCATAATCAACCTATTGAAACCTCTATTGCCATTACCATTCGCAAATTTGAGTCCCAGTTTACATTAGTGGAAGATACTCGACCGATTGTACATCTAGCACGTAGTGAAGAGACTATAGCAGCTGTAGCTGAGAGTGTACGCGAAGACCGTGACGAATCGATTCGTCGTCGTTCTCAGCAGCTTGGTTTGGCGTATTCGACAACTTTTCGTATTTTACGTGAGGATCTCGGCCTAAAAGCGTACAAAATTCAAAATTTTTATTCAGTGTTGAAGCCCATTTCTGGCTTCATGGATACGTTAATAAACAAAATTTCCGTATATATCAAGAGCTACCATAACATCCATTAAAAACAACGGTATGGTGTGGTTTATGGGCTGGTGGAATCATTGGTCCATATTTCTTCAAAAATGAGAAAAATCAGAATGTTACCGTCAATAGTAACTGTTATCGCACCATGTTAACGGACTATGTGCGTCCTGGAATTCAAACACATGGTCTGGGTGAACTCTGGTTTCAACAAGACTGTGATACGAGCCATACAGCGCGGTAAATTGGCCGCCTAGATCGTCCGATATCACACCTTTGGACTATTTTCTGTGGAGATATGTAAAGTCTCTGGTCTTCAGAAATAAGCGAGCTACGATTGACGCTTTGGAAGGCAACATTACTCGTGTATTATGAGTATCATGCAACTATAATAGATAACATTAGGATTAGCTTTTAGCTGAGAAATTGATTTAAGACGCAACCGTAATAGGTAAATTCAGAATCGGATATGAGGTCTCGACCTTGCTGAAAAGGAGGAATCCGCATAAAACCAACTGAACACGATTTAAGGAGGAGCTCGACAAGTACAATAGTGCTTCCCCATTAAGGGGAAGATCAACCAGACTGGAACCGCTCAGAAAATCTGACGGTACCTAAACCGAATAGAAGCAGAGACTCTCCGTCTCATACTCGAGTCTCACTTCCCAGGTAACCTAATCGAAAGCAGCTCACAACTAGCTCCTATGAACGAAGCTAATAGTGAGCTGAACAACCCAACACGCCGTAGCTGGTATATCTCATCAGTTGTGGTGACGGATGAGACTATCAAACATGCTGTTACTTCCTTTGATTACTTCAAGTCGCTTAACACCGATAGTATTTACCCCGTTTTGTTACAAAAAGGTAAAGACCAGCCGCTGGCAACTCTAAAGAGAATTTCCACTGCTAGCTTGGCACTGGCATTCATGTTGAATCCCTGGTGAACAGTAAGAGTGGCCTTTATACCAAAAATCGGAAAGAAGAACTACTCATTCGCCAAGAGCTTCAGACCTATAAGTCCGACTTCCTTCATGCTGAAAAGCATCGAAAAAATGGTTTAGATCAAAGTGCACAAAACTGCCCCGCGAATGCATCCTCTGTCGGCGATGCAACACGCCTACCAACGCGGAAGATCCTGCTAGAATGCCCTTCAGAATCTGGTAGGCAGAATGGAAAGCGCACTCGACAAAAATGAATTTTCAACAATGCAAATTTTGACGGCATGTCTAACACGGCGTAGACGAATCACTAGTTTTGTGGATAAAAGCAATTCTGGTGAAGAACACATTAACGGTATGTCTAATACGGCGTACACGAATCACTAGTTTTGTGGATAAAAGCAATGCTGCTGAATAAGACATTGATTGCAGATGCTGGCCGCGGCCAATATGTCGTGGCGGGTGTAAACAGGGGCAGCCCGCAAAACGGCGTGCTGTCTCCACTGTTGTGGTGAATGTTGGTCGACTCACAGCTCAACGAGCTCAATAGTTCTGACGTCTATGCAGAAGCATACGCGGATGATGTAACTTTACTGTCTGTTGAATCGTGTCTACCGACTGTCTGCTTCAAAGCGCAGGCAGCCCTAGATGTAATCGACGACTGGTGCACTAGTAACGGGCTTTCAGTCAATCTTTTCGAAACTGAGGTTGTTCTATTTACTAGAAGGAGGAAGCTGTCTGTCTGACTCATTTAGTGACAGCTATCGGCAAGTCATGGAGCCCGTCACCGAGAAGAGTCCTGTGGATCTGCACGGCTACGGTAAGGCCAATTATATCGTATGTGTCGGTTGTCTGGTGGAATAAGCTCTCGCGAAAGTACGTGATTGCTGCTTTTACCGGACTCCACAGAACGGTTTGCCTCGGATGCATGAGGGCTTTTCCTAGCACTTCTGGCTCGGCTCCAGACGCATTGAAGAAACTCCCTCCCTTGATATTTATATGTATAATGGGCTGCACTCTCAAAGTCATCTTCCGACTAAAAAGAAATCACTTCACGTTAGGAAAGCTCTCATCTGTCTTTTAAGCAGAAAATTACACAATCCTGATGGTAGAGAACTATATTCGGGAGAAGCTGTCTGCTGTCCCTCAGCAGAAAAGACTGAAAGTGGCTGACTGGCGTCGTGACAGGGCATTACACTTTTGCAAGGCACTTAAATGTACTGGGTATAAGCGACACAACATACTGCGATGCCAACTGCGAAAATGATGACGACACCGCGAAGTGATCATCGCTCGCATCATCATATATTAAAAGGAACTTTACAAAGAGTACAATGGACTAAGTCTTTGCCTGAATGCTCTGTTCCGACGTTAAAAAAAAATAATAATAATAATTAGAATAATAATAGGAAAAAAGTAGGAAAAGCAAACTGAAGCTAATGTCAGAACTGAACGAAAAGTTTCTTTAAGTTATTTTAAATGGAAAAGTTGCCCATAATAGGAGTTTGAGGACGTATCCATCTGTCAAGTCAAGTTTACATGTGTTTTTGTGTATGTGGATTTGTATGCGAAAATTATCGTCATAAAATATGAGGAAAAATAAGCAGTTAGAATAAGTTAATAAATTGAAGCTATTGCATCTTGCAACGGAGGCTTTGTCGGTATTAAAAGACATTAAAACGATCCTGTTGGGTGCAGCGGATATCTAAAGTGGTTTCTTTAGTGTTACGTTTTTATAAATAAAATAATTAGATACTGCTCAGTTTCTTATATATAACATACATACGAGAATGAATCCAGAAGTTTATTAAAGATTATTGGTAATTTTAAAACTACTCCTCAGAAAAGCTTTTAAACAACCTATTAGTGCGAAATGTTGGGTAGCTGTGATGTTATTGTAAGTTTGATTATTGGGCAATTATATTAAATTTGATTTGGTGATTAGTGTTTATTAGCTATATATCTCAAGACGCATCCATGCAGTCGGTAGCTTAGTTGCTTAAGCTAGAGAAGGAAACAGTCCGGTCGTTTGTCTTGGAAACAGCAGAAATTGTTTGGGAAGCCCTGTTCCCTTTCTATGTGCCTCAGCCTACATATGTATGCAGATCAGTGTGGACTTTTGAAATTAATCGAATATGCTAAACTGTATTAGAGCAATGAATGAGAAACACAATTCTGTAAAATGTTTACCCAATAGTGGAAGTCAATACTTTAACTATAAAAAGCATTTCAGCATAGTTCGTGGTACATAGACGTATATGTATGTGAAAGTCAAAGCGATTTATTTTTGTACTTTTATATCCATTTTTACAGGTGTTCTCCAAGCGAGTAGATTTGGAAGCAATAATCTTCCAATTCCTTCCTCCAAATATTAACCAAATACACTCACGAAAAGTCCTCACTATTTTGTACGCGATGCAGTCTTTCCATTGGAACAAAGAAGAATTCAAACAAAAATTCGTCGCAAGCTCGCCGTCAAATTGAAGAGAGTTTTAGTAGCCTTGGGTCACGTTGGCGCATAGAAATAAGTGCTTGTGAAAGTGTTTAGGTATCTTAGAATAAATAAAATCGTGCTTTAAAAAGTATACACAAAGCACTTGTGGAACACAAACAAATTGCTATGCTCTTATTTTTCTATTTAATACGATATTAAGTTCCTAGCGAATAGTTAAAAGTGCTTTTTTTTAAATAGATATATTGTTTAATAAAAACAACAAAATGCAAATAAAAGTTTTCATAGATCTAATCTACTAATATTGTAGCAGAATATTTCAAAGTGATTTTTTCGCTTGGTGAAAGTAAAAGGATTTTGCTGGTTGCAACTACTCTCTTTTACTTGATCCTACTTTACTTACAACTTAAAGACCGATTTCCAACAACTTTTCACTTTCATTGGATAGCACAATAACAAAAACTGTATGTTCATTAGTCTGACCCTGAACGCAAAAACTGTTGGGCGCGATAAGCAGATAATTGCTCAAAATTGACAGTGAATGTTAAATAACCCCATATTACAATCTGCCACTACTTACATATTTCCCACAGTCAGGATTTTCAACAAAATAGTACTGTAGTTCGCCTACACTGCGAACCAAGTTATAGTTTAATGTTGATGAGTACTTATTTCTGTCACTTGCCCATTACATTTTGCAACAAGACAATTTAAGCCAATGAAAAATTCGCAAAGATTTTGAAACTCAATAATTCTTTCCATGTTCCTTGCAGCAAGAAGGGGAGACTAATGGGGTCTTCTGTGAAATGTTGTAAAAAGCCATCAATACAGAGTTTATGGGCTTGTGCATGACTAGCAGTGCTAGTCATTCAAATTAAAAGTTGATTACCATGGTTTTTATCTTGTTAAAAATACCCAGCAGGGTGTGCCATATCCGTTATCTGAACATCTAAGACGAGTTATGTATGTTATGTACTTGTATATTTTATATTTCATTTGAAATTCCTATAACGGTGCAAATTGTCAGTGAGCACGATGCTGAGAGTCTTACCTCTCACCTCGTAGATTTGATGCTTTTGGAGGCTTTGGGTGATTTGCGGCTTTAACTTTGTTTGCTCTAAAGTACTTATAAGGTGCAGGAATACTCGTAAGTTTCTGCTGCAAAACATCATAGAAAAGGTGATTGGTACGGTAGTACAGTGTGGGAGGCTATTTGTGAACACTTCCGAACCTTGCTTGGAGCAACTTGGACAGCCGCACAGGGTGCTATATTATATATATTCGTTAAATAGTGCTTTGCAAACATCGTTTTTAAATACATTTCAAAATTAACAGAAAATATTTTTCATATTAACCTAATCGCAACACGGCAACACTTCATATTTTACATTTTTATAATAATACATAATTCACACCTCAAAAGTACATTGATACCTAACATCAGTTACAGCCTTTTCCAGCGCCTGTGGCTTTACTCTGTAAGCAACATCAATGCATAGTAACGCAGTTGCAGTTCATCCAAAAAAAAAAAAAAAACCCCTTCATCGAACCTATCACTTAATATCCACGTCTTTTTTATTGTATGTCCTTCTTGAGCAGTTGTATCATGCCGCGCCACACATCACAAATTCTGCGCCATAACGCCATAGTTTTTCTAGCTGAAATCACAGAAAACACTAACAAATTCGACTTCTAAAGGAGCAAAATTTCGGATCTGCATCAAACCCAGGCAGTCGTGTTCGATGTAGAGGTAGAAGAGCACGTGTTGTTAGCTGCGATCGCGTTAAGCTGTGCTTCTGGCTGACAATAGAATGTGGACTTAAATATGCATATTTTACACTTGTTATGTAAGATTGTATTGTGTATGTATGTCAAAGCATTTTTTGTCGTTTTTTTGGTTTAAAGTTTACGTGATAGCGGTGGTGTATAACTTATACGGTGCGTTTTTTTTTTTTCGAAATCTGAAGGTTTATTTAAGAAAAACATGTACAATAGTATTATTCAAAGTATTGCCTGTCTGAAGCTATGATTTTTTCCCATCTTTCTGGCAATTTGTGGATCCCATCCCAAAAGAACTGCGTAAGCTTGGCAGCCAAGAATGAATCAAGCCAATTTTTGATATTCTGCTCTGATGTGAACCGTATTTTAGTGAGGGCGGTCTGCATCGACCGGATCAAATGGTAGTCAGAAGGGGCAAGGTCTGGGCTATAAGGCGGGTGGGGTAAGACTTCCCATTCACTGTTTTCCAAATAGTTCTTAACCGGAATAGCAACGTGGGGTCGAGCGTTGTCATGATGGACAATTATTGCCTCATGTCTGGTCGCATATTCCGGGCGTTTAATTGTGTTCGGTAGCGTTGTCCATTAATGGTTTCACCCGGTTTTAGCAGCTCATAATACAGCACACCCATCTGATCCCACCAAATACAGAGCATTACCTTCGCGCCATGGATATTCGGCTTTGTCTTTGATTTGGCTGGTTGGCAAGGTTTAACATATGATTTTTTGCGCTTGGGGTTGTCGTAATGGATCCATTTTTCATCACTAGTAACAATCCGATGCAAAAATGACTTCCTTTTGTGGCGTTCCAGCAGCATTTCGAGCATGCAAAACCGCCTTTCGACGTCTCTCGGCTTGAGTTCATGTGGAACCCAATTTCCTTGCTTTTGAATATATCCAGCTGCTTTTAAACGTTTTGAAATGGCTGCTTGAGTGACACCCAAAGATTCTGCGAGCTCTTCTTGTGCTTGGCAACAATCTTCATAGAGTAATGCTTCCAGTTCTTCATCTTAAAACTTTTTTGGCTGCCCAGGACGTTCATCGTCTTCCAAGCCAAAATCACCACTTTTAAATCGTGCAAACCACTTTTGGCACGTTTGCTCAGGTAGCGCATGTTTACCATAAACTTCCACCAAAATACGATGACTTTCAGCAGCAGTTTTCTTCATATTAAAGTAATGAAGAAGAACTCCCCGCAAAAACACTTTTTCAGGCACAAAGTTCGACATATTTGAGTGAAAAAAAAATTATTGTTGTTTACGCTTCAAATGAATGACATATACTGAAATGACGTACAATGATAGTAGCTTTCCAACGCATGTTCCAATGGAATAATACAAGTTACGCCATCTCTTAGCAAACCGCACGAATTACAGAACCAATAATATAGTTCTTATTAATGTGAAGTAAACATATGTTTCGTGTACATAAGGTAGATGTAGTATACTATTATATGTTTATACTATATATACTATATACTGTATACTATACCGTATACTTTACATGCGCATGCGATTATTTACGATTTATTTGCGACGACGACAGACTTGTTTTTGAATAATTTTACCTAATTTTGAGGATTTAGAAAACCCAGTCAGTGTTATAATAATACCATATCTACTCGTTAATAATATAGATTGTCTATTTTTTGTAATTGTTTACTCTGAGGTGTAAAAAAAGTTCCTGTATACAACTGAGTCGAGTCGGTTAAAAAATATTTTCAAAAAAAGTGTTGCCTTGTGGTCGGGACTCAAAAATGTATTCAGGAAACAGAAAACTATCAGGTATTGAGTGTAGGAGCAAACGGAAGGCGTTTGAAGCAGAAATACAAAAAAGTCGCTGCAGTTCAGGAAATACCTTGCTGTGTGTCCTTCAACATCGGTAGGTCTATGTTTCAATAATTTATTGCCTACAGGAAATATTGCAGAACCAGTTCAGGCAAAATCAGCCTTACATGTGTTAGATGATGTTGAAGAAAGTAGTCCAATTAGTGTTTTAAAAGTACTTGGAGATCCTAAATTATGGCCAAATTTAAGTGATGAAGCTATTCAATTATTAGTAGAGCAGGGTCCATTTCAAGTAGAACATTTTGATTTCCCCGTAAATAAAAGCAGGAAGTTTAGTACCCGTTTTTACCAAAGAGATTTAAAAAATGGTGCGAAAACATCAATGGCATGGTTAGTTTACTCAAAATTTTCGGACTCTGTCTTTTGCTTCTGCTATCTCTTATTTTCGCGAGCGAAAAGGAGTTTCGCTTTTTCCAGCATGGGCTATAGTGGCTGGAGTCACTTGTCAGGGACTATTCAAGAGCATGAGACAAGTTGCTTACATATGACAGCTTTTCGAGCTTGTAGGAATATAGATTTAGGTCTGCAAAAAGGCAAAACAATAGACTTTGGAATAAAAAAACAGATGGCCAAAGAAACTGAGCATTGGAGAAATGTCCTGAAACGGCTTATAATTCTCGTGCTATTCCTTGCTACACAGTTTTTAGCATTTTATGAAGCCCCGATGAATTATTCGAGCAAGACAACGGGAATTTTCTGCAACTCGTGCAAGCTGTAAGTCAATTCGACATAGTTCTACCATAACGCCTACGTAGAATCCATCATCAAGAGGCGAACCACACATACCTGTGTAAGAGCATTCATAATAAGCTCTTAGAACTTTTGGCAGGCGAAGTTAGAATTGCTATTTTAGACTAAATAAAGCGAGCTAAATATTTTTCAATAATTGAAGATTTTACGCCTGATAGGAAGGAACAGCAAACTTTGGTAGTTAGAATAGTTGACCATAACAAAAAAAAATCTATGAAGTTAAAGAATACTTCTCAGGATTTTTAGTTGCAGAAGAAACAACCGGATATGGATTAACTGAGCTAGTTTTAGGTGAGCTTTCAAAGTTAAACCTTGCTTTATCAAATTGCCGGGGCCAAGGATATGACAATGGTGCAAACATGCAAGGCAAAAATTGTGGTATGCAACCTAGAATTAAAGCTCTGGAACCAAGAGCTTTGTTCGTCCTATGCTCCTCGCATTCGCTGAATCTAGTCATCCTTGATGCTATTCAATGTTCTTTGGAAGCAGTGGCATTTTTTGACATGGTTGAGAATTTGTGTGTTTTTTTCTCTAGCTGTGTAAACAGAATGTCGATTCTGAAAAAAACATCTTATAAGTTTGACACTAAAACCCCTAAGTATGACCAGATGGGAGAGCCGAATAGATACGATCAGGCCACTATACCCATACTTAGGAATATTTTATAAAGCCCTTGTTGGACTATCACAAATTGATGACCCTAAGTCCAAAAATATGGCCCAGTCTCTTGGCGGCAAGGTCACAGATTTTAGATGTATTTGCTACGTTGTAATTTTGGACCCAATTTTAAATAGATTAATATTGCTAGCAAGTTCTTTCAACAACGGAATATGTGCCTCAAGCTGGCAGTTGAGATTTTGTGTAAAACAAAACAATTTCCCATGGAATTGAGAAATGATGAAAAGTTCTCCTTGCTTTTAGAGGAAGCTAGGATCATAGCTGTTGATCTAGAAGTTCCCAACATTTTTCCAGCTATCGCAGTTTTACGGTCCCGAAAAAGGGCAACAAAGGAAGAGATGAACCCATTATAGAACCGCAAGAAAGATTTAAGGTAAAATTTTATTTAAAAATTTTAGATCAAGCCATTTCATCAATTTCTGAAAGATTTGAGCAGATAAAAGAGCACAATAAATTATATCAATGTATATATATTATAATATTAGAAAGCTCGAATCAAATCCAAGTTTAGTTTCAGCTGAAGACTTCCGAATTAAAAAAAAATTTAACTTATATAAGTGGCTCAAAATTTTATCGAGAAATCAACATGTTGTCAACATTGATTAATGAAAATGATTAAGCGATAGACATTTTAAATTTTATTCATAACAGAAATATGAACACCATTTTTCCCATTACTGTTATAGCCATAATAACAGTTTTAACTTTACCAGTTGCTGTAGCATCAGGAGAACGCTCATTTTCCAAACTTAAGGTTATAAAAAATTATTTACGTTCGTTAATGTTCCAGGAAGGATTGGTATCTTTGGCAACAATATCAATTGAAAAAAAAAAATTATGTAGGAGCTTAATAGTAATCCATCTAATGGAAGGTTTTGCCAAAATAAGGGTCCATAAATACCTTACTTTTTCTTTTTCTTTAATTTTAGCTTTAAACTTTTTCACCTTCTTTCTTATATTGGGCAATAACCTTTTACCGAAAAAAAATACGCAAGTGCAATAAAATGTGTGTATTGTATATTATTTATTAAGTAGTTGTGTGAACGTATTTAATTTATTTAATTTATATCTATTAGTTCCTAAAAAAATTGTTCGTTGTTGATTTTTTTGGTTATTTTTAATGCATAAAATGTTTAACAAGATAACCCTATATGAACTTTTTTAATGTGCATTTTATACATGGGCTGAAAAATCAGTGCCGTTTTATAGTACAATAAAAGGCTGACTGCCTACTTGACTCAGGTGTTATTGCGGTTGAACAGCTTTAAACACTCCTCTGAATCATCAACACGTTGTTGTTTTTGGTCGACTGTGAGCAAACGCGGCACTCACTTTGAACAGAGCTTTCGCATGTCCAAATATTCGTGTATGATATATCCAACACGCTCTTTTGATATCTTCAGAGCCTCAGCTATCCCGATCAACTTCACTTTACGGTCATTCGTAATAATTTTGTGGACTTTTTTGATATTTTCATCTGAAACAGCCTCTTTTGGACGTCCACTGCGTGCATCATCTTCGGTGCTTGTATGACCACTTTTAAATTTTTCAATCCAATTGCGAATGGTTCGTTCGGCTGGTGCAGAGTCCGGGTATCACTTATCAAGCCATTTCTTTGCATCGGCTGCATTTTTTCTCATCAAAAAGCAATGATAAATCAACACACGAAATTGCTTTAAATCCATTTTTTTCACAATAACAAAAGTTGCTTCACTCACAACGCTATATCTAGAGAACTAATCGTCCAACAGCTGTCAAATTTATACACGTATCTAATTGAATTGGCCGGTACTAATTGAAAATGGTATGGATTTAATTCAATTAGTGCCCTCTCTAAGAAACGGACTTTTCAGCCCATGTGTTATATGTACATATAGAGGAATAAGCCTACTGGGGAAACCTAAAAAAATGCATTGGTATAGAATTGGATTGGTATTTTGGAAATGTATAAATACATATCGATTCTGCGATCGTTTTAAAATTCACTCATATTATTTATATCTACATTTTTAATTATTTTATTATTAATTATCTGCGCCGTGCGCCAAAATTCATCGAAGTTCAATGTTCAATGTCAGTGAGAAATAAAACTAGCCGAAATACGCACCTGTGGGTCAAGAAAAAAACTTGCTGATAACCAGAATTTCTTCAATGGTTTTTGATAATTTATATCCCATTAAAATTTAGTACAAGTTACCCCGAAAATGATAAAAAAAAAACAGATTAAAGTTGTAACTTTCAGCTTGAAATCAAAGGTTTTGGTAAAGCTAAGAAAAAAAGTGTGGGAAATTAGCTTATCTCCCATTTCCACAGAACAAGAAAGAGTTGAATACATACTTGAAGTAAATTGGAAAAAAGTTAAAGGACTTTAGCTAAAAGTTTTAATTAATGATCTAAGGTGAATATATTTCTTTTAGTACGTAATCGGTGTACGGTTTTTTTTTTTTTTGGTACAATAATATCTTAAAAAATCCGAAAACTTGTTTTAATCACCCTCTTACACAGAGAGGAGTGCGGGTAAGCCCACTCGCCATTTAATTTCTTATTTTTATCTCACCAAAACCTATCGTCCCCATAAAAGTTAGACTGATTAGATTTAAGACTCCCTGTATCTAGGAAATCGTATTTAGTACTGCATTGATGGTCCTTTAGTGATCCGTAAGAAAACCTAGATAATTCTGGTCTGATTTTTTGTTTTTTTTTTTTTTAATTTTTATTAAATGTGTGCTATGGATGTTAAAAGATTTCGATTAGTACTGCAAACATTTTAAAAGAGTTCTCTATTTTAAGAAAAATGTTTATTATAATTTGCTCTATTTTCATAACTTAAAAAGTTATCGGCTGTTTTTTGTCAAAATGGCCACATTTCGACATGAAGACGCGTCATCTGACAAAAATTTAAATTTCTAGCACTATTCGTTCGCGAGTTATAAGTTCTGTACGCGTGCCCTCTCAAAACAGCGAATTTTAGAAATTCTGTTCAGGTGCGCAGAAATTTCCGTTGTGTTTCGATTTCCCCATGGTACGAATTTTAGCGCAAGAAATTTCTTTGTACGGGCTTATAAAACCTGTTAAATCTTGCAAAGCGCTCTACGTGAATTTTTTGTTTATTTGTGTATTTTTTAGTTTGAATTGGAAAATAAATTAAAAATGGAAAGGAAAATACAGGAGCTTGGAAAGAAAAAAAAAAGAGACTAAACTGCAAAACTCCAAAACAAGAAGAAATAGGAAAAACTGAGCGTTCGAGACGTAATGCCTGAAACACCTTAGTTAAATATAATTTGTATGTACATAACCAAATTCCTAAAGTGATTTGAATAAAGTGTTGGGCAAGAAGAAAGGCCTTCATTCGGAGTTCGTGCTGAACAGCGATACCATGAAAGGCACACCAGGAGAAGAATGCTTTGCAGAAAAGTATACCATCAACTTAAGGTTTGTAATATATGAGAGTCATGATTTCGTCTTTGTTAATATTAACATTTCTTAAAAATTTGCAGAAGACTCATGTGCGCCTTTAAAAGAAGAAAGCCTCTCTTACTGAATTTGCCGTTGTAGTTTCTCTATTCTGCACATTTTCGGAGCTAGTTTTGGAAATAGGCTCCAGTGAGAAATCAAGGTCGTCTTCATTCGCAATATTATGAAGGACGCAACAAGATCTAACGAAGTGGCATATCTTGTCTATACGGCTCAACTTACAATAATACAATTGTATACCAAAAGAATGCTCTATGGCCACACAAGAGGAGCTCAATTTCCCATTAAAATTCTTTTGGACACTCATCAAATATCTATTATATCTATATAGCTTCACTTGATGGTCTATACATTGATATGCAGAATCGCGTATTAAATACATAGTATGAACTTTACAAGCGGTATTTAGTTTGTCATAAATAAGAAAATTCCGGAAAACCTATCTATTATGCGAAGACCCAGGAAATCCAACAAATGTTTTGATAAATTTTTTTGTTTTCGTTGCAAATAGCTTGCAAACAAAAGCTTACACTTACCATTCGGTCGATGCAGTCATCTTTTCATGCAGGTGGTGGATGAAACCTATGCTAAGAAAAATAATTAAAGGAACAGTAAGTGGAAAATATGTATATATATCTTACCGATTGCCTTAAAAAGTCCCCATTTATTTTTGGAAAAGCTACTACTTTGCTGCTTTTGCTCCTCATTTGACCACTTTATAATATTTGGGCTTAGGCTGCTTACATACAATTATATACATTGTAGTTCTCTCTATTATTAGTGACACCGTGAAGAGCGAAAGATCGAACCGATCAGCCAGATCTCTGAAGTTACACGATTCATGTCAAGCAAACCACAAAAAAACTGCGATATGTTTGCTAGCACTGCGAACTTTTCTGTGAGGCTTTCATATTGCGACTTTTCCACTCGAAAATGTGTGCTGAACTCTTTTTTGAGTATGTTGGAATTAATGCTTCCATAAAATTCTCTTTTCCTTATTTGGGAGAACGCCCAATAAAATGTCTTTCTCATCATCGGAATCCTGTATCAATGCATTTAAAATTTCGTCACCTTTATCGATGGCGCAATCCAAAAAAAATTTTAATATCACCTTTATTTAATTTATCCATTTTTTTCACCTTATTAAAACTCTCTAAAAATACACCACAAACTTGTTTCGCGTACACTTTTAAAGTTTGACGTCTAAAAAGTAAGTAAATTTTGTTGTTTCCGCGTTCGTTTATATTTTCGTAATTTTACATCTCTCTGAGAGAATTTTTCCCCTACTCCTTGAAATTTGACAAACTAGTTACGAATTTTGGTGCAAACAGACCTATGATGAGGCAAAAAACAAATTGGCACATACGGACATATATGTTATACTCACACAGATACATGTAAGGGGTGATTCATCGTGAGGTTTGTTTTCAATAGGCTCTTTTTGACAGATCATGCGTGACTCCTATCAAACTCCTCTGATATTTTTGTTCAGTATTATTGGCAAGTCATCACAAAAAGACATTACAACAGCATCTCTAAATTGTTCAGCTGTATTACGAAAATCAGCGTTCTGTGAGAAATGTTTTTCGTACGATTCGAGGAACTTACGATGCGCATAATCCACCTACTGAAATTGACTTGTTGGGAAATCATTTTGGTGAGCTCTTAATTTCACGTTTTGCTACGGTAAATTGCAATATCAAAACTTTGGACTATTGGATATGTAAAGTCTCAGGTTTTCAGGAATAAGCCAGCTACGATTGACGCTTCGGAAGCCAACATTACTCGTGTTATCCGCGAGATACCAGTCGCTGTGCCCGAACGAGTGGCCCCAAATTTTACTTTCCGAATGGACCACCTCAGACGTAGTCTTGGCCAACATTTACATGATATCATTTTCAAAAATAAGTGTTTTTAACCGATAGTAAAAATTGTAATTCCGCTTTCAAATTTATGTGTTTTATTTTACATTATAAATCAAACCTCACGATGAATCATACATAAATTCTTTTTTTTAATTTTTTTTTTATTGTTTTATGAAATTTTCAGAGCTTCGACATATTGTTGTCTTTCAACTATATCATTATGTATAAACTTATTTAACGTATAAACAATATGGAGAAATAATTAACAAATATTGAGGAAAATCATGGAAAAAAACCTCAAATCAAAACAAAAAAAAATAAATAAATAAAAGAATAATAATAATAAATAAATATATATTAAATGTAAAAACTAAAAAAATAAATAGGATATTATATGTCAATAAATAAATAGTATAAAATGGATAAATAAATAAATTATAAATTACGTTATGCATAGACATAATATTATACAGATATATAATCACATAATTCATAAGCAAATAAATGTAACAATCAGTTAAATATATTTAATAAGCAAAACACAAACATGCCAATGAATGGGAAGTCGTAATAAACACAACATATATCGAAATTAAATAAACACAAAAAAAAAAAAAAGTGTCACGATTAATTGAGTTGATTTACAAGAGGATTTTCGCAAATATAACATCTTAGCTTGAACGAGTCACTTAGCTTGCATATTCTAGAAGAGATCAATTCAACATTAGCTCTTGCATGTAAATCTGTTGTGAAGTAATGCCAGGGGGGATTAAGCATCATCTATAAAACCTTATTCTGAGATATTTGAAGCTTTCTTATGTAGCACCTAGCGTAATTACCCCACACCATACAACCGTGCAATAATATAGGTTGTAAAATCGTTTTGTAAATTATCCTTTTGTTATCATTTGAAAGTGTTGATTTTCTATTAATAAAGGGATATAACATTTGTATTGCTCTATTTACTTTGTTAATTGTTTCAAAAACCTGTTTTTTAAATGTCAATTTTTGATCAAGAAAAAAACCCAGGTACTTTACAAATGGCTTACATGCTATTAGGTGGTCATTGATCTTTAACTGAATGGCTGGAAGAAAACAAGACTTTCTTTTTCGGGTGAAAAAGATAGCCTGGGTTTTTTCCACGTTCAGTCTTATTTTCCATTTGGACAAATAGCTTTGCAATATTCCAATCCCATTTTTAAGTTCATCTCAATGTTGAGACCGAACTCATGTAAAGTAAGTATAGCGATATCATCAGCATAAATAGAAATTTCACAATGCGGAAGTTTTGGAATATCCGACGTAAACAAATTATCAAGGATAAGACCAAGCACTGAGCCTTGGGGCACACCTGCTCAAAAACTGACTACATCAGAAGCATTACTATTAACAAATACTTTAAAGCGACGATTTGACACAAAACTTTGAACAATTCTATAAAGAAATGGAGGAAAATTATTATTAATCATTTTGTAGATAAGCCCAGCATGCCAAACGGATTCAAAAACTTTCTCAATATCCAACAAAATCATTCCAGTTCATTTACCTATTGCACGATAACTCTTTATCAGATTGCATATTCTGAGAGCCTGATGCAAGGCACCATGATTATGCCTAAAACCAAACTACTCATCAGGGTATATTTTTTGTTCTTCGATATGTTTGACAATTTTATCTTTAAGTATTTTTTCGAAAATTTTACTCAAATTGCTAAGCAAACTATTTGGCCTATAGCTTACAGGATCATTAGGGGGCTTACCGGCTTTTGGAATTGGGACTACCTTCGCTAGTTCCTATGCATCTGGAAAGTATTGCAACTTAAGACAGGGGTTCATGAAAAATGTAAGAAATTTTATTCCAATTTTAGGCATTTCTTTTAGGTAACGATTTTTGATTTTGTCAATACCACTCCTTTTTCTTACCTGCAATTGGTTTATAATATATTTGATGTAAATCTCAGTAACAAATTCATTTGGAGGAGTATTACAATTAATTTCATTAAAAGTACCTAGTGCGCCCTCTACAAGTGTAGTAGTGTTTGCGTTGTCTATATGTTATATGACAACATGATATGACAATATGATACCGGGTGATTTTCTGAAAACTTTTGGGAAAATACATTGGCCTTTTCGTTGTCAGCAACAAAGACGTTGGTGTTGCATTTAAGAAAAGATTTTTGCTTGTTTTTATTTCCAATTACTTTGACTAAATTCCAGAATGGCTTTCCAACTTTATCGAGGGTCTTCAACTTATTGTTCCATTCTAAGTTTTGATGTGCTTTTATATTCGTACTTATTAATCTATTGAAATATGCTATGAGTTTTTGAAATTGGTAGGCGATAGTTTTGCCAATTTCTCCTGTTGGTATTTCTAATTCTGATAAGATTTAGAATATGACTCGGTAATTTCATTGCAGTTACTTTTTTACAATTTTGGGGGATACTAGAACTTGCTGAAGTTTTAATGTGATCTGCAAATTGTTGAAGGATATTGTCAATGTCTCGCTTGTTTTTTAAAGCTTCTATGTCTGTTGGCACAGTTATAAGTTTTTCTTTTAGTTCTTTTCGATATTTTATCCAATTCGCATTTTTGATATCTGCAAAATAATGCACTTTTTCTACCCCCGACCTACAAAGCTTACAGAGAACTGAATTATGATCGGAACTAAAATCATTGAAGATAACAGGTTGTGAGATAAGACCAGAAACATTTGTTACAAATAAATCTATTACGGAGGGACTGCTATGAGAACTGGTTGGTATAAATGTAGGACTAGTGTGAAACATTACAGATATTGGTGACATAATAGGGAGGTACGACAGAACATTCCGCCAGGAATTTGCTCTTACACAGCCCCAATCCCTATGTCAGCAGGGATTCACCTCCTATCAAGAATTTGCAGTTCATGTTGAAAATTTTTCTAAGCTCATTTCTAAATCTGCGCTTTTTTTCCATCCTAGCAAAGTTTCCTACTATTTTTCCTGGAAAATAGACACAATAAATCTTCAATTTTACCTCAATCCCTATATTTTCAATGTAGTTTGTTTAAATGCAAGGTAGAAGCTCATGTCGAATTGATCTCCTAACCAGAATGACAACACCTCCTCCTCTTCTATTATCTCTATCCACACGATAATATTTAAAAGTTGAGGTCGATATCCGATCGTTTAGTTTTAACCACGTTTCAGTAACTAAAGCACTATCAATTTCGTTTGTGTTCATGAAATTTACAAATTCAAAATGTTTGTTACATATAGCTCTGGCATTCCAGGTTATAATATTAATTTTGTTTCTTGAATTACTTAGCATTATACAAGAACTTAGATGGTGATTGAGCGACAACTCAATTGGTCTAATTTAGTTTTACATGTACTTAGCTGTGTAATCATCTCTAGTACGAGAGAATTTAATTCGTCTATTGAAAAGAGTTCCTCATTGTGATTGATGATGTTGCTGTTGAATCCGTTCAAATTACTCTGGCGTGTAGATGGAGCTGCTGCTGGAACATGCACCCAAGCTTTCTGGAAGTTGTTGTTGGTTCCCACCACTATCCGCTCGGAAGTATGCGTTGGCAGAGGGGACAGAGGGGGAACTCATGCATTGTCATCGGTTTAATATTGTTGTTGCTCTTTCTTGAATCCAAGCAATTGACTTTTGTTGCAGTTTTTTTCCGCATTTCCATGTACTTAACTCTGCTAGCACATGCACTGTCTGTGGACTTATGGTTTGTATATGCCCGAGTTCTTACAATCAGAAGTTTTGTGATTACCAGCGCAGTTGGAGCAGTATGTTTTGATATGGCAGTTACGTTCGCTGTGTCCAAACATTTGACAGTTGCGGCATTGTGTTGGTCTATTCTTTTGTTTTCTCTGATAGTTCCAATTAATTTGAGTATGAAAAATGGCGCGAATATTCTTTTTTAGTTCACTGAGTTTGATTGAACCACATTCCAGGAAAACTAGATAAATGATGTCAGTTTATTGTTCTTATGTTCTAGTTATCATTTTGATTTCTTTGTATTTAAGTCCAAGTCGTATTAGTTCATTTTTTAGTTCATTCGTATCATATGCACCTAAACCAAATAGCAGAACTTTGAAAGCTTTATCACTTTTCAATTCGTGTGTGAAATATTGGCAATTTTCGAATTTAAGTATATTGAGTAAAGAACGATATGAAACCATACTTTCACATACAATTTTGATACCGATCGACATCTTTTTGATGGAATAATCACATATCTTTAAAGAGTTCATAAGAGTATGAATAAAGTTACTAGATTTTTGCAACAGTTTTATGGGAGGAATAAATTGGACATTAATCTGCCCTCAGAATTTGGCGATCTCGCGCGTTTACTTATTTTGACGGGATTTAAGAAACACTTAGAGAAACTGCAAATTTTCCGTATCAATACGAATGCGTTCAAAGCTCTGAAAAAACTGATCATACTTAAAAATTAAAAATTCCGTAAAGTCATTATAGACACCTTAAAACATAAAGATATCACAAAATTTTCGATTTTCGGATTCAAAGTTAAAAAGTTGCATTCAATAAACGAATATGCAAATGTTTTTTTTATTTTTTTAACTCACACATACATATGTATATGTAGTAGAGGAAATAGGAAACCTCTTGTTAGACATTCAGCTTAATACGATTTCAACTCTGAACGATCTTATGAGCAACAATAAAATGGTCAATGTATGTCAATGTCAATGTCAATGGTCGAAACGCCCTTCTTTATTCCAACTACTCTAAATGGTTAAATATTTGTGTACCAAATTATAGGTCCGGTCGCATACTGTCTAATATATGTATACTACGAAAAACAGTCCAAAATCCGTTAGTGTACTCATATTTTCCAGTTATTCGCAGAATAGCTCGAAATAAGAAAGCTACTCATTTCCCCTCTTTTGCCCATTTTAATCCAAGAATTTTGTTCGGGCAAATTTGAAAAAACCGTCAAACAAGGTTTTTTTTTTATTTAAACATGTCATTGAGTTTGTTTTTATATCAAAATGGAAATTTTTTCTACCCTGTTTTATTTTTTAAAATTTGTTGTGAGCTTTGAATAGAAGATTAATTGACAGTTAAATTTTTAAGTAAAATATTGTTTTTATTAAATATATTAAAAATCAGGCAAGTGAAATGAAAGTGTTCGTTATAGAGCTTCCGGCATCTACAGATGCCATATACCATAAATGGACAAAACAAAGGGAAACTATCGGAAGAACTTATTCAGATGTGTTAAATAATAGATAATCATAAATAATCGCCGTATTTAAGTTCAAGATTTTAAATAAAAAAGTGCTTAATTCATTAATACTTGTTTTTTTTAATTATTTTATTTAACAAAACAGTCTCAAATCCGTTCGTTTACTTTTTAAGAAATTTTCCCACTGAGAGTGAATTTTATTCCTACTCCTCCGGATTTGATATTATTACATATGTATTTAACCCAAAAAGTACGCGAAAAGACCTTATATTTTATCAGACTTTTTCTTGCAATTTTAATCACCTTCTTATTCCAATTTGAATACAAGAATATCAAAAGTTGTTATACCATATTAACACTGGCTTCTTTAATAATTTATCATATATAGGTACAATCTGATTGATTGGTATAAGACAGCTTTTAAATTCTTTTCCTGGCCAGTTTTGCTTTACTCATTTTTATCCTGTATAAATCCTCTCTTTCCATTTCATCAAGTTCTTCCGAAATGAATCTCAATGTGTTATGTAATTTAGGAATGAGTACATATTCTAGACCATTCACGCGCACCTTAGTGTCACGAAAATTTTTCTTAAGAACTGCAACTGAGTATTGAAGAGAAGCCACTTCAGCTACATAATGTAAGAGTTCTCTAAAGTCTCTTCTTATGGTAATAAGCTGTTGTCCACAATTTCCAAGACCAGCAAGCGGATACGCTTCTCGTTTTCCATTAACTACCTCAAAATATGGTAATTTGATTCCAAAGACAGTTCGATAATTAATGCTCAACATTATTGTTGAATGCTCAGATCCTGAATGTAGGACTGATTGTTGATCAAAACCTAAGAATTTAGCTTTAGCTAATTCCACGTATGATTTTTTCAGCATTTTTTCCAATGCTCCCCGACGTGCATTTACCTCATCATAGCATTCTTTTAATTTCATTTCCAATGCATCTCGTTTTCTTTTCAGTAGGTTACAACCGTTATTTGCGGTTGAAATTTGTTGTTTAATAAGAACTTGTGTGCCCCGTGTTGGAGCTATTGACAATTTATTAGCCGCCCACATTTTTATTTAAAATGAATACTAAAATTTTAAAATTTTTATTCAAAATAAAAATATATAATTTATTTGAAAATAAATACGATTTCATTTATGATTAGTATACCATAGGGTTGCTGTCTTTTTTTTTATTTACTTGTGGTTATGTAGTTTGCACTCATATATTCGTATTCAGATGCGACATGATAACTGAATCGCATGGTATTGCCGCACTGATACAAGCTTAAGTGTTCACTGTTCAAAAAAAAAAAACAGATTTAATCTTCTTTTCAGAGTTTTGTCACTACACGCTATAGGATAAATACTGTAACAATCTTATATTTTTCTTGTCAAAAAAGCTGGAAGCTGAAATATCCTCATGATACGAATGTTTAAGTGGAGGTCGAGACAGTATTTCCAATATAATAGTCTTGACGAATAATAAGAAATCTCTATTACTTTTAAGCCACTGTGACATAGTATCATATCATAACTTTTATCCCAATTTTTGATCCTAATGGAACTTCTCTTGCTAAAACAAACTTCTTCAGATTTTTTTTTTGGTTTCCTCTGTTTAGTTGGTCTTAATTATATATATTCAATAAATAATACAGGATCTCATTCCCAAGCAAATAGCATTTGCGGTGAAATCAGTAGCAGAATCAGGTCGATACTCCGGTAAAAAATAATACTTTGGCCTTCGACTTTATATACAGTCATAGCACAGAGTACTTATTTTGAAACTGCACTCTTTACAAACGAATGATAAGTCCGAATTCAACATCGGTATTCATGGAACCTATGTGTTTAAGGTACATCATCATCTGTTACAGGTGGTTCATAATATTCGTATAAAATTAATTATCAGTTTTATTGCGATAAGTCAGTTGCTAATTATTTATACGTGTGCAACTCGTTTCTTATTTTGTTTTGTTCCGTATAATTAATTTTGAATGCTTTTGGATATGTCATTTCCACTAGTGTCATCGTCTGGTTGACTCTATGAAAAGACGTACAGCAATGATGAGTAACAAAAGGCAATGCCACGAATTACATGCTAATTAATTTGTATTCAGAAATTTCGTTTTACAGTTTTAATAAAATAAGCTAATAAAGCAATTTTATTGCTCAGCTGTTTTTAAGGACCTTTTCGACAAAATAAGTAAACGTATGTTTAATTAAATTAATTTAAGAAATTAAATATTAACTAATTTGAGAAAAATTTGCTGTTTAAGTTATTAATAGAACTTCTAAAAGACTGTTTGATTATTTTTTATTTTTGGTTAATACTTCTCTGATCAACCTTAAACATTCCAAGTCTGCTACTGTAACCCTATATAGGAGGCTTTCCGTATTAAATACAAAACCTCACATACTGCATACTCTCACCATCTAAACATGTAAATTGTTGCAAACATAAGCTTAGAAAATAAACAAAAACAAGAGGCAGCTGTAGAAAACCTGAACGGTACTCTTACCAAGTTTTTTGTCCTGGAATGTTCACGGGTGGCCGTTGTTCAAGTGGTAGTGTACTGGCTTTCCAACCAGACAGTTCGGGGCTCAATACCAGCCGGCTCGAAAGACTTTTTTCAGGCAACTAAAATCTCATGATATAAATAGTTGCCTTAATGCAACATCAAGTCAATATACACTAATATTAAATTAAATGTTAGATGCCACCCATGGAGCGAAATAACCACTGAGCCCGCATATCTTTCTCTCTCTCTCTCTTTACATAATTTTCTGAAAAACTCAACACGTTCTCCTATATTTTAAGAGTAGTCACTCACCCTTTTGAGTGTTAATTTTTTTAAACGAAAATAAATCAATTAATAATAAAAAAGAAAGCAATCCTGCAGATCGCCCGTTTCCTGGTGGAACGCAGAAACTAGCAAATCTCTAAACCAAACTTACCAAATCACTTAAGACTATTTTGGAGAAAGAATACAGTCTTTACAGAAATGTACCTGTTGTAGAGACTTTTGTGAAAAAATCAAAAATTTTCAAAAAGGAAAAATCAACCAGTATGGAATCACTCAAAAAATTTGATGCCACCTACGCTAAGTCGAAAGTAAAGACTTTTCGTCTCATGGTTGATATTCAGTTTCTAGGTAACATATTCAGAACCAGCTCACAACAGGCTCCTATTAAAGAAGCAGCTAGTGAGCTGAATAGCACAACACGCCGTAGGTAGTATATGTATCTCTTCGGTTATGGTGACGGATACGGTCATTAAACATGACTGGCATCAATAGCATATACTCAGTTATGTTATAAAAAGGTATAAATCAACTGCTGGTGACTCTGAAGAGAATCTTCACTGCCAGTCTAGCACTACCATATGTATTGTATATACAGAAACCCTGGTGAACAAATGAGAGTAGCCCTTAAACCGAAAATCGGAATTATCGAGATCAATATGGCCAGAACTGCCCTAAGGATGCATCTTTTGTCTGTGACTCAACAACAGGCAAAATTAAAGGCACACTCGACAAGAAGGAATACCCGCTGGGTATTTTCATCGACATTGAGTGTGCTTTTAACAACGCAACTTCCTGTGGGATGTGAAGCTCAGCCAGCCAGGATAAAAGCAATTCTGGTGAATAAGATACTAATCGCAGAAGCTGACTCCGGTCAATATTTGACGGCGGAGGTAAATACAAGTTGCCCGCAAGGGAATGTACTGTCTACATTGCTATGGTGCATGTTGGTCTGCTCTAAAGCGCAGACAGCCCTAGACGTAATTGACGATTGATGAACTAGAAACGGGTATTCAGTCATTCCTCTCGAAACTGAGAGGAAAGGGTCTGACTGGCCTGACCATCCAATTGTATGCAGCAACTGATGGATAAAGGATTGTGAATGTCAGTTTTTTGTATGCACTGTTTCTTATTGTTGTAACACCTACAACAATTTGACTCGCAAACCAACGTCAGAGTTTTTACTTCTGAGCTTTGCTTAGCTCGTCGCTGTTTGTGTATTTTTATGTGTTTTTTGTTTTTGTTTTTTTTTTGTTTTGTTTTGCAACTTAGTGAAACACAATTAGGTCCTCGTACACACCTCTCAGCTCACGCTGATTTGCTACCTGACTACGAACTAGTGCCATTATTCTTTTTTCACCGCGGTCTCGCCATTTACATGCGTAGGGTTGTAGCCTACCAAACTACACACACACTGTAGTCCTGTCAATCCGGCATTCAATTTCATGTGGTTAATACTCCATCTCCGTTGGCAAATTATCCGCAACTGCTTTATTTATGGAACAGAAGCCTCAAACCGGACACACAATGCTGTGTGCTGTCGTTAAAGCGAAATTTAAATACCCACCTACCATATTTTTCCAAGGATGGCATTTGTATCGTCGGAACCGAAAAATATTCCATTCTCGGTATAGGTGTATGTAAGACAACCACATATCCTTTGAGTCTGTTGTCTGGCGGAATAAACTCTCATAAAAAAACGTCATTGCCGCTTTTACCAGTCTCTAAAGAACTGTCTATCTAAGCTGATTGGGAGCTTTCCCTAGCCCGCCTGGCTTCGCGCCGGACGCATTAATAAGTTTCCATCCATTTCATATTCAAAGCCATCTTCCGTATAAAAAGAAGTCTTAGGTACAATAAGCACTGGAGTTTTCTCTTTAAAAAAAGAGAAAAAAATATGAATTTTTTATTTCAGATATAATTACTTTTACATGTATTATCTGCAAAGCCAAGTAGATTGTCTGCAGAAGACTGATCATTTAAATAAGTTGCATTATTTAATTTCGAAATATAGGGTTTTTTAATAACGACTTGACAACTTTTTTTTAAAAATAAAAGGCAAACCATTTGAAATATTTCAAAGACTTTATTATTGGCTTGAAGTACAATCAAAACATTTATGAATGGAACTCCACTACGTTCATATGGCCATCGCGGGCACGTTTGCAGCGGTCGATTCTTTAGGCCCAATTTTCAACGACTCGGCCACACATTTCGACCGAAACAGCTGCTATTTCGCGTTCAATGTCGGCTCTGAGCTCTTCCAACGTCGTCGGCGTGTTTGCATAAACCAATGACTTAACATAGCCCACAGAAAATAGTCAATCGGCGTTAAATCGCACGAACGAGGTGGCCAATAGACTGGTCCATGTCTTGAGATAACACTCTCACCATACTTACTCTTCAATAAATCGATTGCAGCGTATGCTGTGTGGTATATGGCACCATCCTGTTGAAACCACATGTCGTCCAAGTCTATATCTTCCAATTCGGGCCAAAAATAATCGGTGATCATAGCGCGATAACGCAGACCATTCAATAACGCCGCCGGCATGCAAACCGCACCAAACAGTTATTTTTCATGGATAAAGTGGTGATTCATGAAGCACATGTGGGTTTTCACCCGACCAATAACGCATATTTTGCTTATTGACGAACCCATTGAACCAAAAATGAGCTTAGTCACTGAAGATGATTTTGCGATTAAATTCATCATCTTGGCGCATCTTCTCCAGAACCCAATCGGAGAACGTAGCTCGTTAGTGTACTTTATCATGACAAAAATGCTGAGTTTACTGAATAAATTGACAGTTACAGTTTCTGATTAGTAAAAGAGTGCGTTCACAAATTAAATTCAAAGTTGTCAAGTCCCTATTGAAAAACCCTATACAATTCTTCTTTTTTACCAGTAAATAAGTTTAACAGAAACAAGAATTTAACATTATTTCATTTTGAAACTTAACAACAATTCATTAAAAAGATTGGTTTAAAAACATTTTTTAACATTTTTTAAAGACATTTTTTTGGAAGGTTATTTAAATTCGTTGGAACCTCTTTGAATGTTGCCGGAACAGCTACTGCATATTTTTTTCGACCATATATGTTCCAATATCAAGGAACTTGTAATTTATTTTGCTGTCGCCTGCGCGTGTTTATTGCTTGTTGTGTTGGCTTCTTATAGGTACTATTTTTAGAAACTGCCTGTTCCTATCACCGTTTATTCGACTTGATTTGAATATTATTTTCTGGATGCTTGTGTGAAGAGAGTTTAACGTTTGGAGCTGTGGCGTGCTTCCTCATGCCAGAATGCCGTACCTTAAGTAAGACTTCACAAAACTAAAAAAGCATTGTTGTAGGACGTCCGGTGAACATCGATAGCTCAAATGGAAAAGAGCAAACGCAGTTTGTAATCGTTGTAATCGACGATAACTCAAAGGTATTTGTACGTAGACATGTTATCCAGGATATTTGAACAGTCGTCATCAGCTGGAAGAAGTTTATGACTATTAACTTTATGCAGACAGTCATAATTATACATTTTAATTGTTAGTTTATATTTTAAAATATGGGGTGGGCGTATATGAATAACTTTGGTTTTGTTAGCGTTATGACTACGCCGTTATCTTGACACCATGTTTTGTGAACATCGAACTCCTTCTGTAAGATTTTTTTAGCTGCTTCTACGTTTTTGTGGTTAACGTAATCGCCGTATCGTTCGCATGTGCGCAAACTGTACTATTGCTTAGAATTGTAAGCATTTCGTTCATATACGTTATGAAAATTATCGATCCTTATTTTGATCCCTGTGGAACTTCTTCGCTTACATGCTGTCCTCTCTTAACTATATATTTAAGTTTTGTCAGATAACACTCAAACCGTGCCAGAAGTTGTCTTCTTACACCAACCTTCCATTTGTCTCAATATGTTTTTATAACATAATGTATCAAAAGATTTTTTAAAGTCGATATATATATTAGTATGATGGTATTGTGATCTTTGTCTTGATTTTGATTGATTTGGTTTGAAAAGTCTCCGTGTAACCGATTAATGGTTTTGTTTTTTTTCTAAAACCGAATTGGTTTTTAGCTAGAATACCATACTTTTCTTAATATTCAATAACCCTTTAAGCAACAGCCTCTTCGAATATCCTTTCTCTTACGGATAGTACTAAAATTGAGCGGTAGTCTTCAGCCTTTCTGGAATCTTTGATTGTTCTAAACTATTGTTTATGAACTTTGCTAAAACTGGAGCCAGAACTTCAGCGTTATCCTTTAAGACTTTGTGTCGTATTTCATCTTCTCCTACTGATTTATTGACAATAAATATTTTCCACTTCCCAACGCAAATATCATTCAAGAACATTGATCGGCTTACACTGTTCGATGGACTTGAATAAGATTAATTTTCGCATATGTACACCGAGTTTAAGATAATTACTGTGCAAGGTTTTTAACCAGAATATCAACCAAGTTTATGGACTTCATTCCTAGTATTTTTTTGACAATCTTCCATGTTTTCGTTGGCTTATTTTTTGTTTTTGAGAACTGCTGTTTGTAGAAATTATTTTTTGTCAAGTTTTTTTTTTAAGGTGATTTCGAAATGTTTTGTATTCTTTTTTGTAGGTCTGATTCCTTCTATTGCTTTTATATCCTCTGTACAGGCGATCTCTTTCCAAATATGCTCTCTTTAGGTCAGCAGTCTTCCAATTACGCTCATTTGACCTTCTCCTGTATTCTCTGATCTGTGTTATAGATTGAACCAGTCTATTGAAGTGGAGTCTAAATTTATTGTAAAACTCATCTGCATCGCTTTGATCGCTAAGTTGGTGCCAATCAAACTGCCCAATTTGTCATGAAAACTCAATACTGTTGATGTATTGTATATTTGCCTCCCGTATGTGATAATGTAGCGCAGTATATATCAAAGTGATCTGGGAAATTTACGACTGCAGATATAATATTTGAGCATTTGGTGTAAGTCAAACAATGATCAATTAAAGTTTCAGTGTTTCGTGAAAGGTCAACGTGAGTAGTGGATTTATTAGAGTTAACCAGTCCTTTTGACGCTATCAGTGAAAGATATTTGCTTACATTTGGATGATAGACGTCATTCACGTCAAGATTAACAGATTTTTAAATACAATGTTTATTACTTAATTTTTTTCATTTGATTTATCCATTTGTGTTAGTTAATTTGTTGCCTTAACTGTATTCTGGTCAACTATTTAAGCATTTTTTTCTATATCGACAGTTGAGTGGATTTCTATCACAACATCTGCCTCACTCCTTCTTGCAAGAACTTTGTTGTTTCTCATTCACACGTACTTCCAGTTAACCGTTCTTGCTTTCGTTTTGTACAACCAAAGCAATTTTTTGAAGTGTGGAGACAACTCACTGTTAGTGCATATGTTTTGCTGTTCAGGTTCTTACATATTTCTCCGTATTTTATTACTCTTCCAGCTTTTGCCTTCTCTATCATCGCGATCTTTGTTTGTTTTCTTTTGAAGCACACCGACAGATTTTTTACCTCCTTGGTTTTTTTATCGATAAAAGTTGTAATTTTTTCAATTTCGTTGTTATTTATTTCCATGTCAAAAGTTTTGAGAATTGCTGTGACAATGTCGCATGCGTTTTCATTGTATATATATCATTGGGACGCACTTGATCTATACATTTTTCTCTAGTTGCTTCTGTTCAAGTATGTTTATTTCTGTTTAAAAATTGAGTATTAAAAATTCACTAAGTTTTGGCTGTATCTCAGGTCACAATAGGATCATGCGACATGAAATCACCGATGAACTCGCCAGGTAAAGCTCCGAGGCGACAGACATAAGCCTATCCGTCTTCCTGCGTCCTCGGTTAAAGCTTCCATTGACAACTGAGTTTCATATGACCAGAACTACAAATGGCATGACTCTCCATGAAAGACTGAAGGTTTCTTACTGGCGTGGTGAGACTACCCTTTTTCTTAGCACTTAAACGTATTAGGTATAAGTAATAATACATCTTGCGAATTTTAAAGTGAGAGTGATGACAGCACAACAAATCATTTCCTCTGTGAATATCCGGCTTTCGCTAGCATCAGGTTGCAGGTATCCTGCGTTGACATGATGTAGGTACTTTATCACAGAAGTGCTTACTCATACTTGTTTAAAAGATAAAAATATTCCATTAAAGGAAACTTACACGCAGTATAAAACTGGAATTCACCCAGTCTTTAAAATAGGATTAATTAGTACGTAAACTTATCTTGCAAATATTTAACATATGTATGGTATATACCCGTACTATACCACAACAATGAATACAAAAGCACTTGTAAGTCGCCATTGTCGTCGGCCATCATGTGCGTCGTTTCGTCAGAGCAAGAACCATACCTTTGGTACAGCAAAATAACTTTCTATACACGTGTGTAGTACATTTTACTATGAGATGAAGTGGCGTGTCCTTTTTAATGTTCCTATTTCTGAAATGTATTCGTTCATTGCAAATTTAGAGACTTCCTCTCAGGAGCATTTCATTAACCCATAAAAGATAGCTAAGCTAATATGTTAAGTGAGCGCTTCACGAATGGACTGTAGAAGGTAGACACAGACCAAGCGATGCACCATCATCACTGCCAGTTATCCTTCGCTAAGAGACAATAAACAACTAACAAACGTATAACAGTTGCTACTGTAATGCCATCATATTTCACCTGCCAATAAAAAAAAAACCGAAAAAACCCCACCAATTCTACTTGTAGTAGCACATGATATGGGTATCAAAAGCAAAATAGAAAGAAATCTAAGATTTACTGCATACGATGCTTTTATTCAACTGTACGTTTGATCTGCTGCAGTGAAAGTGCATACATGTATTTATTATATGTATGTGCACCAATATGTGTGAGGTCTCGGGCATCTACTAGTATATAAACTCATGCATCATGAGACCTATCAAGAGCTTGGAATTCGGAATTCAGAAAGAAGGTATTTTGCAATAAAACTTTCCGATCACATAGTCATACATACACACGTAGTTACAAGCAGTTTGCACATTTCCACTAATAATTGCCGAATAAATAAACTCAAGAATATACGAGTTTCTTGAATTGATTTGCTTTATTAAAACCAAAAACAACTCAACTTAATAAAACATAATTTAATAGAACTCATTGGCACACATATCATACATATATTGTTTTAGAATGAATGGATAATTAATTTAAATGTTTATTTGTATGTATGTATGTTGTAAAATGTGTTTTATTGAATTGTGTTATGTAGTTTTAAAAAATGTGTTAAAGTGTACTTATGTAATTCTATGTATTCGTATACCACCCCTTCGGGTCTTCCTCCTGTGTTTCCCTTATATGATGTGTATTTTCTATTGTGGGTTGTGTATTGTGTATTGTCTAGTTTGGATTGTGTATTGTGTAGTAATATATGTATAAACAAAATTCAAACTATTAATGTTACCAAATTTAATTGAAATGATTGAATACGAATTGAATACAATATATGATTATTAAAAGTCAACCGACCTCGTTGACAATTGATAAACCATTGTTCAATACGAAATAACAGTTCTAAAAATTAAGGCTTGAAAGCAGTGAATGTTAGATGAAAGCAAAGATTAAAAGGAAAGCTGAATAATCAGAGAGAGCTCAAAAGTACTAAATATGTTATAAAGAGATTACGTTACGTTAGATTGTGTTAAAATATTATAAATATTTAGGGTGCGCATCGCGTTGTTTTTTTTTTTTTTTTTATTTGCTAAGCAGCATTCTTCAACATATATGTATGCTCTTAGGTGTAGTCGTTTAAAATTTAAGTCTGTTCGACTTTTTAAATCTTACATGATCTGAGTTCAGACCGGCGTAAGCCAGGTTGGTTTCTATCTTTAATAAATTAATATATTTTAGTACGAAAGGGTTAAATATATAAAAAAATTTATTTTTAATATAAGAATATAATTAATATTTAACTATTTTGGCAGAATAATGTGATAAATTTAGAATTTATTAATGTAATTTATATTACAAATAGTACTTGTTTTATATAGAATTAGTTTTATTTTTAATATATATGACACAAGTTGTTATAAAGAAGATGCGTGACAACAAATCTAAAATCTCTTCACCAATATTTAATTCTCAGCGCAACAACAACATCAAAGGCGAAAACTCTAGCTCCAGTAGTAGCAGTAGGAACAAGTTCATATAAGGGGTGATTCATTGTAAGGTTTGATTTTCAATAGACATATTTGGACAGATCACGCATTACCCCTATGCTTAAACTGCTTAATCATTTTTGTTCAGTATCATTTGGCAAGTCATCATGAAAAGACTCACATCACAACAGCGTCTCCAACTTGTTCAGCTGTATTATGAAAATCAGCGTTCTATGAGAAATGTTTTTCGGATGATTCGAGGAACTTACGGTGCGCATAATCGACCCACTGAAACCTACTGCCAATACTATTCGCAAATTTGATTCCTAGTTTACATAAGTGGATCATACTCGACTGGTTAGATCACATCCAGAACGTAGCAAAGAGACTATAGCAGCTGTAGCTGAGTATGTACGCCGGACCTTCGGGATTGACCACCACAGACGTAGTCGTCGCCAACATTTATATAATATCATTTTTAAGGAGTAAATGCCATGAATTGTTCTTTTACCCGATGACAAAATTTCACTTACAAATCTATGTATTTTGTTTTACATTATAAATCATATCTCATGATGGATCGCATCATAATAATTATAGTAATATAATAATAATAATAATAATTTTAATAATAATAATAATTTTAATAATAAAAATAATAAAAATATTAATAATAATTATAATATTATTGTTATTATTAATAGTAATAATAATAATAATAATATTTTTAATAAAAATAATAATAATGATAATAATTATTATAAAAATAGCAATAATATTGTAATAGTAATAATACTAATATTAATAATAATAAATATAATATTAATAATATGTAATAATAATAATTATAATAATAATAATAAAAATAAAAAAATCGGAGAAAAATGAAACACGTTCTATTCACTTGGTTATAATTTTTAATGTGTAATTGGTTTATCCCCAAAAGGTATGCAATATACTGAGTCTTAATTACCATCATTTATATTGGGAATTTTCTGCATATCATTATTAGTGGTAATGCAGTGGATTACTAATGTTTTACATTTACCCCTTTTACATATATTATATTTTAAATTATTTTATTATTATTACATATAATTAATTAATCAAATTGTAATCTCGAACATCCTCCCCGGCCGTGAACATAGCTCTTAATGTGTTTCGACCCTTAATTCCGTAAAGTGTCTCTGCCTTCATGTTGGTGCTTTCCTTGTCGATCACCCACAGCCATCTTCTTCTTCGTTTTTTTTGACCATCTGTTTTGATTGCCGAACCGGCATAATGTGTAGTGTAAGTGTTGTGTTGTGCATCGAATAAAAAATAAAATAAATAAAGGGTTTTACTCAAACTCTGAAGTTGCTAGTATGGCGATATTGAAAATTGTAAATATGGTGTGTTGATCAGGTAATTTAAAGTAAATTGACAAATATTTGAGTATGCCCTATTGGGTTAACGGCCATTGTTGTTGCAACTGTGGATCCTATTTCACAATTTTAGTTGCTCATCCTTCTTCTCCTCTTTTTCGTGCTCGTAGTACGTGTAGGAAATTTGTAAACGATTTAGATGCTCGTGAAGTGTCGTGTTGTCCTTGAGCTGCAATTAGCGAAAAGTACATTTTGTACCCGGAGAAAAAAAAATACTTGAAAAAAGGGCATTAGTGAACATTTTTTTTCGTTTTTTGTAAGAAAAAATAAGTGCATAGTACGAAAAAAAAAAAAAATAAATAAAACGACGGCGCGTTTGTTGTATTGGTATTTCGATTCGCGGCGAAATTGTGTGCGAGTGAAATGGTTACGCATGAGTTTGCTTGAGTGTAAATGGGTGTATGTTTTTGTTGATGAGTTGTACCAAAACAATAAATTTTAGAATTTTGTGTGTGCTTTGAATGGGGTCATGAATCATGATAGTTTTCGCGCATGAGGACATGCTCTATCTGTTGAGTGGGAGTTTATGCACTGAAACTGATTGCATTATCATTTGATTCTATTTGGTGATTGATTTGTTTGCGAGATTGTGTGGATTGCGTATATGTACCTATATCAATCATTGTAAAGCATATAATAAGTGTTTTGTTATGTGCATTAAATAGATTCGGGACAAAAACTGTGCGTTGTACTTGTCGTCGGCATTCTGAGTTTTGTGGTTTGCCGCCGGCGTTTTGAAGCTTTTGTATAAATATATTTTATGAACATTTATTATTGCTGATTTGGATTGTGTACGTTTTCTAGGAGATGATAAGCGATTAAATTAATTCGTCATCTTTATATGCGCTGTTGGTCGGAAGTAAACAAATTTTTGTGATCTGTCGTTTTATTTCTTCCATTTTGTGTTTTCAACCTGACAACCCGAACCAGGTTATCTGTCCCAGGATACGTGCTTATGACGCGTGCTAAACTCCATTTTGTGGGGGGTAGGTGATCATCCTTGATCATTACTAGATCTCCTATCCTGGGTTGTCCCTTAATTTTCTGCAACTTTTGGCGCTGTTGCAGACGCGTCAAATATTCAGCTTTCCACTGTTTCCAGAATAGCTGTTGTAATTTCTGGAGGCGGTCCCATCGTTGTAAATGTCCGCTCTTGATCTCCGCTAGGTCAGGTTTAGGGATTGAGTTTAGAGGTCGTCCAACAAGGAAGTGTCCGGGAGTGAGAGCGGTGAAATCGTGAGGATTATCAGTCATAGGACACAATGGTCTCGAATTTAAACACGCTTCTATTTGATGTAGAAACGTGGTAAGTTCCTCAAATGGGGAAGAGTACGATAACTTTGGCGCCAAGAATTGATAACTGTGTTTTGTAGAGGGGTTAAAAACTAGCAACTAGCAACTGCATGTCCGAAATGCTGCTGGAACGCCACAAAAGGAAGTCATTTTTGCATCGGATTGTTACTGGTGATGCAAAATGGATCCATTACGACAACCCCAAGCGCAAAAAATCATATGTGAAACCCGGCCAACCAGCCAAATCAACGGCAAAAACGAATACCCATGGCGCGAAGGTAATGCTCTGTATTTGGTGGGATCAGATGGGTGTGCTGTATTATGAGCTGCTAAGACCGGGTGAAACCATCAATGGACAATGCTACCGAACACAATTAATCCGTTTGAAGAGAGAAATAGCCGAAAAACGCCGGGAATATGCGACCAGACACGAGGCAATAATTTTCCATCATGACAACGCTCGGCCCCACGTTGCTATTCCGGTTAAGAACTGTTTGGAAAACAGTGGATGGGAAGTCTTATCCCACCCGCCTTATAGCCCAAACCTTGCCCCTTTTGACTACCATTTGTTCCGGTCGATTCAGAATGCCCTCACTGAAATACGGTTCACATCAGAGCAAAATATCAAAAATTGGCTTGATTCATTCTTGGCTGCCAAGCCGGCGCAGTTCTTTTGGGATGGTATCCAAAAATTGCCAGAAAGATGGGAAGAGGTCATAGCTTCAGATGGGCAATACATTGAATATTACTATTGGACATGTTTTTCTTAAATAAACGTTCAAATTTTGAAAAAAAAAAAACGGACCAACTAAAATACATATATCATATATGAAATATAAAATATATTGTTATTATATTGCCCATAACTCCTAAACGGGGTGTGATGGACCCCCCTCCCATAGTAAAAAATGCTAGTGTATAACTCCTCTATTCCTCTGGAGGAATAAAATGCCACTCTATTCCTTCTTTGGAGATCGTTTCTACCACATCCTTCCAATCAAACTTCGATTCCTCAAATGACGTTGGCTCCCACGAAGTTCGTCCCATTATAGCTAAATATATGCAAACATAATCCTCTTCTCGAATCATAGTAGGGCTGCGATGAACAAGTTTGTAGTAAGGTCGCTCACCAATTCGATGCGTATGGCCTTGGTAGCCAAACACACAAAAATGGCAAAGTACGCCTTGAAGGTTTTGGCCCCCGTTCTTTCCATGACTTTACTACGATCGGACCTGCGTAGTCGACCCCAGAATGTGTAAATGGTTAGGAGATGCGCACTCTTGGGGCCGGTACATTGCCCATCAGTTGGTGCGACGTTTTAGCTCGATACCGAAAGCAGATGATGCAGCTATGTAAATATCCCTTAACACGATTTTTAAATTTCAGGATCCAGTACCTGTTGCGCAAGTATGCTTTGGTTTGCTGTAGTCCTCCATGAAACGATGAGCATCAGCAATCAAAAGCTTTGTAAAATGATGATTTCCTTTGAGTATGATTGGGTGTCGCTGATGAGTAAACATGTCACGTCGGGAGTTAACATATCTGCCTCTACAAGCTTTACGGCGAACAGTGTGGCAGAATGAATTTCGACTGTAGAGAGTAAATAACCCTTTCTTGACTCAGGCATTTTTCGTAAATTTGTTATAAATCGTTGACAGTACGCAATGATCCTTATAAGTTTTGTAAGATTAGAGTGTTTTGATATGAGAGTATAAAAATCATTTTTTACCTGAATCCCCATGTGAGCTTTAATTGACCGTTTCTCCTCGTTTGTAGTCAAGCTCGTCGCTTCTTGTGGACATAGAAACTCCCAAGAGCTGACACGGATTTGCCTATATATTTTCTCAATGTCTGCTGTAAAGGCTTATTTATGTTTTCTCCATCTTAATATAATTTCGATAATATTCGTCTGTTGTTAGGTCCTGTGATTAAATGCTGGTTCAACGAAGTTCCGTCTGAAGTTTTGGCTGCAGCATCAAAGACGACCCGGAGTTTTGTCGTTGAACTGGATACTTTGGACATTGCATGGTGCGGCACGAAGTAGTGATAAGAAGTTTTGTTTACCTCCTCCTTGCTGACTTCGACTTCTTTCATATGTCGTAAATGTAAGTACTCTTTTATTCACCTTTTGTACTCTAAGTGTAGTGTAGGGTCATACCTGAATCGTTCTAGTTGAGCAAACCTACGCAAGGCTCCTTCCTTCGAGGATTCGAGCCCAGGTCTGCTCCCTTCCTTAAATCATAACGATACCTCGTATCGTCCGCTATCCAACCTTTTCGCCGTTGCCTTGTAGAACTCCTCACGTACTTTGTCCTCATATGTTTGGTGAGCCTTAAAGAGTGTTTCTTCCATCTCCCAGAAACGTTGGAGTTGCCAGCTGACATCAAGTACTTGAAGGAAGTTCCTTATGGTTCGACTGGGTTTATGTACTTTACCGATCAAAATCCACCCAAGTGACGTATTCTGCGCAATGAGTAACTTTGCTTCCTGGCCACGGATGATTTCTGGAAGTACTATCTTGGAGTAGATGTCGTTTCCCAATAGCAGATCGACTTCGGCGGGTTTATAGTAGGTCGGGTCAGCTAGAGTTAATCCTGGTATGTGGTTCCACTGCTTTGGTATTAGCTCGTGGACCGGAAGAAGGCCAGTCAGCGATTCGAATACTAAGGCTCGGGTGCTGGTTTCATAGACCGAGTGCAGAGACCCCAACCTTCCCCAACCCGGATACCTCTACGAAAGTCCGTTTTCCCTTCATACCTAATCTCTTGACTGCCCGATCAGTAATAAAGGTGGTCTCTGAACCCGGATCTATCAATCCGCGGAGTGTAACGTCTATACCTGAAGATAATCTTACTTTCACCAGCGCTCTTGCGAGTAACACGTCTATATGGGATTCTACTGCTTGAAAAGTGTTGACCTGTTGTGTGGGCTAAAAAGGGGTAGCGTTTAAATTTACTGTAGATAAATGGGATTGTGTGGGGGTGCATGTGTGTTGGGTGGTGGTGACCGAATTAGGCGCTGCATGTGTTGTGTAGTGTTGGGTATTTGTTGTGTTTGAATTGAATTGCGAGTGTTAAGGGGGGTTAATGTGTAAAAGGGAATGGTGAAGCTGTTGGCAAAAGTAGCATCGGACTCTGCTGGGACACTGTTGGGCTGCCTGACTGTATGCCAGAAAATTCTCGCATATGTCGATTTTATTCACGATATATCTGCAAAACGCGATGTCCGTTTTCAAAAACCGGTGAATGAGGCCCTTTATTGCACACTTTACAGCTGAACTGACTCTTGATTCTGCTTCAAGTAAAACGATTTTGTTTTTGTTAATGGTGCCCTAGAGATCTTATTGACTCCTATATATTCCCGTTGACCAACTGCCTCCAATGTCCTAAACCTCGCTTCTAAAAATTCACAGTGAAACCTTCAAACTTTGGTAATTCCTTATCTATCCCTAGCTTTTCTACCCAAAGTTGTTGTGTTATTGTGGGAAGTTTTTTCACTAAACAAAAGATAAGGATAACATCCCAATGTTCCAACGGTACATCGAGATTTTTCAAATCGTGTCGATATTCCACAGATGTTTCTAGTATTTTTTTCAGATGTGCAGCGGTCTCGTGGCTAATGTTCTCTTGTGCAAAAAAGATTCTCAGCTGTGCATTAACAAGGACACGTTATTGGTCATAGCGAGATGTGAGAATGTCCCATGCTGGTTTATAGTTCCCGTTGTCAATGACTAAATGTTGAAGGAGACGCTCGTCTTCACCGCCCAAACTAGATTTCCAATAATGCAATTTTTCAACCTCTGTTAGTGCTTTATTCGTATGTATTAAAGATACAAAAAGATCATGAAATGATCTCCAGGATTCATATTCTCCCAAAAAGACTGCTCAATTTATTTTCGGCAATCGAATGATGTTCTTATCACTTACAGGAGTCTGAACTGTTGCTTGCAGTTTATTCATGCTATCTAATGGCGCTGTTTTGTAGTCCAGGTAATTGTCTTTAATCCTGTCAAAGATTTCCTCTAATTCATTCTCCTTTCCAGCTTCAATTGAGGATATTCCATCGGTGTTATGTTGGATACTAATCTTGAAGTTTTCCTCCAGCACGGCAATCCTATTGGAGAAGTAATTTTTCGTCCTCTCCTTCGAGGATCTCTTTCCAAAATTTTCCCAATCCTTTGTAATTTGCTTTAGCAAATTCTTTTGAAGCTTCAGATTGGTGCTCATTGTTGAAATCAAGTAAAAAAAAAAAATATTCGTAAAAGAAAAAAAATTAATATAAGGGGGTGTATTTCAACTTATGTATCTTTTAAATTATTTAAATTGCCGGAGATCTGCAGAAAACTGATTTGAAATCGAAGCGGTATCCCAGATGTGTGTCGCACAGTTGTAGCAGATATTCCAACGGAGCCTTTGCGATAGCAACGATTTTACTGCAACCTTTTGTTGGCCTTATGTTTTTTTAAAACACAATTTAAGAAATTGCACGACGCGGGAAACCGATTTGTACCATAAAAAAAACTCACTGGTAGAATTGTTCTTCACTTTTTGTCTATAGTTTCTTTAAGTTAATGTGTACTGTTTTTCTTTATCTTAAAGTTTTTTCACACACGTTGATTGCTATACTATCTATCGTAAGAACTCGAAGGACCATGAAAATCGATAAAAAGATTGTTAAATTCTTTAAAAAAGATCACCACACGAACAAAAAAAAATGAAACACGTCCTATTCACTTGGTTATAATTTTTAATGTGTAATTGG